>VZRU01008270.1:59967-84683 GCA_013398155.1 Pedionomus torquatus
ACCTGGGGTGGTGGGAGGTGTCCCTGCCCAGGGCAGGGGGGCTGGAACTCAATAATCTTGAAGGTCCCATCCAACTCTAACCATTCTGTGATTCTATGAACACCTAAACCCACACTAATTTGCTGCTTGGTCAGAGCCTGCTGTTCGGGGAAGGCACCGTTGCCGCTCCCTCCTGGAGCCCCCAGCCCGGAGGCTGGGTGGGAAACGCAGCATCCCGTGGCAATAGTCAATACATCCACCCCATCAAGCCAAGAGTTCGATCGCCAAGCCCCTCCATCCTTTGCCTCCGGTCACCATGAACTTCCCAAGCACATGCAATTAACGTGTATTATTAACAAACACGGGTCGACAGGCATGTGTTATTCAGATACCTGGTGAATTCACTTCACCTGGTGAATTCTTCTGCTTCTGCATAGGATTTTGCATAAAAAGCCACCACTGTCACCCGAAAGCTCGGTGACTATACACCTTTCTAAATTCGCCGCTTGCTCATTTGAATGAAGTTTGAGTTATCAAAATCCTCAAATGCCTTGAAGCCTGCAAAGGGCTAAGCTGTATTTTGCACTGTTTCTAATAAAAACATTGGCAAAATAACATTTTTTTTTTCGGAAACCCTGACTTGGGTTTCTGATTTACAGAGTGTACTTTACCATTCTGGGCTACTCGGCTCAGCAAGTGGTTGCTCAGAGACTGCAAGCCTTGAAACGTCTGTGGCGCAGTATAAATTATTTGGATCCTCCCATGGGCATTTATTTAATTTCTCACCCCTTTCCTGTACTTTGTGTGAAATGGCAGAAGCGAGGTAGAAGCTATGAAAAAGCCAGGAAAGCTACCGAGAACGTTAACCAGCTCTGGGAAGATGAGATACCGGCAACAGCAGCGATCTCCCGTTAAAGAGGCTCCTTTGCTGCCACGCGTTGTGTTTCCCTCTGTTCCTTCTGTATCCAAAACCCAACACCCCCAAAAAATACCCACCCATAGAAAGTAATGGGCACTCACTTCGTAAAACTTCACTTTACTCACTTCGTACAACATTGAAAACCGGTACTACGAAGAGATGACAAACCGTGTTGGAAAATTCAAAGAATCATAGAATGGTTTGGGTTGGAAGGGACCTTGAAGATCACCCAGTTCCAACCCCCCTGCCCTGGGCAGGGACACCTCCCACCACCCCAGGTTGCTCCAAGCCCCATCCAGCCTGGCCTTGAACCCCTCCAGGGATGGGGCAGCCACAGCTTCTTGGGGCAACCTCTTCCAGTGCCTCACCACCCTCACAGCAAAGAATTTCTTCTTAAAATCTCATCTAAATCTTCCCTCTTCCAGTTTAAAACCCTTCCCCCTTGTCCTGTCCCTCCCCTCCCTGACCAAGAGTCCCTCTCCAGCTCTCCTGGAGCTCCCTTCAGATCCTGGAAGGCTGCTCCAAGGTCTCCCCGGAGCCTTCTCTTCTCCAGGCTGAACAGCCCCAGCTCCCTCAGCCTGTCCTCACAGCAGAGGGGCTCCAGCCCTCGGAGCATCCCTCCTCTGGACCTGTTCCAACAGTTCTATGTCCTTTCTAAGCTGATTCTTACAAAATTCTTCATTCTTCCTCTCATTTATTTGCAGCACTTTGTTTGTAAGGATGTTGTTGTGGCGCTGACTGGCAAAGCCTCACAGAGCTGCTCCAGTCCCTGCTGCTCTTAACCATTTTTTTTCCCCCCTTAGTTAACACCCTCTCTAGCAAAAGCACCCACCAACAGCGAGGGTCTTGGTACCTGCACCCACAGCCCTGGGGACAGACACTTCAGAACTCTGGGCTGCTTTTCTTCTCCACTCTTACGGGCTTTGCCCAGCCCTTTCAGAACCTCCAGCTTGCTTTTATTTTTTTTTTGTAACCAAACATCTTTAAAATCCATCTTTCTGGCTTTAAGTAAATACACACAGAAATAAATACACGAATAAGAGAAGAGCTACCAGGCTGGCAGTGTCAGAAAGCCCTTTGGGAAGCTTTAGGCATTTTATTCTCCAGCTAAATGTGCAATTCTAGCCCTTTTAGCCATGATGAAAACCGGGAAACTTTAATAGCCCAAACCAGATCTTAAATGTTGTGTATGTGCGCACCAGCAGGTATGCATTGAAAATCAGAAACGTCTACAAGAACACAGTAAAGCAAACGCTGCTTTAACTGGCTGAATTCACAAGGTATTAAGATTTGTATTCCACGAGAGGAGGCAGAGAGTCCAGCCCTGTGAGCTGAGCAGCACAAACGTGGCACAAGTAGATAAATAATAAAAATGAAGAGTTTGCACGTCTTCTCCAAAGAGTCCTTTCAATTTCCCCTTCGGTTGTTAAGGACGAGCAGCTACTGCTTCCTCCAGTATTGCTTGGAGGTAACAGATGCCTCCCTTGCAGTTCTGGCTCCTTGTGTGAGCGCAGTTTGGTGTGTATAAATACACACCCAGGCTACTTGACCTGCAGAGAACCTCTCTGTCTGACTAAGTGCACGGCTAACAAGTCTGAGTAAGGGTGAAAAAAGACACCCAACACCGTAAAGTACTGTCACACCGGCAGAACCTCCTAAATGTGATATTTATTTTATGATGAAAGCCCATTTCTGTTTTTCATCAAGCAACAGGCTCATCCACCAGCAGCAGAAACGGTCAGGGCTAGAGAGAGACCGCAACGGTACCGGCTGAAGGTCACCCAAAAAGCACCTCCCCGTGCTGATAGTCAGAGATGCTTCTATAAAGTCAACGAGAGAGCAGTACACCCTTTCTGTTTAATAAAAATGAATTTCCAATGGCATTAATAGCTAAAAATCCTTGTTGGTTGCTTCTGTAATGGAAACATTGCTGAAATACATATTTCTCTATTTTGTTTTCTTATCAGGATGTCAATACACATACTTATATTCTGCAGCAGTTAGTGTGACATGAAAAACTGTAATGGATAATGTCTAAATATTCCCTGCTCTGTGAAGGACATGGGCAAAGGAGATCGGCTTATCCAGCAGCCCAGGATCTCACCTCACCTTTTGTATTAAATTCTGGGTACTAAACGTGACTTTGGATATACAAAAGAAAGCGTTGGCAAAACGGCCCAGGCAGATCGAACCCAGTTGGCAGCTGGTTCCCCCCTCTGTGCCCTGCTTTAGGAGCCACTCTTTGGAAGGAGAGTGTTCCCTGAATTTCTCCTCCTGCCAAAGACAGCCCTCTTCCAGGAAGGCAGACTCAGGTAAAATGCAAATTGCGGAGTAAATTATCAACTTTCACTCCCTGACACCAGGGCGGGGCATGCACATCAGGATATTGATGTACAGATTTACACAACTGCAACGTGACTGTTGACGGAGCAGCTGAAAAACACTCAAACTGTGAACCACCGAAAAACTAAATGTACAGGTAAGGATAAACATGTTTTTTAATAGTCTTTTCATCTGGGTAGGGTTCTTTCATCTGTTGTCTCAGGGAAGAAACCCAGTGCATCCTCCTACAGATGATCTTCAATGGACTGAACCCCTTGGGCAAGGGGCACTCTGTTATGGTTACTTCAGTGCCAAGATGCTGTGGGACAAGAGAACACCCAACTGAGACAAAAACCTGAAATTACCTCGTCTGATGTGCAATGACACTTGGTTAAACAATCATTACTGTTTGCTTTTCAGACAGGTGAAAATTAAAGCTGAAAAGACCAGCAGCGCTGATCCATCCATGCAGAGTGACTTCCCATTATCTTCTTCAAAATTCATTGTCCGGTCTCAGCTCACTATGAGAGAGCTCCCAACTACAACACCTATTCACATCTAATATTCTTTTATGACAGAATCATGGAATGGTTAGAGTTGGAAGGGACCTTCAAGATCATCCAGTTCCAACCCCCTGCCCTGGGCAGGGACACCTCCCACCACCCCAGGTTGCTCCAAGCCCCATCCAGCCTGGCCTTGAACCCCTCCAGGGATGGGGCAGCCACAGCTTCTCGGGGCAACCTCTTCCAGTGCCTCACCACCCTCACAGCAAACAATTCCTTCCTAATATCTCATCTAAATCTCCCCTCTTCCAATTTAAAACCGTTTCTCCTTGTCCTGTCCCTCCCCTCCCTGACCAAGAGTCCCTCTCCTGCTCTCCTGGAGCTCCCTTCAGATCCTGGAAGGCTGCTCCAAGGTCTCCCCGGAGCCTTCTCTTCTCCAGCAGCCCCAGCTCCCTCAGCCTGTCCTCATAGGAGAAGTGCTCCAGCCCCCTGAGCATCTTGGTGGCCCTCTGGACTCTGCTGGACCCCTGGACTCTGCTGCCTAAAGCTGTGTGCAGCACTATACCCTGTGATGGTCTGCAGGAGGGGTCTATCCCATTTCTGCTGTATTAACATGAACGTGAGCAGGACCAGGACTGTTGGGGAGGGGGAAAACCATTGGCTGTCCTATTATATGGCCAACTCGTACCCCATCTGCTGCCCACTGTCACCCCTGGGCTATTGTTCAGCATCAAACCCTTTACAAGCACCTTTCTGCTGCCGAATATCTGCATTTCACATCATTATTTCAGCAGATATATTAGATTCCGCTCGCCAGGTTGAATCCCATTTTGTGATTTCCTGGACGTATTTCTAACCCGTCCTCACTTCTTTTTATATCTGCTCGCTCTGTCCTCGCCAGTGTTGGCAACACCTCCCAGCTTTAGTAGGACCCGCAGATTTAATGAGTGCTCTGTTTACCTCCCGCCTTCCTTAATCACCTGATCAACAAATCGAGTCTTTCATTCACATCTGCCAAACACCCCCGGATGACTTGCTCCAGCCTCAAAGCACAACTTGCGCTCCGGCAACCAGCTGGAAAGTTCCCGTGACAACGTGAGCACACTCCAGCTCATCTTAACTGCCCAAAACCTTTTGCAATTTTCTTTACCTAACCCTTCATTTAAGCAAAGATCTACAAAGTTATTTCCTCTGTATTATTTTTCTTATTAAAACATCTTATTAATTTTCTTATTAAATATTTTTGCCTGATTTTCTGTGCTTAATTTCATTTATTCCACTCACTATGCCATTTCCTCTGGAAACGACATTCCTGTGTTTCCATGGGAAATGGCCCAGGGTTCACCTGGACCTTCAGAACCCGTACTCACACAGTCACAGAATGATGTGGGTTTGGAAGGAGATCATCCAGTCCAACCCCCTGCCAAAGCAGCTCCACCCACAGCAGGTCCCACAGGAACGTGTCCAGGTGGGTTTGGAATGTCTCCAGAGATGGAGACTCCCCCACCTCTCTGGGCAGCCTCTGCCAGGGCTCTGCCACCCTCACAGCAAAGAAGTTCCTCCATATGCTCAGATGGAACTCCCTCTGTTCCAGTTTGTGCCCAGTACCCCTTGTCCTGTCACCGGGCACCACTGAAAAAAGACCGACCCCCCAAAAAAAAGACTGTCCTCCATGTTTCTTAGAGAAAAGCTGGATAAAGCGGAGGGAGTTCCACTAGATGGCACGATGCCTCCTTCTTCCCAAACCACTGGAAGACCCTGGGTGGACCCTCTTGGGTGTGGGGAAGAGGCAGAGCCAGATCAGACTGCGCACCCCAGAAGCTGGCGGGTTCCACAGGAAGCCCAGAAGACCACTTGCGCTATTTTATCCACGTGCTGACTTTTCTGTCCATCCCGTGAGAGTGTGTGTGTAGCTCAGGAGCAACCTATGGTCAAGAGGTCTTGGAAGCCCAGCTTCATCTTACTCTGGCAGTCGGAGGGGCCAGGGAGGAGGGAGGATGCGAGCAGCTCCTGCCGGGATGTCCCTGGCCTCCTGGGAACACCTCGGGGCTCAGCAAGTGGAGACAAGAGAAAGTATGGGGTAAAGCCTTCGGCGTCAGAGCGATAATGCTCGTTATCTTATTCCTTAATCATTGTTATTACTTCAAATAGGCCACAAATCTTTAGGCAATCACAAAGATATGTACACATAGAGAACGAACCAAAGGGAAAAAAAAAACCAACCCAACCCTGGTATTCCTACTCTTCTCATTCTTCGAACGACTTTACTTAGAGGTCATCTTCAACTAAGACGCAGCAAGCGGACAGTTGGACTGTTCTGGGGTGAGGACGGCTCCTCCAGCGCCGGCGGCACCACCAGGCTTTACAAACAGCAACGGGCAGTCCGGCCGTAACTACCAGAATTAGGCTTTTTTCTCTTTTATTAAAGACTGGTATTCGATTTGCTTTTTCCCAATCCTATGATAATTCCTCTATTGTACTTCACTTTTTAAAAATAATTACTAGCCATTATGTAAATTCATTATCTATGTCTCTTAAGACCGTACCACGCTCATCACCCAGACCTGCTGATTTCCATTTATTCTGTGTTTTTTCCAAGTGTTGCCTTACTCTTTTTTTATCAACAACTATTTTGAAAAGGTCTTAAGTACCTGATCTGTTACATCCTTACTCTTTTTACTTGCCCTGTCCAAGGCTGATTTTGAAAGTAGCTCGGTGCATCAGCCATTTCACAACTGACTTTCATTTTGTCACCCCCCTCATTTATTATTGAACTTGCTTTTCCATTCCATTATTTCTTCTTTTTTTTTTTTTTTTTTTTTTTTTTTTTTCTCCAATACATTTGAAATGCTATTCTTATTTCCCCTGGCTCCTTTGGCTAGTATTAACTCATTCTGCTTTTGCATTTCTTTTAAGTTTTCCAAGTCTTAAAAGAGTTTTTAATTTTCCTGGTTGTTTCCTCCTTTCGTCTTTGCCTTGGGAGAGATCTGGCATCCCTAGATCTCCGAGCAGCCCCTGGTGACACCAGAACGACTTCTTATCCCGTGTTGTTTTCACCTTCCTCAAAACTACAGCGTTGAGTGCTCTATTTTCTGACTTCCTCAGATGTTAGAAACACGGAGGCTGTGACGATTTTGTGGGATTCTACAACTGCTGAGTTCCTGAAAGGGAGAAATTGGCCAAACTCTTTCCTGCCTTTCACACTCAACTCCCTTGAAGCACCTACAGCACGAGTCCAAGTCAAAGTAACAAAAGGTGGCGTTTTTCTGGAGTTGTTGTATACAAATAAGATTCTAATCACTCCTTTGTGTACATTAGGTGTGATTTTCTCTCCAGTGAGCTGCAAAACATTCAAATACCCAACATGTTTGGCTATTTCCTCTATTTACAGAACTTCAAAAAAAAAAAAACCAAAACAAACCCAAACCAACCCTTGCTTTAGCTTTGGTGCTTTTGGGTCAGTTTGCTTTAGTTCACAGCCCTCCTGTCCTGGTGGCAAGAGAAGACATACCCTCCTGCCATCCCACCCCCAGAACTCAGTGGGGTTTGGGCAAAGGAAGACAATATTACTCACAAGGCTATAGAAATTAAACCCAGAGCAGTCGCGGGAGGCAAAGCTGCCGTTCCCAGCCACGAATTATAAAGCAAACGGTGAAAACCCTAATTGCTAAATAATTGGATGAATTTCTGACTTTGTGGCTACCACTATGGCAGCAGAATGGGACCATGAAATCTTGTGTTTTAATAGGAAAGTTGCTCGAGAACAGCCAAAGAAGTTTCAGAAACTGAGTCATCTCTTCCCTGCTTTCATCTCTTCCTTCTCTCCTCCCCCAGCTCTGGAAAGAAACTAAAGCTGAAATTGAAAATTGAAATGCTAATTTTAAAATTTATGGATATCCAAATCCCACATGTTCAGGAAAAAAAAAAAAAACAAAAATGCAATCAGTGAAAATAAACGTCCTGATCGCTCTTCCCCTCTCCAGCTCCCTGCTTCTCCAGGTGGCTGCAGCGAGATCTCTTGCAATAATGGAGCGCCTCAATCTTTGATACTTAATTGTCCCAGATTACCATTTGGCACCGAACCAGCCGGCTGGCCCGGGGACAGATCATGTTATTTAACGGCTCATCACCAGAACCTCCCCCCCGCGCGAGCGGCGATGGGCGCTCTGCCGCTGCCAGAACGCTGTGAGGAGGCGGGAGGCCAATCACACCTGGGAGACACGCACCTAACGATGCGCACACGGCCGCTTGGAAAAACGAGGGACGAGAGGCCGAAAAACCACCGAAAAAACTCAAAGTGATGAAAACCTAAAAATCCGCAGTAGAGAGACGCCTTTATCTGAAGGGGAAATCAAAAGAAATCAAAACAAGCAGTTTTTTGTTGTTGTTTTTTTTTTTTCATGGTTAATTCCCATTACACTTACAATAATTATTACTTATTGTTTGTGTAATTTAGGCTTGAGGGAGGAATATGTGAAGAGTCCCGCTCCAAAAAAGTTTCAAGGAAATAATTTATGAGAGCTCGCAGATAAGAGCCTTTAGATTTGACATTTTGATTTCTATAATAAATTGTTTTATTTGAAAAGTAAAACATCATGTAAATGAATCCACCCCTCGAGCAACATGTAGAAATGCCTCAGACGTGTTTCAACAAACGTTCGGGCTTCAGCTGCCTTCATCATAACGCTCTGCTGGGATAACGAGCGCTCTGGCAGGAAAACTGCACAGAGCCCCATCTAGAAATGCCCTTTCCATCTCCTCTTGTCCTCAAGCGGGAGCAGATGGGCCAGGTTCCCCCGTGTCCCCTCTCCTGGGGAAGGTGGGGAAAGGCGTCCCACGGGGCTGGCTGGGGAGGACGTATGGCTGGGTGATAAAAAGCTTTACAGGGGCTGCAGCAAATACCAACAGGTCCCGGGGAAGGAGAAAAACGGGCGTCAAGAGCAGCTGTTCTTATCTCCAAGCCAACAGGTGAGCGAGGAGAAGAAACCCAAGTCTATCTGCGAGCAGAATTCCCTTTCTTTCTCCTCCTTTCTTCTCCCCCTCTCAACGGGCAGCCAGGCTTTTTACCATACAGTGAAATTTATTATTAGGGAACACTCACCCTGCCTCTCTTTTTTAATGTCTCTCCACACCAACGGTTTGGCTCTTGGTTTCATCTCCAAGCTGGGATGATGCAGATCCCACCTGCTCGGAAAGATGGCCAGTGCCTTTCTGGCTTGTATGAAAAACAATGACCAGCAGAAGTAGGGAGGGGATTGTCCCCCTGGACTCAGCACTGGTGAGGTCACACTTTGAGTGTTGTGTCCAGTTTTGGGCACCTCAACACCAGAGAGATCTGGAGGCGCTGGAGCCAGTGAAGAAGAGGGCAACGGAGCTGGAGAAGGGCCTGGAGGATAAATCTTATGAAGCAGCTGGGATTGTTTAGTCTGAGGAAGAGGAGGCTGAGGGGAGACCTCATCGCTCTCTACAACTACTTGAAACGACACAGTGGAGAGGCTGGTGCTGGTCTCTTCTCACAAGTAATTAGTGATTGAACAAGAGGGAATGGCTTCAAGATGCAACAGGGGAGGTTTAGACTGGGTATCAGGAAAAAATTATTCCCAGAAAGAGTGGTCAGACACTAGAATAGGCTGCCCAGGGAGGTGGTTGAGTCCCCATCCCTGGAGGTATTGAAGAGTCGTTGAGCTGTGGTGTTGGGGGACATAGTCTAGGGGAGAACTTTGTAGAGTGGGGTTGATGGTTGGACCTGATGAGCCCAAGGGCCTTTTCCAACCTGAATGCTTCTATGATTCTGAATACTGCAGACCCACTGGGGAAGAAGATGACTTGTTTCTTGCCACCAAGAGTTCCAGAGCTACCAAACAGATCAGCCTGGCTTTTTTTGTCCTTCTGCCTCATGCTCGCCTTCCCCTTTCAGAGGCGCTCCTTCCTGCCAAGTCAGGAGGTTGTTTTTTCCTCAAGTACTTAGTACTTAAGTAATAGGGTTCCTTAACTAATTGGTAGACTTTGGATGGAATGTGCTCATCTAAAGAAATAGTCTTTAAAGCACAACCCCCCCCAGTCTGTAATACAAACATTAGAGTTAAAATATCAAATATAAGCAAATACAAAAGTATATAATAAAATATATAAAGTGCATAGAGCTCACAGTAGCCTTTCATTAACTAGGAAATTTGTGGAAGAGCCTGACACGTATGTATCACAAACATAGGTCAGAGGGAACATGATAATACCTTTGCAGATACTGAACTTCTACAGAACACGGCACTAACCTCGTAGAGAACAGCATCAGGAAACCAGGTGATAAAGAGCATCTCTACAGGGTGATGTGCTTACGTGTCAAAATACACCTATGCAGAAAACATGTGTGCATGTGTGTGCTCGCACAAACACGAGGTCAATGTTACAACACACCATCATATTCTAATTAATTTCCTAAACTTAACATATATTATATGAAATATAGTATATATAATAATTATTATAATAATATATTATGTTAAATATAATGCTTATTCTACCATCCAATTAGACTAGAGCTAAAGTGACGGGCTGCAGAAGGACGCACCTCTTAACAGTTCATAGATGAGTCTCCTAATTATATGCATTTATGAGGAAAGGAACAGAACAGACAGAGGCAATGCTCGGGATCACCAAGCAGAACCTCACGTTAAGCCGAGCACAAATACATCAAACCACCCGCCTTCCAGTACTACCAGCAGTAATGTCATAAAGATGACAGCTATTTTCTACAAATACATCTAAAATGACCTTTTGGGCCACATACAGTACGCGGTGTTTTGGAATGTACTTTCCTTGATAATCAGTTCGCTGGAGGCCTGAATTTTCCTTAATTTGCCCTACAGGATCCGTTCAGGACAAAGACCCCAACAAGCAGAGGGAGTGAATTAGCTGGGGTTACAGGCGAAAGGCCTTTTAGGCAGCCAGCTCTTTGAACACCTGGCCACGTAATTTTAAATGACTTAAACATCTGTACAAGAAACAAATAAATCCCGAAGGGTCAAATCCTGCCGTCTTCACTCAGGCAAAATTCCCATGGACCCGTGGGATTTGACCCTTCGTTGGGAATAGACCCGGGTTCAGACCATCTTTTTCAAGCTCAAATGTGGAAATTCTCTTTGGACCGGGGAAGTCCTCGGGGAAAGGCTTTCTGATACCACAAGCATCCAAGACACCAGCCCGGGCTAATCACTAACAGGTTAGCATCTCTGAAAATAATACTGTCTAACAGCAGAGGAATGTGTAGTCTGGTTCTCATAAAATCTCAAACCTGGGACAAAACAGAAGAATCTGGTAGAGCTACCTCTTTTTTCATCTGAATTAATAACACATTATCAGTTTGGTAAGAAAATATGAACTGTTATTATCGGGCTTCCAGATAGACAGTGAAACCTGGAAGCAAATGTAGCAGTAAATATTTGCTACTGCATATTCACAGTAAATGCTGAATATTGAATACTTATTTTTCCGTTTCGCTACACTTCATAAATAGCTCACGGATCTATAAAACTAGAAAAGCACTCTAAATTTGAACATCCTTTGAAAAATAAAAAAAGACACCACGCCACAGAGTAAGTCTGCCCTCGAGAAAACACCATCTCGTTCCTTACAGAAAGACAAGAAGTTCCCTGGCAGACAAAGGTAAAGGCCAAATTCTAATATATGTCAATCTGTTTGCTTTAAAAATAACTGACACAAAAACTGACCCAGCTTATCAGAACCTACTGGTTGCTCATGTTATTTTCAAAAAAAAAACCAACAAAAAAAACAAAACCACCACCACAACAAAAACAAACAAACAAAATACCCCAAAACAACCAGCTGCTGAATTTTCAGGGGTGGAATTTGGGTTTTAGAAGCTCAGTAGGGGCTAGAAGAGAAGGCTCCGGGGAGAGCTTGGAGCAGCCTTCCAGGATCTGAAGGGAGCTCCAGGAGAGCTGGAGAGGGACTCTTGGTCAGGGAGGGGAGGGACAGGACAAGGAGAAATGGTTTTAAATTGGAAGAGGGGAGATTTAGATGAGATATTAGGAAGGAATTGTTTGCTGTGAGGGTGGTGAGGCACTGGAAGAGGTTGCCCCGAGAAGCTGTGGCTGCCCCATCCCTGGAGGGGTTCAAGGCCAGGCTGGATGGGGCTTGGAGCAACCTGGTGTGGTGGGAGGTGTCCCTGCCCAGGACAGGGGGGGTGGAACTCCATGATCTTTCAGGTCCTTTCCAATTCTAACCACTCTATGATTCTATTATTCCATAATTCTAAATATCAGATCTGGTGGAGAAAAGGACCGGTGTAAGGGAAGGAACATTAAACATTTTCTGACGGAGGGCCACAAAGATGTTTTTCTCATTTTAAAGTTCCTTTAAAATATCAGACATGTCTCCTGTTATTACAGGGCATTCTTAGTTGTTATATTGTTTCCTAGTTATTATACTGTTTTAGCCTTCTGAAAAGCAAAATAACCCCAGCAAAGTCCCTTCCCATAAACAAAACAAGGCCAAACAACAACAACAACAACAACAGAAAAAAAATTGTGATGGCAAGTGAATCCCACTTTATCGGTCCGCCTGGGATTTCTATTGCAGAAACACAAAAGTCTGATTTATTTTTAAGGCATTTTAAACACATACCAACATTACTTGGAAGCCGGCCAGGTGAAAAAATTCCATCAGAGCTGACACCCTACAAACACATGTTACCAGTAACCGCTATTGAGCCTAAAGAAATAAATGAAATGCTATACCTTTGGCAACGCAAGGCTTGGCACTTTGTCAAAGATTCATAGCAGCAAGGTATAGATCTACTTTAAATATACAGTAAGCTCAGTATTAAACACATTCTCTCCCAACACACACCCCCCCACACCATCACCACCCCCCCTTTTAAGAGAAGTCTTTTGTCCTGCGACTTTTAAAATTAATTTGAGGGATTTTTTTGAAACTGAAACACTATGCAACTTGTATTCCAAAGCTGACCGAAAATCATGACTATGAATTCTCAGAAAACCTAATCCTTGCAAAAACAAGCTTTTTCCTGGCTGTTATTTAAACCATCCAGCTTTAAGAACAAGAGAGGAAGAGCGTAGGTGATGGGACTCTGAGGTGGGAGACGATTTTCCTTGGCAATGTTGTCTCTAACGGGAGGGACAGCGAGGTCCATCAGGGCTCTGGACACCTCTAGCCTGAAGGGCCTTCACCATCATAGAATCATAGAATCCTCCAGGCTGGAAGGGACCTCCAAAGGTCATCTAGTCCCACCTCCATGCAGTCGCAGGGACACCCCCAACTAGACCAGGTTGCCCAGGGCTTCATCGAGCCTCACCTGGAATATCTCCAGGGAAGGGGCCTCAACCACCTCCCTGGGCAACCTGGTCCAGTGCTCAACCACCCTCAGAGGAAAGAAATTTTTTCTAATATTCAACTTCAATCTCCCCTTCTCCAACTGAAGTCCATTGCCCCTCATCCTATCGCAGCAGCCTTTGTGAACAGCCCCTCCCCAGCCTTCCTGGAGCCCCCTTATGTACTGGAAGGCTGCTCCAAGGTCTCCCCGGAGCCTTCTCTTCTCCAGGCTGAACAGCCCCAGCTCCCTCAGCCTGTCCTCACAGCAGAGGGGCTCCAGCCCTCTCAGCATCTTGGTGGCCCTCCGCTGGACCTGCACCATCATCTCAGCAGGCAGTTAAAGCAGAGGAAACAAATGCAAATTTAACATAAACAGGGGTGGCTTCTGGGGTTAAAAGCTGCCAACGCTGTCCACGTCGGCTACGTTTTTACCTGCTCCACAGCAAAACAAACTCAAACAAACAGCAAGTCTCAGCCCGGCAGCGACGCTTCTGTAAAACACCACAAAGTGCACTTACGGGGTGTTTTACAGCAAACGGAGCTGGACTTGAAACACCCGAAGATCTTCTTGTGTCTGGGGGTAATGGAGACTCATGGTTATCACCAGAGTGTTTCCATGGGAAGAAGAGAAATGAAAATAAATAAATATATATATATAGATACATATATAAAAGACCAGGTGTTTTCTGTAAATGAAGCTTTGACTCACTTGCTAAGAATGTAAACTCAGGGAGAGACTGGGAGCAAATTTCACTTCTCTCCGTGTGAACCCTTTCGTGCTGGGGTTTGAACACTACGAGTGAACCACGACTGCTGAAGCCGGCACTCGAACGTCACGTTTGGAACAGCCTTGTACATGGAAGTACTGGAGCGTGTCCAGAGGAGAGCCACCAAGCTGGGGAGGGCTCTGGAGAAGAGGTCCCGTGAGGAGAGGCTGAGGGAACTGGGCATGTTGAGTTTGGAGAAGAGGAGGCTGAGGGGAGACCTCCTTGTCCTCTACAGCTCCCTGAAAGGAGGGTGCAGAGAGGTGGGTGGTGGCCCCTTCTCCCAAGGGAATAACAACAGGAGCAGAGGAATGGTCTGAAGTTGGGGCAGGGGAGGTTCAGATGAGATATTAGGAAGAATGACTTGACTGAAAGAGTGGTCAGGGAGGTGGTGGAGTCACCATCCCTGGAGAGATTTAAGAAACGAGGAGATGTGGCACTTCAGGGTATGCTGTGGTGGCCAACACTGTAGGGTTTTTGCCTGTGTATGGTTGGACTTGATGATCTCAGAGGCCCTTTCCAACCATGAAGACTCTGTGATTCTGATTTGCACCTCTCCTCAGCAAACGGGCTGAAAGAAACCCCACTGTACACCAGCACTATGACATACGGAGGCACGAGAACTGCGATCTCATGGTGAAAGGTAGAGGCTTGAAGGACTTGGTGGATATTCCAGCAGGACTGCGTGGGGACCAGCAGTGAAATCACAGCATCCCGGGTGCTGAGGAGAGGTGTTAATTTTAAAATCTGTTCACCAGCCTAAAGGTGCAAGGAGGGATGGCCTCTGTCCTGCTCAGCTTTTAACAGCAAATGATATCACCTTTTAGGAATTTATTCTTTTTTTTTTTTTTCTGGTAATGAAAGCCACGGTGGGCTGGAGGCAGAGAGTAAGGGACATCTGGATCCTCTTCTGGAATGACAATTAGGCAATGGTCCATATTAACAACAGGCAGCCAGTAAAATCACCCGGGCTCATGCATCAGATACAAAGTGATTACCTGCAAATATTGATTTTACAGTGAGACCGGTCCCAGAGGTTACAACGGTTGTTGCTTGTTTCTAAGTGGACAGGTTTTTGTGCACTGGAAGTGAACTCCGCAAGGAACTATTACTTCCCAACAAATATTTCATGCACTTTTGGTGGTTAGTGCCATGGAGACTACCCCAACAATCAGTGCCTCTAAGGGATTATAAGAAATTATTAGGCCAAAGTGTTTTGTTGTTCTTCCCTTTTCCCCATCTTTTATGTCACAATGACTTTGGACATTTTGCTAGGAGAGTTAAAGTTCTCCAATTACTCTAATAAGGCTGGTGAGTCACACAGCTCTCCTGCTGCCGGAAGGGACTGGGCTTGGGATAAGTGCTAATCGTTGAATCACAGAATCGTTAGGGTTGGAAGGGACCTTGCAGATCATCCAGCCCAACCATCAGCCCAACACTGACAAAAAAACATCACTAAACCATGTCTCTGTATCAACCCGACTTGTAAATAGCTCCAGGGATGGTGCCTCAGCCACTTCCCTGGGCAGCCCATTCCGGTGTGCAACAGCCCTTTCTCCTAATCTCCAATCTGAACCTCCCCTGGCACAACCTGAGGCTGTTTCCTCTTGTCCCATCGCCTGTTCCTTGGGAGAAGAGACCCCCGGCTACACCCTCCTTTCAGGGAGTTGGAGAGAGCCAGAAGGTCTCCCCTCAGCCTCCTCTTCTCCAGGCTGAACACCCCCAGCTCCCTCAGCTGCTCCTCACAAGACTTGGTCTCCAGACCCCTCACCAGCTCCATTGCCCTCCTCTGGACCCGCTCCAGCCCCTCTTTCTTGTGGTGAGGGGTCCAGAACTGGACACAGCGCTCGAGGTGGCACCTCACCCCTTCAAGGTGCCCAGTACAGAAGGACCATCACTGCCTCAGTCCTGTTCACCTGATGGTGGGCACCTACATAACGGTGCAAGGCTCAAGACAGGACAAGGTTACTCCAGTTCACCACAGCACATAGGGAAATATACAGATGCCTCCTGGGGCTGGATGAACATACCCACTTGGAGGTTTCCACACTCAAAATGTGTGGATATTTGAGGATACAGCACACGTGGGCACGCAGAAGTCAAGCGCAGGCACGCTTGCTTTTCATCAGTCACGCATGATTCCCTGTGGACTGCTCTTTATTCTCTTCCTCTGGAAAGAAAACAGACCTGAACAACAGCTCTTCTCCATGTCTACGCCAAACCTGTCTTCGGGGATGCCAGTTACAACCCAAAGCAGCCCCCGATGGCGTCAGGCTGCGGTGGGGGCAGCGGGGCCGGGTGCCGAGCCATCTCCATCACCTGGGCTGATCTCCTCTGAACCTCGCCGGGGCCTTGGGCACCTGCTCTACAATCAGCCCTAATGTCCTCAAATGAGCATCTCTGTGCACTTCCCTCGAGGGCTGCAGTAATGTTTTCTACTTACGGCCACTTGTGGAGACCACTGAAAAATGGCAGCTGGCGCTGAAAGCGGCAGCCCACTTATTTAGCAAATTTCCTCACAGACAGCACTTATGCTCTTGACACCGCAGCTGCCACGAGTTCCTACCTACGGGAATCTTTCAGAATTTCTTTAGATGAGGACTTCCAGCGTGTCATGCTTCTGAGCACAACTCACGAGTCTTTAAACCAGCCAGAGCGAGTCAAACCTTCCCAGGAAGCTGGGGTTTTATCTTGGCTGGCTTCGAGTACGGAGGTTTGATTACGTCGTGTCTAGAAAACACAAAGTCATCAAAGCCATTAACTGAAATACCAGCACCGAGCGAGTGCCTCAGTTTCTCCCTCATGACCGTGCCCAACAGCTGGTTCCAGATAAGGTTTATAACTTTGGGCACGGCGAGCTGGTGTCCGTGGAAGGCCTTGGACCACAGAGTTTAGCGGCCCAAAGAGAAGCAAAGTTTGGGGATTTCTGTGGGGCACCACGAGCCCCACGGCATCACCCACCCTCCCTCAGGAAACGGAGCATCTTGAGAAAGCTGCAGGGCTCTTGGAAGTTACCTCCTTATTTTGCTTTATGCAGTTCTACAAATCTGTATTTTTCCAGTTCCCACCATGAGGGCTGAAAAATATTTCAGGAAGGACATAGGGAAAAGATTCCTTTTTTTTTTTTATTTTCTTTAAAAGCCTCAGTATTTTGGGGTTAGAAGCCCAGAACAGCGCGCTTTACACTGGTAGCAGTCTTTATTTTGGATATAACACAAAATTGCAACCTTTTACTGCCTAATGACCATCACTGATTATTCCATAAAATATTAACACTTTTTTAAAGCTGCTGTGGGTCTGGTAGGCACTTTTGGCTACAGACAGAACTTCAGGTACCCATATACGCATAGATCAGACAGCTCACTCATTTACCCTGGTACGTATCACTTTAATTTGAGTTAACTCTGCTGCAATATGTAAAGAACATCCCTGACACCGGGATGAAAGATTTGACTGAAGCATCACAAAAAACCACGTTGAGCAATCAACACCAACACACCACTAAAATAGATCCTCTTTTAGCACGGGAGGACATCCCTGCTGACATCTCAAGCCTCATATAACATGAAATTAGCAGAAAGCATCAAGAAAAATCCACCTCCATAAACGTCAGCTGCAAGACGGCGCGTGATCCCCTGGATGGGTTGCATTAACACAGGCAAACTTTTAGAAAGTGAAATATAATCTCTGATGGAGGGACCAAAGCATCCTCCAGGAAATGTTCTAATTCTTTTTGGAATACGCTGGCAAATCAAGAATTGCTGAGGTGCTGAAACGAACTGGGAGTCCCAGCAGACAGCCCTGAGCCAGCAATGAGCCCTGGTGGCCAAGAAGGCCAAGGGCATCCTGGGGTGCATCAGGAAGAGTGTGGCCAGCAGGTGGAAGGAGGTCATCCTGCCCCTCTGCTCTGCCCTGGGGAAGCCCCATCTGGAGCACTGGGACCAGTTCTGGGCTCCCCAGTTCCAGAAAGATGGGGAACAGCTGGAGAGGGGACAGCAGAGGACCACCAAGACAATTAGAGGTCTGTAGCATCTCTCTGATGAGGAAAGGTTGAGGGACTTAGGTCTTTTTAGTCTGGAGAAGAGAAGACTGAGGGGGGAATCTCATCAACCCCTATAAATATATAAAAGGGTGGGTGTCAGGAGGATGGGGCCAGTCTTTTTTCAGTGGTGCCCAGAGACAGGACAAGAAGAACTGGGCACAAACTCGAACACAAGAAGTTCCATCTCAACATGAGGAGGAACTTCTTCACTTTGAGGGTGGCAGAGCCCTGGCAGAGGCTGCCCAGAGAGGTGGTGGAGTCTCCGTCTCTGGAGACATTCCAACCCACCTGGACACGTTCCTGTGGGATCTGCTCTAGGAGGACCTGTAGGGGGGTTGGACTAGATGATCTCCAGGGATCCCTTCCAAGCCCATTTTATTCTGTGACTTCCTGATACCCAAAATTACTATTGTGATAGGCCTTAGAATAGCATATATGCCTCTTGGCTTCCTCTGAGAACAGGATAACATGTAATATCCCTTTTTCTTGGCCTTTCTTCTGTGAACATTCACAAACTTCCAGGTGTGTTCCAGCACAGCAGGACTAAAGCACCTGACGCTGGTTTGGTCTCCACTGGGCAGTAATGCAGGTGTGACTGCGCTTTTACTGCGTGGTGTGTCCTTTCTCATTCAATACAATGGGGGAAATTAATAAAACATTAAACAAATAGTAAAATCCCAATAGTTTCTGGCTTTTACAGAAGCGTTTGGGAATGACAAGGACACAAAGCAGCTTCTCACTTGTATAGAATCATCGAATTATAGAATGTTTAGAGTTGGAAGGGACCTTCAAGATCATCCAACCCTCCTGCCCTGGGCAGGGACACCTCCCACCAGCCCAGGTTGCTCCAAGCCCCATCCAGCCTGGCCTTGAACCCCTCCAGGGATGGGGCAGCCACAGCTTCTTGGGGCAACCTGGGCCAGGGTCTCACCACCCTCACAGCAAAGAAGTTCTTCCTAAAAAGAAGAAATTGGTCTATGGTATCTGGTCTGTAGAAGGACCAGACATGATACTAAACTTTCACCATCAAGATAAAAGACCCAATGTTTTTTCTTTTCCCCTGAGCTCCTTCAGGCCACAGAGCATCCCAAAGACAGAGAGTCAGAACTACGAACACACACTTCCATTTGCTTCTTCAGTATTTCTTGAGGAAATCTGCCTGTAAATGACAACAAGAGATTTTCAGGAGTTCCCTGACACACCGTGGGCAGCGACTCAATGAAACGTCTCAGGCCACAACAGGAACCAAGTTGGTAGGTGACATTTTTAGTTATTTATATGTTCTTCGTGCTGTTACTCAGCTCGCACAAGACCCCCGCCCATCCACGCTCTCACAACTGTGTCAGCCTGGGCAGCACCTTCCTCTCCAAAATACATGGAAATACACAAAAGATTCGTCACAGGGAAGAAGGTGCTCTTTGTAAGGCCACTGTTGTCCGAGTGTGGTCCTTTGGGTGATGACGTGAATGAGCGTGGTCATTGCTGCTCCCCGTTGCCCATTTCACGGCACAGCCTTGAGCGCAGAGCTCACACCAGAGCCTTCTACATCCTCGCTACGAAGCGAGCTCAAATCAGCTGCAAAATTACTGGGAGACCCTCAAGCTGCCACGTCAGTCACCATCAGCAGAACTACAGAAAGGAGGCACGTGGCTATTAAAGCAATCAATACGATAGCCCCATCTAAAAATATTTGAGGGAAGATGATGGCAAAATAGACATTTATTATTTTCTTTTAAAATCGCATCTATATGGGTATCCTCTATAAATCTAATCGGGTCAAGTATTTTAATTGCACTTTCTGTTGCTAATATTAATGCCAAAAGGAAGACAACTTCACATACCCTTTTATTTTGCCAGGTTTTCATGCTGCATCTTTCCTTTTGAGCCGATTCTTTAATACTGCATCGTTCATTTGTCCTGACTGAGATACCCTAATTGTTTATAACTACAGAATGTTTAATCTCTATAAATACTCTCTCTCTCAAGCTTCGAGGTCTACACTATGAATATACCCAGAACTTCCAGGAAAAACTTCCAAGCAAGTGACCAAAATTGATCTGAGGTGCAGTACCCAACTGATTTCTCTTAATGCAAATTCCACTCCCTGATTTTAGGAAATAAACACAGGCTGATTTTTCCCCACTATCAGTGTTTGACGTGACACTCAAGGATACATTTAAATCAGACACACAGAACTCTTGGATTGATGTAAGAGTGTTAGGTTAAACTCATTTTTTTAAAAAATTATATTTTAATCCCTAAAGGATAAACATTTATCCTCTAAGATACAGGGATAAAGATTTTAATGGCATCTTGCTTTGGGATTCAAAATAAATAAGGCAAAGATGAGTTTCCATCTTCTTAAAACTAAATTACAGAGATTAAAATATATAAACACAAAATGAATGTATTCCATTTGCATATTATATTTCGCTCTTAAAGTTGATATTGAAGATTAAGGGTCAGCATTTAATCCTCACTATCCTAATCCCTAAAATTACAAAGACAGGCATAAGTGCATGTCTGCCTCACTAAATTACCTTGAAAGAAAGCAAATTCCGGATGAAAAGGGAAGCATATTTATATTATGGTGATTTAAAATCTGTCGCCTAAACACATCTTCTCCCCTCTATCCATTGACCTAAATTGCACACTAAAAGCTTGCTTGTCTGCAAATGGGCAGCTAACACTTTGAGACAATCCAGAGATTCTTCACTCACGCACAATCAGGCCAACTATTTCTCTGACTACAATAAACACTGTCTTGTTCATACTTTGCAGAAATGAGAGACGAGCTATAAACCGGGAGAATTTCCTTACTTTTCCCAGCCCAATTCCTAGGGATAGATAATTCTAAAAAATTCTGAAAATAAAATAAAATAAAATTTAGATTCCGAGAGAAAAAAACGTATCGCTGGATATTAGTAGGTCAGGCATGCTCTGACTCAAGCAGGGGGAACTCCAAGGGGAATTGCACCCGGGTGGATTCTGTACCTCTGGAGAACCAAAATTCTAACATAAAACATCCTTAGTCTCTAGAAAGGAAAAAAAAAAAAAGTACTTATGCTGGAATGCTGCTTTATTCTGTAAGCCAGTACCAATTATACGCTGTTTGGCTGCTTCTCTAAGACCTTGTGGTTTTCCATAGGTTACGTGGTGCAACTGGAGTAATGATGGAGCTGCCATTGACTTGAACGGGACAAGGACCTCAGCCCTCGCTTATCCACGCTGTTGCCCCACCAGTAATGTATTGCAATGGACGGAAAAAATGAAACAAAAACACCATCCCCCCCCAAAAAAACCCACAAAACTCCCCAACAGACCAACCACCAAAACCAGCAGGACATAAAAGACTTAAAAGGAAAACGGACACAGAGCTGCATTCTGGATTTTACACCTGGCATTTCCCTACTTTCTTTCTCAAGTTTATTTAACTTATTGTTGTACTCTAAAGGCAGAAAAAAAAAAAAAACATAAATCTCTGGATGAAGCCTATTACATTTTTTTACCTGTAAGGACATTTTTATAACTGGCCATAAGGTTTCTCTCCTCTTATCAGGCTGCGGGGAGCTACAATGCTATCACCACATTTAAGACAACTGACAAGTCCCTCAAGCTTAACCAAGTTTGTTTTTTTTAACTCTGCCCATTCCTCCATTCAAAGCATATTTTAGAAGCATCCTAAAATAGCTTTCCCGCTAATTTTCATCTTCTGCAGGTCTAAAAAAAACCCTCTCCCAAATAGAAACCCTTCAATTAAAAGGTTCAATCATCTCAAAGAAAAAAAAAAAAAAAACAAACAACAAACACCCAAACCCTCACAATAAATGCTGCTGTGATATTTGGTATTTCAGAGCCAAACCCCTGCTGCTGGGTCATGATAGTTATAAAAGCAGCCTAATGAAAGCGGAGAAATTTACAATTAATTTTCATTCTGACGAAATCATACTGCTCTAATCAACTGCCTGTCAAACGTCGGGGCAAATTACACCAACAAAAATAATTATTAGGACAGGTCGGCGGGATAAAATTTCCCGTGCGCTCCCATCTGCGTAGAGGAGGCCTGTGCGGGAATTACTTTTAATGAACAACAACAAATTACAATCACTAAACTAAATGAACCATCTGCCTTTTTCTGTCTGCTTTCCCAGCCCCGCTGGCACGGGGAGCACCCCCAGCTTTCATCGCCGCTCGCGCACGGCAGAGCCACCCATCGCCACAACACTTCCACCCAAAAGCCAGGGCAGGTGGGTTGTGTTTGTGGGTTTGGGGTTTTTTTTGTTGGTTTAGGGTTTTTTTTTTAATCAAGAAGACAGGTATGTTTCATAAATATATTCAAAGCATTGAAGGCGGGCATTTAAATAATAATAATCATAAGGTACACGCCTGTTTCAGATTGGAGGGCTTGTGTGGCTAAAGATCCCTAAGCTCTAAATTAGCACACGAAGTATTCACGGGCCACTACTAATAGAAATAAACCTTGATGTGCTTTATTAATAATTTTGTTCAAGTGAACCTGCTGTCTCTAGTCTCTAATCAGCCACCACTTATTTTGCAAAGGGGCACGCAGGAGGACTTTCAGTAATGACATCTTTTCATAAACTTTCACCAAGCGTTTGGATGCGCCATCTGGGAAAAATAATAATAAACTAAAAAAAAAAAAAATTAAAATATATCTATATATAAATGGAAAACCAGTCTCTTTTTAGCTCGTGTCTCATATGTGCTGAGCCTTCCCTGCTGAGGTTTTGGGGAGCACGCTCTTGTTTCGCAGTTGGAAGACTGACTGACCCCAACCCCTGCGGGGAAGGAGGCTCTGACCTGGACGGCACAAAGGGGATGGCTGAGGAGAGGCTTCTTATTTCCCCGTATTCCTACCTACTGGCTACATCAGCCATATTTTCTAACAGCCTGGCTCGTCACTTATTATTAAAAAGCTTAAAAATATTCCAGAAATTGAACTTTTTCACTTGAAGGGGCTAAAGTGCCAGCCCTAGAGACAAAAGCTTCCCCTTTGCCTGAACGGCTGAAATCCTTCACGCTAAACCCAGAAATACCACTGCTACAGGTTAAAAATAATAAAAAAAAAAAAACCCAACCACACGACACACACACACAAAAAGACAACCCAACCCTAAGACTGTGTCAGCATCCAGAGAATCTTTCATTTCTCTCCGAGACCATCCTGAAATGCCACCGTGTCATTTCGGGCTTGAATCCCTGTTTCAAAGGACGGTTTTAAAAAGGAGAGAGTGGAAAGGGCTGGTGTGTGTTTTGAAGGGCTTTGCATCACGTCCTGGGGGCTGCGATCAATGAAGGCAAACGCTATTTTCACATTCTGGTTTTAATGCCATTACTATGTTTGTTTTCCACGTGTTCTAACTCACTGTGGCCATGTAGAAGGCAAAACGAGTGGCTGAGAGAGTGGACGTCTTGCTTCTAATTACACTCCATCATTTAACGAGCCACGTATATGGAGGGATGCAAAGACAAATCAGCTGCTCTTTTCGGATCTCCATAAAGCTGGATAAAGTGAAGGTGGCTTAAAACCATTCCTGTTTTAGGTCAGTGTGATTTATCATCGCCCATACTGGGAGCTACATGGCTTGGGAACAGCGGGCGTGCGTGCCGGTGCCCACTCACACCCGCGTCTGACTTGGGGATTAAAATAATCCTTGATCTCCTCCCCCTTCTACACACCTCTGGCTGAGGCTACAAGTCACAAAAGGAAAACCCGATGCCTCTACGGGGATATTTGACTTAAAACCGGCGCGATACGGTGCTCACGTTGCAATGTTATTATAATTAATATTCACTAACTGCGGTTCTCCGCAGAGATACGTGGGAAAGACACGATCAAAAAAAACCTACAAGATGCTGCTTCAGTCACGGAACGGCGCTAATAGAGCTGTTTCGCTCTCATCTCGGCTTTGCAATAGTCTCGTTTCTCTTGCTGTTTGGACTTTATTTGAAGAAGCTCTTATTTGAAATCCCCTCGCTGGGCTTCCCCACCATTCCTGCTCCCAGGGTCTCCACACCTTTCTTTGGGCCAATGTCCTTTGCCCTGTAGTTCTCACTGATCAGCCACCTGGATAAACTTCATCTCGATTCTCCCTTTGAGGTCTTTCCTCAAATAATCAATCCCTTTTCTTCCTTTCTACGGGAAGAAGCTTTTTTCCCCGTTCTTTTTGGGTCAATCTAATGCTTTCCCCTCTTACAGCTCTTCTTCGAGGCACACCGACATGCTCAAGCCTGGGAGCTCCCCAGCACATTATTAATGCTCTGCCGGGAAAGGGGAAACACGGAAAAGTGAAAAATACCAGGCTCCCTAAAGAAGATCGATCCCTCCACTGCAAGTCAAAGCCTCTGCTCTCCCAGGCTCTGCCTGCACCGCAGGCACCAGGAGTGCTTCCCAGCCAGGGAGTGCCAGGGCATGCTCTGCCACCTTCCAAATCCCCGCAGAGCACCGCCTTACCCCCCCACACACTTCCCCCCTTCTCCTCCAGACCTGGTTGCCACATGCAGATTGACTGGCCAGGGCAAGAGATCCACCACAGCAAGACCCAAATGCCAAGCTGGACCTTACACCCCACTTCCCCCATTGCCTTCCAGACCTGCTTGCTTCATAGAGGCTGACTGGCCAAGGCAGGAGACCCACCATGGAGAGACCCAGGGATGAAGCTGGACACGGCCAGGGTAGGTCTGGTCTGTTTATTCTGATAATAATGTTCCATGTCCTTCCTGTCCTGAGTCCTCAGCACAAGAAGGACATAGAACTGTGGGAATGGGGCCAGCAGAGGGCCATTGAGATGCTCCGAGGGCTGGAGCCCCTCTGC
>VZRU01008270.1:108081-115581 GCA_013398155.1 Pedionomus torquatus
TTCTTTTTTTTTTTTTTTCTTTTTCTTTCTTTCTTTTTCTTTCTTTTCTTTCTTTCTTTTTCTCTCTTTTCTTTCTTTCTTTTTCTATCTTTTCTTTCTGCATTTCTTTTTTTAAGGACAGTTCTGCCTGAAATTCTTTTTTTTTTTTTATGGGTTCAAAGCAAAATATTATGGTTAAAAAAAAAAAAAAAAAAAAATGAATACAGCTTTGTTTGTTTCTTCGGTCACGGTTAGCAATAGACATAAGGGTATTCTGTTTTGCAGCCCATATGGAAAGATCATCAACACTTTCTGCTCCTGGGTCCTTTGCCAAAATGCCATATCCCACATGCCTTTTACCTTAAAACATAAAAGAAAAGGTGTTGTTCTGGTCAAATAAAGAAATAATTTTTACTAGCACACGTCTAATGTTAAAGCTGCCTAAATCCTGCCAAAGACATTAAAACACCATCTGCAAAACAGATTTTCATTAAATTGATCAGTTTAAAGTTCAGCAGCAAGGCAGATGATGCTTTTGAGCTAACCTTTAACCTCCTCCAGCCGAAATCAGGTCACTCCTTTTGGGTAATATCGTGGCTGCTTGAGAACACAAGAGGTAAAGTGATCTATCCAAATTGAACTGGCACCCAGAGCATTAATAGCTTTAGGGATAGATATTTCGTCAATGAAGGGAATACCAGGGTGGTTTTCCCACAGCTGAGCCTGCTCACCGCTGCCCGCCACGCTCCTCAACACCCCCAGAGATGGCACAACCTGCAGGAAAACCCCCAAGGTGAAAGTAATGGCCAAGTCAAGCCGTTCTCAGCCGACTGAACGACAGTTTTGGGTAGATGAGCATCAAACACCCGTTCGTGACTAGGGACCGACACGTTGCCCAGCTACCTGCTGAAGAAGCAGCTCTTTCCAGCCACTCCAGCTTGCTTTGCCAAAGGGTCACCCTGTATTTATTTATTAAAAATATTGGGAAACTATTTAATAAGCGCAGGACACGAAATATGTGGTTCCCTGAGCCCAAAGCTATGTCACTGAGCTACGAAATGGCCTCCTTAAGAGTTACTCCAACTACATGTACTTTATAGCCACCCAGACGGAGCCTCATCCTGCCTGAGCCTCCTGAATCCCCAGAGGTTGAAAGCCTTTCCTCCTGCCGGCTGGAAATGTGCTCTGTGGTCACAGAGGCTTTCTCTCTTTAAAGAATCACAGAATGCTCTGGGGTTGGAAGAGACCTCTGGAGATCATCTCCTCCAACCCCCTGCCAGAGCAGCTCCACCCAGAGCAGGTCCCATGGGAACGTGTCCAGGTGGCTTTGGAATATCTCCTGAGATGGAGACTCCTCCACCTCTCTGGGCAGCCTCTTCCAGGGCTCTACCACCCTCACAGGCAAGAAGCTCCTCCTCATGTTTAGATGGAACGTCCCATGTTCAAGTTTGTGCCATTACCTCCTGTGCTGTCACTGGGCACCACTGGAAAAAGACTGTCCCCATCCTCCTGACACCCACCCTGGAAGTATTTATAGGCATTGATCACATCCTCCCCATCAGCCCTTTCTTCTCCAGACTAAAAAGACCCAGGTCTCTAAGCCTTTCCTCATCAGAGAGGTCCCTTTATCATCTTCATAGCTTTCACTGTCCCCTCTCCAGCAGTTCCCTGTCCTTCCCAAACTGGGGAGCCCAGAACTGGTCCCAGTGCTCCAGCCGGGGCAGGGCAGAGCAGAGGGGCAGGATGTCCTCCTTCCACCTGCTGGCCACACTCTTCTTGATGCACCCCAGGATGACATTGGTCTTCTTGGCCCCCAGGGCACATTGCTGGCTCATGGGCATCCCGCTGTCTACAACACTGACTTTTTTGATGGCCGTTTATTTGTGGAGTCACCAAATGCATCCTGATGGATGCCATGAAGGACTCACAATTCTCCTCTGGTTTAATTTGCTAACATAAACCCCCACAGCTCCAAAGGTAAGTCCTTGGGAAGCTCATCTAGGCCAGGCTGGGTTCACTCAGGGTAGGGCCATCATCGTCCTGGTTCCCAGCAGCCGCGTTACCAACGCTGAATTCCTCCTTCTGTAAGGAGCAATCAGGCCATTTCTTTTTTAAATACCTTAGAAAACAGCTAAAGGTTTCACTCTGCCACATTTAGAACCTGACTCTAAAAGCGACGTTTCAGTAGGGCCTAAAATTATACAGCTTCAGAGGAGAAGCTCTGATGTTCCCGGCCGCTTTTAAAAGCCACGGTTATGAAAAGACATCCTTTTATTCCATCCATAGTTAAGCACAGGAAGAGAAATCAAGCTGCCGCGGCAACACTTATGAAAAGAGAATTCACAAAACAATAGCATTTAAATAAATATAAATGACTAAAGAAAAAAAACTTTGAGGTACTTGACAAACCAAAGGAACAAAGTTGCAGATTCTTTTGCTGTGCCTTCAGATGGTTTTAGTATTAAAGACTTTATTGCCAAACTATACTCACAGCACCTTAATTTTAAAAGAGTTAGAGGAGCTGCTTGAATATAAACACAATTCATGAATATTCGATATCGCTCCCAAGGCATATATCTATTATTCATACAAATTAATGTTCTTTATTTCCTTAGGTGCTCTAAAAGTTTGTCTGATGTATCAAGAGAAAAAAAAAAAAAAAAGTTTACAACTCTCTTGGTGTCAACAGCTTCACCCAGACCTGACAGAAGTATCAAGTCTGCTAGCAGATAACTTTACAGACTTTCAGAAGCTCATTTATTTTCACCTGGAGGCCTGAGTGTACACCCACAATTAAAACTGAAGGTTTCTGGATGAGGTACCGAGCCATTGCATTCTGTTATAGATCACACACATCTGGAACATTTCGGTATTCGGGATGTGCTGTAGCACTGCCAACCCTAAATCTTATAAAATACTACTACTAATACCCCAACTGATTTTTTAAGTCACTCAGTCCTCTCCTTCAAATTACCCTCAGAATGAGGTTATATAAAACTAGTGTGTGCACGTGTCCATGCCCTCTGCTTTCTGAGAGCTGGGTAAGCCTAGTGGGGTTGGAGTTCCCAAGCTTCTCTAAGAAGTCATGAGGGACAGAAACTTCTTTAGAAAGCTGAGATTCTCACTAGCAAACCTAGGCACAAGTCTTTAAAAACACATGTATCAGGAGACTTGCAGCCCCATGGCTACCAGCAGTACACTTCCACTCGTCCTTCTGTGGGACACAAAGCTTTGGGCATGTCTAAGAGCTCACCCGTTGGAGAAGGAATGGGATGTCCTTCACCCAAACTGATGCACAGACTGAATTTAGGAGGTCAGCGAACGGCATTTGCCATGAATGATGGCCCAGGGGGGTCACTGAATTGTCCCTTCTAACAAACCAGGACCTGGCACAGCAGCAGCATCAGTGCCAAGATGTTTATAGTGATCGCAGAATCAGAGAGTTGCCTGGGTTGGAAGGGACCTTTTAGATCATCGAGCCCAACCATCAGGCCAACACTGACAAAACACCTCACTAAACCGTATCTCTGAGCACTATGTCTGCCTGGCTTTTAAGTACCTCCAAGGATGGTGATGAGGGCTGGGAGGTGGGACTTACTCCCTTCACAGGCCAAATCAAACGTTTTGCAGGACACGCTGGGAACCCAGACAGGCTGGAACCCGTGATGGTTCCCAGATGGAACCCATCTAGAGATGGGGTTGAGTAAGTGAAGAGTTTTGCATATAGTTTGTACCTTGCAACGCCGTAGCTACACCCACAGCTTTATTACAACAATAAGCAACTGACATCTTCTTTTCAACAGTCTCCAAACTTTGGAGCCATCTGAGAGAAGCCCTTTGCCTTCCCATCACCCATTCTGGGACGCGGTTTGCAGCAGCATCTCTGAACGGCGCCATTATAAAGCAGACCATTGAAATGGCCCAAGGTCAGGCTTCAAAAAAAAAAAAAAGAGATGGGGACCCAGCTACGCTTAACCTGGATCATTTCAAAACCCTGACTCGGAGTGTGGCTCCACAACCAGCGTAACTGCCGGGAGCGAGGAACCGCATCCCAGATGACGAGGGAGCAGGAACCCCTGAAGGCTCCTTTGGCACCTTTCAAAATGGGACTTTGGATCTTTAAAAACCAACAAACAAACGACAACGACAAAACCAGCACAACACCCTCACCTCCCCAGAGTTAAGGAAAACTGCAGTTTAAATCAAATATAAGGTTAAATTAGCTGAGCAGCCAGCGCTGTGGGATGGTATAACACACCCTGTCTGGTGCTACTGCCCTTTTTGTCCAGAGCAGATCCACCACCAAGGTGACAGCTATCGGGTTATACAATTAAAATCCATGTTACTGCCTGGGCGCCCTGTGTTAACTTGGAATAACTACCCGAACGTGGCTGAACACCAGCAAAAATGCTATTTCTTGCTTAAACCAGAGGCCTGCTGAGGCTCTCCTGTGTGTGTTCCACGTGTACACATTTCCAACACGACGAGAAAACCAGCGCAGTTGCTGTAATCAGCAGATGACTCCTGATAGTTTAGTTATCACAGATTTCTAGTACAAATCAATAGATAACGCTTGCAAAATGGATTTTCTAATCATATTTAGAGTTTGTTACAGTGACTAATGGTTCGCAATATTTCCTGAATTTTTATATCCCCTAGACAAAAGAAGTTTTTAATAAGTTACAAAGTTATTCATCTTGGAAATGAATGTGTTATATTTTGTACCGAACCAAGACAATCAAGCCAATCCAGTAAACACGCTGCAGAAAATAAGTTACCCCGTAATTAGGGTTTGGAAAAAGTCATGACAAGTTGTGTAATAAATGGTATTCATCACTCCCACGTATTCATTATAGCCGCATAGTTTTTTCCAGTAAAGATAAAAATACAGTTGCCACTCTGCTAACATATTTATCTGCACCACACCCTTTCATGTCTGTGAAAAGCCATTTATTGGCTTGGAAGAGGAGGGCAGACAAAAGGATGGCAGGGCTCACTTTGGAATACCCCTGGACGTAACGCAGCGTATTGCTGAAAATACCCATCTGCTATAGATCCTTGCTGCATGTGCCAGAAAGGCATCTCCTTCCCCACCCACGGTACATGGAAAATAAAATTAAAAAATCACCATTTTCCATAATCTCTGTTGAGCTTCTGATCAAAACGTAGCAGACAAAGCCCGAGAAGATTACAAAAGATGTAAAACTCCTCTTGTCGTTTATGATGAGAAACTCTTTTTCTTTTTTTTTTTAAAAAAAACCAAAATGAACTTCCATTCCCTGTGTTCCCAGCAAAGCTCATCCTAAAGGGCCCACTACAGACGAGCCCTGCACGGGTGTTGCTCGATTGTTATTCAAGCAGCATTGACCCTGCCCATCAACCACAGACTGGCCCCATGAGCACCGAAACGGTTCAGGTTCCTCGTCCTACTTGGTGCCAACCACAACGGCTGCCGCTGCCTTACCTTGTACAGCTTCAGGGCCGCCTCGTGCCTGTGGTTGGTGGTGTGTAAGCGCAATTTATCCACGCTGTTGGTGTAGTAGTCGCAGGCGTTGCACTTGAGGTGGACGGGGTTGCCGATGGCAATGCACTTCAGCCTCCACTCGTTGGTTTTGCCCCCTTCTTTGATGTGGGCCACCAGCTGGTACTTCTGCATGTGCTTGTCCGTCTTGCAGTGGAGCTGGAAGTTGGCCTTGAGCTGGGTGTTGTAGTTGCAGAGCTTGCACTGGTAGATGTCCCCGATGACGGCTCTCCACTCCTCCTCGGGCAGCGAGCGCTCGCCGCTCACGTGCAGGCTGAGGGCTTCCAGGCTGTCGGAGGTGAACTTGTTGCAAACGGCGCACTGGAAGAGCTTCAGCGCCGGGTCGCTGATGTAGGGTGACAGCTCTCCTGCGGTAAGGAGGGACAGGTCATCACCCATTAGCTGACCACTGGCAAGCCGGATTTCGGGCGGCAGCTCATTATTTACTACGGGAGGAAAAAAAAAAAAAAAAAAAAAAAAAACAAACCAAAACAACAACAACAAAAAGAAAAACAAACGACAAAAATTAAAAGGGAAAGTAGAGACCAGGAAGCACAGCACGCACAAAGGAATCCGTAAAATAAAGCCTTGACAAGGAGTTGGCTTTCTCTAGAGCTTAAACTATAAAAAGCTGTAATAGGATTGAATCAGGATCAATTACAATCATCCCTTTCAACTTCTAAATTCCCTCATCAGATAGCTTTAATTACTCCTACTGGGCATGATGTCATTCTGGAATTTGTATTTTCAAAGGCATGAAAGTTGATCAATAAAATAACAAAACAGCAATGCTTTTGTAACTTAAAAGCCTAGATTAACTTACACAGCACTAATTGTAGTTTTGTTATATCCTTTAAATGATGCTGGAGGTAGGTCAATATACATATATCTACAATATAGTAATTAGGATAAGCATATCTATACCAATTTAGCTACTTTCGGTACCAGACCCCAGCATTCCTAATCTTAAAACTCACCGAGCGAGCAAGATTGGGACAACTGAGGTACCTCAAACAAGGAGACGTCAGAACCCAACGCAGCCTGAGAACTCCTTTTAGTACCAGTCTGTACCATTAGGGACCAGCTTGGCGGCACGCACGGCCCCACAGCGCTCACACGAGCACTGGAGCCCAATTTGCCCCCTCTTATACCTGGAATACAGACAATTTGCTAACTACAAAGGGGCATTGTCAGGTAAGAAAGAAAAGCTCACATTCCTGCCTGGAAACGCTGACCTATTCAGATAATTAAAAACTGCAGAAAACAGAGCTGCCTTTATCTCTTCTACTTTGTTAATTTGATAGCACCTCGTTACATCATCAATTAATTTCATTCTCTGCCTGCAGATGGGGGGGGGGAGGAGAGGAAAAGGGGTTTGCAAGGATGCAGGCATGGTCAGGGGGCTGGAGCAGAGCCCCCCCAGAGCAGGTGGAGCTCCTTTACTGCCTTCTGCTTGAACTTGCAATGCTCCTGCCCTCCCTGCAACTATCACCTTGCAAATTACCACCCAGGTCACCACAAGCCCAGGCACAGACACGGGGTGGGTGGAGAACGGCTGGAGAGCAGCCCTGAGGAGAAGGTCTTGAGGATGTTGGTGGATGAGGAGCTCAACATGAGCTGGCAGCCCAGAAAGCCCCCTCGCCCTGGGCTGCACCCCCCGCAGCATGGCCAGCAGGGTGAGGGGTGGGATTCTGCCCCTTCTGCTCTGGGGAGAGCCCATCTGAAGAACTGCATCCAGGGCTGGGGTCTCAGCACAGAAAGGACGTGGACCTGTTGGAGTTGGGATGGAGGAAACCGCAAAAAGGCTTGGAGGGCTGGAGCCCCTCTGCTGTGAGGACAGGCTGAGGGAGCTGGGGCTGTTCAGCCTGGAGAAGAGAAGGCTCTGGGGAGACCACAGAGACCCTTCCAATCCCTAAAGGGGCTCCAGGAGAGATGGGGACAGACTCTTGATTGGGGAGGGGAGCCCTAGGATGAGGGGGAAGGGTTTTAAACTGAAAGAG
>VZRU01008270.1:123081-124551 GCA_013398155.1 Pedionomus torquatus
AGTCCAACCATCAACCCCACTCTACAAAGTTCTCCGCCACATCCCCCCCCACCACATCTCAACCACTCTGAAACACCTCCAGGGATGGGGACTCCACCACCTCCCTGGGCAGCCCATCCCAGCGTCTGACCACTCTTTCTGGGAAGAAATTTGTCCTAATGTCCTGTCCTGTGTCAGCTTGAAGCCATTCCCTCTCCTTCTAATTCCCTGCGAGAAGAGACCAGCACCAACCTCTCTACAGCCTCCTTTCGAGTAGCTGTAGGGCGTGATGAGGTCTCCCCTCTGCCTCCTCTTCCTCAAACTAAACAGTCCCAGCTCCTTCTCTCCATGAGATTTATTCTCTGTACCCCCTCAGCAAACCGCAGCGGTGAGGCCATGCTGGTCACGCGTGAAGACACGTGTGAGGGTGAAGACACAGGCTTGGCTGGCACCAACATGCCCAGGAGAAGTTTTTTGGGGGCTGTTAGAGAGGAAAAAGGGCAGTGGTTTTGGGGGAGCAGCGGTTCCCTGGTGTTTCCCAGCCACGATACAACCACACACGTGAAGTAGTTCTGTCCCAGCCAGGACCACGAAAGGACGGGTCAGGATGGAACCTCTTGAGCGGGTGAAACCAGCCGATGAAGAAGGAGTTAATGCTGCAAAGGGGGCCAGGGACAACTATTCCAACCCTATCCCTGGCTTCCCATTCCACCTTCGCCGCTCGAAGCCAGCTCTGCCCGTGCCCCCCAGCCCCTCAGGGTGCACCCCAGCATCACGGTGTCCCTCATGGGCACAGAACCAGTTCCCAGGGTACCCGTGGGCACACACACCATCCAGATGGCACTGGGGAGCATTACATCATTCTGGCCAGATGGAAAAGGGGTTCTGCAGCATCTCAACCTTCCCCTTCTCCCCACAGCTTTACCCCCCACCCCGAAACAGGGGCTCTCCCCACCTCCTGGTGCAACTCCCAACCTTCGAAAGATTTAGCAGAGCTACATCAGGTTTTTTAACTTCCCAGCACGTAACCCAAGTGAAAAAACCGAAAAGAACCGAAAAGCAGCGCTGGTTCATAAGCATCATTGCACCTTTCCTTCATCAACTTCAACAACTTCATCAACATTTTTAAATAACCCGCAGGTTTTACAGTTATCAGCCTCCTTACATAACTCCAGCATTAATCGGGGCTGAGCTCTGACACCAGCCCTCTGATTGCAGAAACAAGAGGGTGTTTCACTCCCGTGAAAAGAAATACTCGATCTTTGAACCGAGGAGCAAACCCAGAGAGGAACCCTAAGGAGCATTTCCACGCTGGAGCCCCTGTGGCCACGTCTGCCAGCAGGGCAGGGGGATGAAACCCTTGGTGAGGAATTAGAGACGACTGGGGGTGACTTGCTGATGGCACGTAACGTCTGCCGGATCCTGCACCCATCAGAGGCTACAGCAGCTCCAACATCGCAAAAAATAAAAGAGAAAATATCTTCCCCCCCC
>VZRU01008274.1:0-11104 GCA_013398155.1 Pedionomus torquatus
TTTTTTTTTTTTTTTTTTTTTTTTATTCCACGGAATTTACTTATCACATAAATTTGAACTAGTGCATCATTCTTTCAATTTCAGGAGAATAACTTATTTTTGTGGAAAATCTTGTAGTTTTTGTGTACAGCTTAGGGGACTATTCAATGATGAAATAATAAAAATCTATTGGTTTTGAGCTATCTTCTTGTGTTTCAGTAAAAATTACGTCATTTTTCAGCCAGTCTTCTGCAAAGGTAGAACGGGAGGTTTATTCCCCTTCCCAGTCTAGTGAAAGCAGCATCCCAGGTAATCTTAAAATGAAAGAAATTAGCTTATCAGGAAATTACAGTTCAAAAAGCATTCCCTTGCCATCTTCATCAAGATGCAGTTGTAGAACACTCATGTTACAGCAGACGCTGCAAGATGGCTCTGCTTCCACAGTCATACATAAACAATCTCTCTCTCCCAAATCTCATGGAATTTTACAGCAATGAAACAGTTACATAAGTACAGGACTTGGCCTCTTTCTAAGCGCCTATGTTGCATAGCTCAAATATTGACTTAACTACAAGCGCTCTCAGCCTGTAATTTTAGACATCAAAACCAAATATATGAAATATGTGTTGGAAAAGAATGCTGAAAGCAACAATAGTATGCAAGTGACTAATCTGTACAAAAAGGAATAGTACCTTTTTTTTTTTCCAAAACACTTGAGCTAAAATTTGTTTATGTCATTGCACTTTTGTGTAAAAGAGGAATAAAAACCAACTAAAGTTCTGCCTGACAATGCAGAGTCCTTTGCGAAGAAAGGGAGGGTTCAAATTTACAGAACAAAATTGTTTGCATAGTAAAATAATCATCCAGATGGGAAAAATAAGTAACCCTGAAAGTGATAAATGTTAAGAGGAAGACGATACCTCTTAGGGTCATCTTCAGTAAGAGTTTCATAACTATTTCAGGCTCTCAGCTTTAAGCGTACCAGAAGAGTTTAGTGAACATTAGCTAAGCCGTGTATTGCTAATCTATTATTCTAGAAATCTGTGACTGCGTAATACAGTCCTGGGTTTATGATTGACCTGGCCATGTTTGACATGAAAATACCAGAACAAAAATACCAGTTCAGATCTATTTTGTTTTTTATAACTCCTCTGATGTCTGAGCTCAGAACAACTATAAATAAGGTAGGAAATATTTTAATCAAGATATTCATATGTTATATAAAAACATCTTCTGATCCACTTTTTTTTTTTTCATATGCAAAAAACAACAAAAGTAAGGATAATTTATTATATGAAAACTATTAAGAGGCTAATTCACTTGGCAAACTGAGATTTAAGCAGTAAGCTCCTTCCCCAAGAAAATGTGTCTAGCTATTTTATGCATATTGAAGGGAAATAAAATATGAAACAGCATCTACTTAATCTGTGGTTTAAAACAAATACATGCACTCAGAAAGAACTCAAAATAAAACTGATATGAAGCAATACAGGAAAAAACAGAATATAAAAGAGCACGATATTAGATGTTCTAAGAAATTCTAAATAGTATCTGATCTAACCACTGAATAACAAAAAGTGCACATAGGAACATAATGGAAGTTGCATGAAGCTGCAAATAGACAAGAATGGTAACTATTTAGGTGAAGTATGCACATGAGTCAAATCAGAATCAGGGGAAATGGTTAAATAAGCTTTACATTCACACAGTCTGTGGCAACCTGAGAAAGAATTAAAATTACCATGAATGTTGTACATTTTTCTATTGCTTTAGTCTAATACAAAAGGAGCCCACGCTACTTCCTGGTTATAAATGACAAAAGCTCTCAAAATCAAAAGATGCCTGGTAAAAAGGTCTGAATATAGATAGAAAGGAATTAACAGCTATTTCCTCATGCAAATAACTCTCTTTCCCACTATAATCTCTAAAAGAGTTGCTGACATGTAGCATTCTCAGGAATGCACTGGTAAAGTGCTCAGTTACTTTTGTATCTTGTATACTCCTTTAATGTTTTGCATTGCAGAACAAAGGACATTTTTCAGCATAACAAGTAACTGCATTACTTCCTCCACAGTTAATATTATATGATCTATCCAACCTTGATATTTCTCAGATTAAATTCAACTTCTAGCTGACAGTGACCTTTCTGTACCAGCTGGGCTTTTACTTTATCTTAACTGGATCTTAGCAAGATGATCCTTGTATTGTTCTTAGCAAAATAATTCCTCTTATCCAAGAAGAATTGTTATTTCCTGAAAATTGTATATCAGTGAATGAATTGAACATCATAAATTAAGTTTTCAAATATTCAGGTGAATTAAAATCTCAACCAACAGGCTAGTCAAGCAAAATATGCATGTAGACATTGCATAAGCAAAAACCTGCATTTACATGCACAAAGACTACATTTTCCCACCCTTTTGTGGGATTCAGCTGGCAAAGCTAGCTGTAAATATTTTTGAAAATGGAATGATCATTTGCTTTTTGAATTAATCATTGAGGCAAAAACTCTCAAATTCCAGAAGTAAGGAATAAGGAATTCCAGAATTCCTTATTCCAGAATAAGGTAGAATACTGGTGTGAATTTGAAGTCAGATTTGAAATTTTGGTGGGTTTTTTTTTTGTGTGTTTGTTTATTTTGGCTTTTTTTTACACCTCAAAACCAAATGTGAAGTACTGCCCAAATGTAACTGTATGTTCCTATTTGGCAATGTTTCCTGAATTAAACCTGAAGGCTTGTAAAGCATCATGAACAGCTCTAACTGAAATTAGTGACTGGATTCCAGTTGGATCTGATCTGTTGGAAATACGAGGTAGCCACAGATCTGATTCTAGAAAAACAGTCTGTAATCATCTGTCTGAAAAAGTATGTTTGATGTAAGACATATTAAGTAAATATTAGAACCTGTTAAGCATTAGAAAGAAAATCTTGTCTATATTTTCTATACGAGCAGTCCTCTCTTTGGAAGGGAATAATTTTAGTCATGATAAGTTTTGTTTCAGGAAGTACTATGAGATTTTGACATAGCAGAATATTTTCTGAGTTGCTTGTTAAATTATATAAAAAAAACCAACTTTAGAATGAAGCTATTACATTTTACAAGATTCTTTATCTCAAAGACAATATAATATTAAAAAATGCCTATATTCATTTCAGGAAAAAAAATTTAACAGATTTAATATATGGAAAAAAAGATTATGTTATGGGTACTGGAAATGCAATTGTATTTGTTTTGAAGTATGCTTAGGGTGTCAGATGGAGCCCTGAGAAAGACAGCAAACAATGATTTTTTTTTTTTCCTTTGGAAGTTATCAAATGCCAAATAACCTAGTTGCCTTTTAAATGCTGTAGTAAAATACCCAGAAGGATAAACAATGATTATTTTTTTTTTCCTTTGGAAGTTATCAAATGCCAAATAACCTAGTTGCCTTTTAAATGCTGTAGTAAAATACCCAGAAGGATAAGCACTACAGCTCCAGGGAAAGAAAAATATTACGTGTTTAATCATTATGAGCATGCTACTCTTGAAAGAAAACAGTCGTTTACTTTCAAGTTACCTAAACTGGCAGGACAGGAAGAGATGGTCTAATGTAGGTTTAGAAAAAAGTTCTTTGGATGAAACCTTTCTGTTGTTAAGTGCATGTTTCACTTGAACTGCCAATTAAAATGTTTATAATTATCAAAGATGCTTTATTAAAAAAACATGATTTAATGAGATGAAAATGGAAAATAATAAGTGTTGCGGTTTTTTTAACAGAATGAGCAGTCAGAAGAATACTAAAAATTTATGAGAATGTTCATATATTATTAAAGAAAATATAATATGCATCACAGAGAAAATAGTTTGAATTGCTATTTGCTTAATGGTAGATATATTGGTACTTTGGTGAATCAGGTTCATGGATCTAAATCTTCTTCCAAAGTGAAGAACATAATTAGGTAATCAGAAGTAGAAATGATATGGTTTTGTAATAATGATTTGTTACATTACATCCATTTATGTCTTTACAGAGTTAGAAATAGGCAGAAATTAACAAATAATGATTCTGGGCATGTAGAGAAATGTAAAGCCTATTAATCTTAGCAGCCTAAAGCTGCAAGTTGAACCTCTCATCTCTGTTAATTTCAATCTGTCAGTATCATATAATCAAATACCATGTGTTAGCAATATGTATGTGTGTAGCACAAGACAGCCAGTAGAAGAATCCCTGAGTGCACAAATACAAAATCTATAAATCTGAAGTGATATAAATTCTTGGAGATAGCTCAGGTTTGGGGGGAAAAGGGGGAGGAGGAGGCAATAATTCTGTAATTACATGGTAATTTTCAAGAGCATAAATGGATGATACTGTAAATTTATATATAACCAAATTATAATTACGTTTTATATTTGAAAGAGTCATCAAGGAACTGAAGCACGTAATTAAATTGACTCATCTGCTTTCATCAAATTTGTAAATGTACATAATAAAGTCATGCAGAAACATGAGATTGGGGTACATACCGTGTTCTCTGGAAACTGTTGGAGTTATATCGGTTATAAATATATGTATATATGTGAAACTATTTAAGTATGCAGGATCCAAAGAGATTGGTATTAAGCAAGTCCATTAATTTCAGTACTGTGAGCTTGGACGACAGTCACTGAAGATCTCTGCCTAGATTCGTATCGGGGACTAACCTATCCTCCCCCAAAAACAGTTATGGTACAGGCTGAGACTGACACCTACTCACCACGATATTCCTCTCACTCTGAAGAAATAACTATCCTTCTACCCAAAATCCCTTGTACAGATAAATGTAATGGACTGAATTTCCCTTAATTTCATTTTAACATTTCACATACCCACTCCTTCTTATGCGGAACTTTTTTGATCTTCCTCTTTGTCAGTAGCTACAGTGTAAACCATGGAATTTTTATAAAATAGAACAAAAAATGTGAAAATGGAAAGGTTTAAAAGAATATCAGGAAATGAGCCAAAGTGTTTGATTGTGCATTTCTGTATAGGAATTAAAAACAAACAAATGATAAATAATTGAGACAAAGGAAGAATAGTTAAGTACGGAGCATACAAGTTCATAAAGTATACTTTTAGCATCCTAAAACCAGGTCCAACAAGTATATGAAAAATGTTGAGGCAGATAAATATAAAAGAAGGTACACAGTCTTAAATCAGTTTGTTCATTTATCTAAATTCTGAGAGAAACAAGTTTGAGATACCAAGGTATAAGCTTCAAAACACTGGAGTTTTTAAATATTATTTTATTTTTTAAGAAATACTCTCTCCCAACCTATTTTTCCTATGTTCTTCTTAAAACAAAGTAACACTCAAGATCTACATGTTGCAGGGGACATACAATCAAGCATGTAATGTGGAGAAAGATCAGTTCTGAGAACCAGTACAAGTTCCTATGAGTGAAATAAATCTGATACAATATGAGTAGAAATTAGTTCCCCCATGGGTCCTGTACTAGCTTGCACAGCTGTGAATATTATTCTAATTCTTTATCCCCTAAGTATTTGTATTAAAAAATTACTCATTAGAAGTAACTGTTAGTTAAACTCACAACTCATAGAATACATCAGCCTATTCTCAACATTCAGAGCTCCATGCTCACTACTTGTCAGAGTGATACCACAGAGTTCAAAAGATGCTGAGTTGCGTTAATAAATTATTACAAAGGTAAGATAATATATTTGATACATGCTTGTGTTTCCATCAGGAGCTGATGAGTCTAAATATGACAAATCATTATTGAAGTATTCAAATAATGTTGTATGACAAAAATACAACACAAAATATATTAAGGCAACTAGCACACTTTCCTGGAACAGACACTACTTATAATATTCAGGATTTAAAAAAAAATAGAAAAAGAAAACCCATAAAACACAAACCCAACACAAAAATTGCCTTTTCAGAAAAGGCACACTTAACTTCTTTCTGCATCAAATATGTGCTAATCAGCAGTCATAGCACTTTGGTCATTTTAGAAAATAGATTGTTGACAGACGAAAAATACAGAAAAGCAAAGCAGTGTATCTGAAAATACTTTACATTTATACCTTCTAGGTACTGTCTGTTCATTTATCTTCTGGGCTTTTAATCCCAGGATGTGTTTAAATTTTGCTGGAACTAAACTTTGTTTAGAAACACTGTAACAATTTCTCCATACAATTCATTTAGTCAAAAGCATTACACAGATTTCTCTGCAAAATATAAACATGGCAAGCCAGAAATTACTCATGTTCTTCCTGTCAATGAGTCTCTAGCTCAGAGTTAGAAATCCTGTTCAGTAACTGAGGAGGACACTTTAGTTCTAAACCTTCACTTTGGATTCACAGCAACATGCTGGAGAGGGATTTGAGATCAACTGCTACATCCTAACTGAAATCATTTGACTTAACCACAAAGTTGTAAAATTCTCATGTTTGCATTGCTTTTTTTTTTTTTTTTTTTTTCTCCTGGGGCTCAATCCTCAATTAGCTATACAGCATGGATCTGCATTAGCTGTAACCCAGAGTCCTCACCAAGGAAGTAGGATTTACAGGTCCATATCCCTGCTCCAAAACAACATGAGACAGGGTTTGACACCTACCTGCTATTTGAAAATGGTAACTGCCTGGCTATTAGGAAACAGTGTCTAGCCAAAGCCAAAAATATCTGGATCCTGCCTGTCCTTTCTGTTACACTTTATTTGGTAGTCATGAACTGAGGAGGCCTGAGACACTGGATCCAACTGGTGAGATAGGCAGGAGAAAGCCTTGCTGAAAATGCCCCTGGGGTTAGGTGTGATCTTGGGATTTGAGTGTCTCACACAAGCAGGATGCAGGCAGTTCTGACATGCCCACTGGCAGAAACTATGTGGATTTAAGCGTCACTGGGGCAACTACAGGGTAACAGCAAAGAAGTAGTATTTTTAAGGTTCTTCGTAGCAGTTAAATTCCACTGAAAGAGAATGAAAATTGAAAACCTGCGTAAGGTTCATTTTTAAAATGAGACTTAGGTGTTTTTAAAAATATCATCCTGATAACTCAAAACTAAATTTAAATATACAGCATCAATGCAATTGCTTTTTTTTTTTTTTTTTTGTCCTATAATATTGTAAAAACTATTTTTTAAAAGATTACATGCTCAATGATGTATTCCTTTATAGGAGCTTCATGGCAGGGAAACTCCAGCTGAATAAAGCTAATGTAACAGAGCAGAAAACCAAGCTCTCTGTCTAGTTTGGTCTAATCTCTACTTCACATTCCTAAAAAGCTAGAGAGTTGCAGAAGTGGACCCAAAGATTATGGGATATCAAATATCAAGGGATTTGGTCCAAGGCAGTCACAATTCTTGGTTCGCTATCAGTACTACAAGGTCTAAACAGATTGTGATGATTTAACAAAGCCAACAACGGTGCACCTATTAGCAGTTAATCCATGAGACTGACCATACATTTAAGTACAAGTATACCATTAAAAAACATAAATAGACACGTTAGTTTTGCTAAAGCGGTGCACAGTTTTAACATCTTGAAGGGCTGAACTCTCAAGACAACAAGGTTTACTAATTCTTATAAATATCCTCCAAAATATGACTTTCACAAGTGCAAGACTGTTTTCAACTATGTTGACAACAGTACCGCGTCCCCCGAAGTTATTTCAGAGTCCTGACTGTGTGTAGAGCTGATTCCAGTGTCAGAGTCTGTATCATTTATGTCCAGATTAGTCACTCTATGAACGAAGTCAGGAACAGCAATGTTGTTACTGGAGATGCTGCTGCACTTGGATGGCTCTTCATTTGATGGAAGCCTAGTTTCAATGTTGTCTTTAACATGTAGTAAATTAAATTCTTCTGTAAGAAGTTCGTATTCTTTTTCCTTCTTTTGAAGCAATGAGTCCCTGTATGTAAGTTCTTTCTGAATGCAGCTCAGGTATGAGTTGATTCTCAGACCATCTTTCATACTTTTTTCCAGCTCATGTTTTACACTTTCCAAATTGGAGTTTTCCAGTTCAGCATCAGCAGCTCCTTCTGTGCGAACATCATCTCCATTTTTTTCTGTGCATATGCCATGTACTTCTTTTTCAATTTCAGCACACAGCTTCTCTATTAATTGTTTGTGATGTTTCAGTCTCTCTTCAACCTGTAAAATTCCCTCACTTTTGCTTAAATAGTCATGCACCTCTTTTTGATCATCTGGCCTACTCCCCTGCTGCTCAGTTTCACCTGGATTTATCATCAAATAGGAGTCCTGCACATAATTTTCTCCATCATTTGCCACACGATCTAGATGGAATTTTGCTTCACATTTTTCAATTTCCATATCTAATTCCTTCATTCTAAGGACTTGTTGATGAATGGTATGATCTTGAGAAATGATCAGATGGATCAGTGTCTCCATGTTATCTCTCTCTTGCTGAACGCTGTCCTGTTTAAGCTTGGCCAGTTTCCGGAAAGTCTTCCTGACAATTTTTTTCTGTTTGTCTATTGGCAACATCTTCATGTAATTTGCTGGACTGAGCTCCCACTGTTTTTCTACATTTTGGACTACCTTGGCTTCAGCTGTCTTCCACAAGGGAAATGAGAGGAAAGCATCTGACTTTACCAACACAAAGTGCAAGTTAGACTGCTCCTCCCCCCAGGCCTTCCAAAGTCTCAGAATCTTTGTCAAGGGAGGAAGTACTCGCTCTGATCCTCTCCATTTTTCAACAATGCAGTAATCACTAGGTTTTCCAAAAAGGACCTTTTTGTCTCCAGATGTTGCCTGGTGTTCCTCAAGCAGGGCTTGAATCACTTCTGCGCAAGTCGTGCGCTTTGTCAGGCCACATACAATCTTCTCTTCCTGGCAAACCCAAACCACAATCTCTCTTTCATTTGAAGCCATGTCCTTGTTGGGAGACCTGAAAAAAACCAAACCAAATAAAAATTACATATCAATGGCACAGAGTATATGAATAACAACTATAATTCTGATATGACTACCATATTGAAAATTTTCTCTATTATTGTACAAGACAATATACTTGTTTAAATTACATGAAGAAACACCCTTGGATTAAGTAACAGGAAAACACACCCATTTCAGCTCCTGCTTTAATATTATTTCTAGTCCAGATGAATGTGAATATCATATAAAATGTCTTTTCTCAAATTTAGTTTTTGTACATATAGTAAGTGTGTATTAACAATAAGTGATAATGTTTGACAATCTGCATTACATTTCCAGACTGTCCTAGGATAAGGTAACTTTCAGATCTGCTTATCTGTTCTCATCACCCAGACGTTGTGCAAACTTTTGTAAGCTCTTAATAACACCGAGACTTCTGAAGGGAAGAATATTGCCTCCAAACTGTGCAAACACTAAACATAGATGGACTGAGAGAAGATGATACAACACCGGCTTAGTTAAAAGAGCTTGATGATAGGATAAATCTATCACTCTTTTGCCACACCTGCACCTATACAAGCATAAATACCATTGTTTTCCACTGATTTTTCACTAACAAATCTCAAGAAATTTTTTGCTTTTCCTGAACTACCGAATAGCCTGAATTTCTGAGTCATAAGAAAATACCAGCTGTGAGAGAATGCGTATTTACTTCATATTTTCTAACCTTTGTAATGATAGAGAAATGGAAAAAATGTAAAAAGTTTAAAATTTGTTTGTATTTATTACTGAATACCAGAGAATATGGTATTAAGCTGACATAGGCATCTGGTACCTCCTTATATATTGAGATACTAAAGTCCAGGTGTCTAAGATCTTACTGCAGCTACGGTAGCTGTCTAATCAATACAATCGGTGGAGCCTAGACAGTGACTCAGCCAACCATAAATAGAAGTTCACTTTACAGTTAAGTCTGTCTTCATCTGAGTAGTCCTGGACTACCATGGGCCTACATTGGCAGAGTGGCCTTGTGGAACCTGTCCAGGATATTCCTGTCTTCCAGCCTCCGCATACATAATTTGCTGCTTGCCCAGACCTGGTGATTTGGCCTCTTGCCTAAAGTGATAAACCAATAAATTTCCTAAGGAAAATTGCATTTCTTTGGATTTTCTAGTAACACTTCATTTAAGTGAATGAGATTCAACCCAGTCTGACAGAGAAAGCTGGAAAATGAAAATAATGATTCAGACAATATTCTAAGGGCTCAATACCATGTTTGGTTCCATCTGGAACTACTTATTCACAGCACTTTTCTAGTCTTTTGACTTGTAGAATGAATGGAGTACTTGGCTAAATTAGGGTTATACCATATGATTATTAAAGCAATCCAACTTGTTTCTTTTTCTTAATTACTATGCAACATGAGAGACAAACTGCAATCCAAAAAAACCTGAACTACGATTGACTCAGCTCTAGGTGCCACTCTGACCGAGAGGCAATAATCCTTAAAAGTCAGGAGACTGCAAATAAATACTAATAAAACCTACAAGAGTAAGTTTATTAGTATCATCGCACAAGAGAGCTTGGTCCAACTACATTGCTCCAGGTCTTGGAACATTCCTCTGTGAAATTTATGTTTTGGTAGATTACTCTGAGTGATGACATCATTTTCCCACATCAATAGCTCCCTCTTACAGACTAACATTTTACTGGAACTATTTTTTAAAACTTAGAAGATTAGAAGATTACTTCTCCAAATAAGAAAACGTATGTCACAGACATACAAAATGGCAAAATGGTACAAACCCCTAGAAATATTCAAGTTTAAATAGAGTGGAGGGAATGAACATTGATATCAGATTAAATGGCATTACTGTTAGGTATGTCACATGCTAAAAGGTTAGTATCTAGTTTTTTGGGTTTACTGAATACAGAATGCTATAGAAATATTTTTGTTTGTTAGAAGATTGGTAGTTAAATGAAACTTACATAAACAGACAATTGAAACGTAAGTAAGCTGCGACTGTCAAATAGCTCAGCATTTGTTTTACACTACAGCTATAAAAAGATAAAAAAAAAGATAAACTACAGTTATGCAAAATGAATTATCAAAAAATTCAGTGCCTCAAATAGTGTTTACCACTGAACCCTAAATAACTAACCTAGAAATAAAAGTATATCACCAGTCACTGAATTTCAATTTATAAAAGTACTGACAAAAAAAAAAACCAAACAAAAAAACAAACA
>VZRU01008274.1:11184-31977 GCA_013398155.1 Pedionomus torquatus
AAAAAAAAAGCATAAAAGTATAAGAAATACCAGACTGGGATGTTGAGGCAGTAAATTCACTGTGTCTTTCCTATCAATTTTTGTATTCAATAAATGTATTGCAGGGAGTGTTACCTCAATCTTTTAGAATTCTTCTGAGAGTCTTATGCAATTTCTTTGCACATTAAAACTCTGCCTGTTTTTTTTTCTCATTTTTGTTTTTGGTTGATTGCCACACTTTCTCCTAGTCACTATTTTCAGTGCATGACAGATTATGTGAGCTACGCAGAAGCTTACTGTTTCTTTTCTTCCTGGCTCCTTTAAAACTTTCCTATGAAGACAATTTCTCTCTGTGATATCAGCAGATCTTCAGATAAATTTGAAACCCCCTCGATACTCCATAATGTTAGTGTAATGATAAATACTGTTGCTATACCCATTTTTTACATGGACTTCCCACAGACTTCATCAGGACTTAAACAAGCTTCTGATGGAAATACATTATTTGTTGTAACGCCATCTCTACAGGATCACTGCAAACAATACGGGTATAAAATAACATTTTAAAATTACTTTTTTTTTTTCAATAAATTTTAGCTGTTTATCACCCCCTGTTATTTTTTCAGTTACATTGCACCTGTTACCCAGCCTTTATTTTGATATTTTTTGGGAAGGATTCTTCTTTGCTTTGTCTATGGCATATTTAACATACTGACATCCATAACTAGTAGTAGCACTGTAGTACTGGATAATGTATGCACGTGAAGGTACAAAAAGAACTCAAGTAGCTTACATGTGAAAATATAAAAATATATATGTATGTATAGTATAAATATCATACACCGCATAATCACATTGTCACCTTTTACAGCAAAGAAGAGAATTAAAAAAAAGATTCTGAACATCACTGTAATACTTGGATCAAAACAGAGCTGTAAAGTGCAAATTCTTTCATTATTTTTTCCATGTGTTTGTCACAACATATATTATCTTCATCTTTATTCACTAGTCTCACTAAAGTTTTGATCTTTCTATTTAATCAAAAAGAATTAGCAAGTCATGTATAGTCTCACGGTGCCATGGAATTCTAATATCTTCTAAAAAGTCAAAAGCCTTCTTTATTATATGCCACTAAAAATGGTAAACTGGTGTGGCTTACTATGGATCTTTTAAGTAAAATTAACTGTATAATTCTTTATTTATAGTCAAATCAGGTAGTGCCAAACAAAAATGAAGCTTCAGTGTGTCACTCACAGTATAACAATTATTAAAGACTTGTTTTCAGGATGCAAGAAGTTGCTAACACTTGGAAACGTCTTTCTTTAAGCTGTGCTTTCCTCATGGAAAGAGGGAGTAGATTCTGCATATACAAAGTGGAATTTATCTCACTTAGGCATCTGTCAAGATTTCAATATAAATTCACCATCGGAGCTCCTCCTTGTCATGGGAGGAGCGTGGACCTCCAAGGAGAAACTCACCACAACCTTAACCATCTATGATCATGGGGACAAATCCTCAAATGAAGCTATTTCTCTGTTTCAGTACTTAGAAGAGACCTATATGATCACCTTCAACTAAATAGCTCGTTTTCAGGTAGCTAAATACAGGTGAGAGAATCCAATTAGGTTCTGGCTTATTGACTGAAAAAGTGGAAGAAGAATGTTTCAGACAGCACTAGATTTAATAAAGATAACTGAAGTCAGGACCTACATATTATGATTTCATAGCTTATTTAGATACTACTGCACTGTTCAATTTATTACTATCATTTATAAGGAAATCCATTAAGTCATTTCAATAGTAAGGAAGATGTAAGGCGGATTGTAACTCCTTGCCCTGAATAAATTTTCGTCATTGACAATGACTTTTTTTCTTCCTGAGATATAATACTAAAAATAACAATATTTAGTAATAAAATCTACTTTTACATAGTCATTTTAATGAAGAGGCAAGCTTCTTATATTTGCTAATTTTTTGTCCTTGAAATCTAGCAGTTTTGTAAAGAAAGCAAAAGAACTCTCATTTTTAATAACTTATAAATTAATGAGCCTGTAATAGCTACAGTGTTGTTCCAGTTAAATGTCTGGCTTTCTTGAAAAACTGTTTCAGTAGCAACTTCTTCAAACTAGCTAGGCAACTTCTTCATTTCTTTCAAAACTTTATTGCTGTTGCTGTAAACAGGCTTTAAAGCTTTCAGTTCTGGCTTGAATTCTGTTTCTTTGAATTTGCTCACTGACACATACTATCTATCCATCTGGTATTTTAAAGCCTTCATGATAACAAGAACATGCAGGTCTATCTTTTTTTGCAAAGTCACTTCTGATCACGAACAGATGAGAATTCAAACATAAGTATCCTCAAAAGTATATTTCCAATCTTTTTTTAGTTTCATGACTTCTACTCTTTGCTTCTCTACACCGTGACCCAAAAAACATTCTAATCCTGTTACAGACCTCACACAAAGTCTTGACTGCATCAGCACAAGCTGATTGCTGCATGTCAGATAGACGCTTCATTAATTTATTATTCAGGCCTAGGGGAAGAAAGGTAATACATTCCAGCAATGTATAGACAAAACAAAAACACATACTTATGTTGCACAAAGTCAAAATATGAGATAGCTGGAAGCGGCACTTTTGATATTCACTAACTCTAAGGGATGTCTGGCACAAAAACATACACATCAAACACTTAATTCTTTGCCTTCTTGAAAATTTTAACATTCTTCCCAATTATGCAACATATAGTTTTACAACCAATCACGCCAATCAAATAAAGAGATCCCCCATACTTTTTGGAATTTCATCTACACATGTACAAGATGCTAATTTTTCCTTACTAATTTCAGTAAACATTCCATTCACTCACATATCATGTTTTTGGCAGATTAACAAAATGTTTCTTATATATCATTGACATTAAAAGAATATTTTGACTCTGTTGAGAAAAAAACACAGATAAAACTCTTGTTTCCCTTCACGGTAATACATTTTTTGTAGAATTCCACAGAAAAATAAAATGGAATTCCTTTCTCAGTATTCCCATATTTCTTGATGTACTGTCCCCAAAGAACTAATCAAACTGAGTAATTCAAAAATATCTGGATAGCGGCTAGAAAATTTCATGCCAAGATATTTTTGTGAACCTCTTGCTCACATTATTGTTTAATGTTTTATGCATTTTAAGTCAGCATGACCAACAGAAACAATTTAAGTCAACACAAACATGAAAACTGTTCTTTTAGTTCTTTTAGGCAAGGAATTTAAAACTTGAGGATATGCTCACGATCAAAAATTTTATTAATTTTGTCCTCCCAGTTATTGAAATAATTTATGCAGAAAAAATCTGCAGGTGAAAAAAAATGGCACACAAAGAAATACATTATTCCTTTGCTTGAAAATGGACGCAACAATAACTTATATATTTGACATTACAGAGTTTATGCTGGAAAGCCATTTCTGTGAAATAGCTTAGTCATTTTTTTCAGCCATTTATTGTGGAAATCATGTTTTTTTCAAAGGTGCAAGAGCTTTTACTTCTTATATATGAATTAAATTACTGTTAATCAGATGTCATAAAGTTGTGTCTGTTAGTTTGTAGGTTGGAATATTCTTGTACTTAGTGTAATAATGTTGCCTCTTTGTTTCACCATTGCATCTGCAAGTGGCACATAATCTGTCATTAACTATTCTTTATTTGAGAAGGATTGTTTCTAGTATTATGCTAGCAGAAGATATAACTAATTTAGTCTGTTTCAGTGTAGAAAATTAATTAAAAAAGTACTTTTGAGATCTTTTCTTCATCCATTTTTTATTATGCTCTGCTTGCATAAATAAATTTAAGCTTACAGAAGACCCAAAAGGCCACATGACACAACTGTCATTTGCAATGCAAAAAAAAGTAACAGAACAATAATATATAAACATCTTCCTACAGACATCACAAACACTCTTGTTAGCAGACAGTTTAATCTGCAGCAAATCAGATTATAGTTGTGGTTTGTGGTTGACTGGCTGGCGTGATGGGGTCCTCAGCTAACCGGAGCTCTCAGGTGGGTATGCTGCTGTCCTGACCTCCTCAAAGTAAGGATTCTAAACTTCTAAGAAACAAAGTCTTACATTATGTCAAGACGCCACCTCAAACAATTCATGTCTCCAGTGGAAAACCCAAAAAGTGTATAAGTGACACAACAGGAAAAAATAATGGCTTTAAGAGGCAACCCTCCTGCTGCCTACTGCATCCTTGCAATGAAGTCCTTGCCTCAAGCTTCGCTGTTTGCCATGTCAGTGCTTTCCTGGAATCCACTAAGAAACATGAAACTTTCAGGCAGACCCAGGCAGGGTTTGTGCTCCCTGTGCCTCTCAGCAGGCTCTCCATTTCTCAAGCTGCACACTCCCAGCAGCTCACCAAGACCTTCAGCGCCTCATCTGCTTCCTACCAGACTGCACAGTGGGGAACAATCTCCCAGCCCAGCGTGCTCAGTTGCTGGGCCGTTTGCTCTCTTTTGATGTGACACAATGGCATAAAATGATGTGACACAATGGCATAAAACATCCTGGGAAAACAAGACACAAAAACATTTAATAATCCACTGCTTTCAAGAGATGGTCTTTAAGCATGCTGCTGGGACACACAAATCTGCCCCATTGGTTTTTGGCAAGTATGTTTTGTGCTATGGTCTTCTCTTTGTTCTATGCCCATAAATGTTTCCTTCATAAGGAAGGGCCCAGAGAACACATGCCTTATTTAAGCATTCGTAATAACCTTGTTATCTCTGTGTCTCAGATCTGAGCCATAATGACCTATTAAAAAAATTTTATGGCTCTTAATTATATTTACATGCTGGAAATAAGAAGATACCAATATTATGGGGATACCGACTTGATACAAAACCTTTGCATTTATAGTACAGGACACATGTCTATGTCATTTGAGACATTCTGTTATGAGTGATATTTACGTGAGAGGGTATATAAAGGCTAATTAGTTTACCAGTCACAACATTCCATTTAGAAATTATAATATAATATTGCTATTCTTATTCATTTTTCCAAATCTCAGCATGTTACCATATGTATAAATATATATATATATATATAAGTAAAAGTATATATGAGACAGTGGAAGATTATTCTGAAAGAAAAGATCAAAACATATTCTGGCTCTGTGGGATTTTTATCTGTGAAATTTGCAAAAAAAAAGTAAAGCAGTGGTGCCATGTGTTGCAGCTCTTTCTTGGAATAAATGCTAACTTAATTTGATCCAAACGGATTTTTGACAGTGAGTTTAAACATTAAAGCTATATGGAATACACAGCCCATATGAAAGCTGAGGTCAGAAGTATTTCAACCTTTCGGGCACAAATGGATCATATTAAAAGTTCACACTAAGTTTATTCAGACTATCCACGTTTAATCCACCTTTTTTCTCAACTTTCTGTCACCTTCTGTAAAGTTATTCAGAGAGCAATAAAGGCCAAACCTTATACTCGGTATGCCTCCTGCCTAAGTAGATTACATGCTTCTGAGTTTCCTAAGGGCAGCAATGAGGAAGTATCTGCTCTCTCACCCAATGAAGCTGGAATTACTCCAAAGCCTGAAGGATTCAAGACAACCTATTAACTGACTGCATTACCATTCCCCTTCACCTATCCCTAAAAACCAGTATCAATGGAAGCACAGTTAATGTCCATATCATACAGGAGATAGAAATTCCACACATGATATGTCAGAAACTTGGTCCTTTTCCCTTCTGCATCTCATGAAAGCCAGGGCAACCTCTAGCTAAAAAGTATCATGGCAAGGCAGGGCTGGTACTTGGTATTATTAACCATAATAATAAGAACTATAATGATAAAACCCTTCACTATAGATAATCAGAGTAATCTCAATATTGCATGAAGGCTTGAAAAGAATACCATAGATCTTGTGAAAATAAAATAATTATTTTCAAAGAAATAACTTCAATTCCTCTCTACCATCTGTTTCCATATCCATTTAAAGTTGTTCTGTGATAAAGCTTCCTCCTTTACAGAAATGTGCATAGGTATTCATTAAAAATAACAGAAAATTGACATTTTGATATTCATGTGACATTTTTCAAACATATACAAATACACAGGAGTTGGGATGTTCTAACTGAAATACTTCAACTATTTGAAAAAAAAATAAATAAAACAAAGGCTATTTTAACCAGTTATGCACAACACATTTCACCTAGTATAAGCTTATGTTCATTTTATAATTCCTTTTAAAATGCATAAATTTTTAACTCAGCAAGATTCCCATGCTGTCAGGAAGCCTTTATGAAACATTTTAATTAGCAACGGTTGTTGAAAATTATGTCCTATATCAATTATAATTTATACACTTAAAAGTATAACTGGTTCCTTAATCCTTCCTGCAGAATGCCCACACCTCACTTAGCTACTGTACAAAATTGCACAAATTATAATTCAGCAATGATGGTGAAAATTTCTGTTCATGTAATCATTTTACAGTATACTAGTGCTCTATGACAAATTTCAGTTAAATAATTTTTAATTGGAATGGGATAGTAGTGTTCTGTCATAGTATAAATAACATGAAAGGTTTTAAAAAGAAAGTACTGTAGGATAATTATTTTATTGCAAATAAGTCATTCGCTTAGAAATGACATAATCCTCTGTCATTGCTCCAGTGGCAAAGAATCTTTTGTAAAACCTCATTTGTAAAGTTCAAGTGCAGATTTTCAGCAAAGGTGACCAAAAGGCTAAATCCTCCCCTTTGCTTATTAGCTCTGCCCTATATGTTTATGATCCCAATCACTTAACCTACAGGCAAGTGCAAAGGCTGCAGCCTCCATTTAGCTGAAGACTCTGCCCCTGCCCCTTTCCCCTGTCTTACCTCTGAAATTATTCTTCTCCCCCTAAGGGTACACATTCTCTATAAATTATATCTGTGCTTTAAATCTGCCTTCCTGACAGACAAGTCATCGTTTTGCCATTGTATATGCAAAGTCATAAGGTTGGTAAGTGGATATTAGTCAAAAAAATGTTTGGAATTGCAGTGAGTAACTTCAGCAAGTGTGCTGCATACACAAAATGCCATGACAGGTAACACATTCGTATCGGGTCTGTATTTGTAGTGGCCTGATACAGTGGAGGCTTGAGTAGAGAGAAGAGCTAGGTGTCCACAAAAATATTTTCCAAGATGAGCAGCAATAACACTAACATTTTGTTTTACTGGCAAAACATGCTTTGATGTGTATGTTGCAACTGCTACTGAGGAAGCAGCTGTGATACAGGAATGGAAGGTCCAGGAAAAACTCCAGAGCCAAAACAAACATTGACATATTCAGTGGTAATAATTCTTTAGACCATGATGGAGGGAATGGGAAGATGGACATTTTCAAATTCCTCAGAGTTAGTAAGTAATATGCAATGTTAGGAACAGCAATATAACAAATGCTACATCTTGGGTTTGGGCAGTGGATAGCTCACACCAGTTGACAAATGAAGGTGCCACCGGTACTTTTTATCCACCAGAAGAATTTTGATACATTTCAAAGTTATAACTCTTGATATTGTTCCTGTGTCTATGTAAGTTCCTATGCATATATAAATTACACAAGCTTTATGGTGGGCCTATTAATAAGTACAAAACAGTTCTAAAATTCCATCACCTTAAATAATACAGAGGAAGCAGAATCTTTTATAACTCATTTAAAACATAAGATTCTAAACAAGTCAGAGCTGCTGTCACAGCTAACAGAAATTTGGTTTATCTAACTTCTCCCATTAGAATTTTTATAACTGCTTTTTAGAAGCACCCTGGCTGTTTATGAGCTTTGAGATCAAAGAAGTGAGGGGAATTCCAAGGGCTGAAAGCACGACTTTTGTTTTTGTTGTTTCATGAAATTCAGTTCAGCTTTTGTTGAAAGGCAAACATATACTATTTCCCTCCCCTGGGTTTGTTGACAACTTGCCCAGTGCAGAAATAAACACAAAGCATTCTGAGGTTGGGTCTGGACTGCCAAAACATGAACAAAGCACACTATGAGAAGACCAGTGATAATAAGGTACTTTAAATAAAAGAACAAGATAAAGGCAAGGAAATAATAAGATTTCATGCCACCTGTCCAGCAAGGACTAAAAGTCCAGATGCATTTGGTTTTTTTTCACCAATTCCCCAAGCCCCAAGGTTCAGCAAAGCGTGTCTTCTTTTCCTTATAGCCTTTTCCTACTTACTGGAACTACTTCTGATGCTGCTCTAGCAGCAGCCTGTAGTGAATTTCAGAGTTTCAACATTGTAATTTGTGATTTTGAAAAAGAACATTGTAGGAATCAGTACATTTATCTTCTGCTTGAACACTCCCCAACGCTCCCCACATCCATCTCCAAAATAAAGAAGATCATTTACAAGATAACTACCTTAAGAAAGTGATTATCTTAAACACTATTTTTACTACCATATAAGTCTTATAGGTCAGAAACTATATGATTTAAGTTTTCATTAAGTAATTTAAGCAATCTGATGTTTACATGAATTCCCATCTCCTTGCTTGCTCTGACTCTGCTAGTTTAACCAAAGGATTTCCAGCTTGTTAAACTGGCAGCAAGCTATAGTTGGGGAAAAAAAAAAAAAATTAAAAAAGGGGGAAAAATAAAATTAAAATAAGGGAAAACAAAGTAAAGGGGAGAAAATTAAATAAAAGGGAAAAAAAAAAAAAGAAAAAAAAAACACAAGGAAAAAACACCTTTTATTCTTTTTTTATAGTGTTCCCTGAGTTGGGTTCTATGGTGTCAAATGAGACTAGAAGCAGCGCAAAGCATATGGCAGAGACTGCTCAGGAGCCTGGAAAAGGAAAAGGGGCTTAGGACTGCCCCTCGTGCAACAGCAAGCCTTTACAAGCCTTCAGTTATCAAATGTCACTCTTTCTTAACTTTTTGACGTCAAATGATATTTCAAAATAGCTTTATTTGTATATTATAAAATCTAGTTTGAATATGTCTTTGCAGTTTGCCAGGAGTGAGAAAGGCAGGATAGGCTTTAATTTTCTTCTGTATTTATTGCAATAAATTTTGCAGCGATTGAGCTACCCCACTTTGAATTTATACTGTACGATTTTCCCTTTTTCATTTGCTTTCATTAAATTATATTAAAGATGTCACCTCAAAAGGGGCTGTATCAGGACCTCATTTACAATCAATTCTTTTTGCTTTATTCTTTTTTCTTTTTTTCATAGATTTCTCCCTCAAACTTTCTGAAGGATAACTTAGTGGTAAATGTGTTCCATTACTTACAATAACTGAAGAGCTGAAAGGAGAAAAAGATGAGATGATGAAGTGGACTCTTACATAAATCTTCACTCAAAAGAGCTAAATTGAGTACTAGATACATAATTATGCTAAGAGTGGACGTAAACTCTATAAAAAGAAATGTGAAGCAGTTTAGTGTCTACTGACAATCTGAGAGGCTTGTGCAGCTTCTGCTTTCAAGTAATTTTCTAAAATTGCTTATCAATGAATATTCCAATATGTAGTTAGTCAGGCACAGGCTGATAGGGTCTCTGAAATATCACTACATACTCTCTCAAGAAGCTACTGAACAAATGGAATAAATTGTTAACCTCACCAACTCTGCTCTGCCCTAGCTATGGATATGCTAAAGAGGGCACAGGAGCTTGTGAAAGTAGTTCTAGCCAGCTGAGCAATAGAGATAGGGAAGGCAAAAAGGGAGGGAATGCTGTCTGGAAGCAAGGTAAACGAATCACAAAAATCAACAGTAATGGGAAATTCATGGGGTTAATTTAAAGAAGAAAGTGTAGGCAAGAGAGGGATACAGTGTCCAGTAGCATACACAGAACTTTTAGCTGTGAGAAGGTGAAGGAGGCTGACTGTAGAGAAAAAAAATCCATGAATCAGATAAAAAGCCACATGAATCCTAAAATATTTGAATGATCATGACTTAAGCCCAAAAACTGTTCTAGAGAAGTGATAATGAGTACATATAATGAGTTTCCAGCTGCGGCCACCTGAATAGGCTCATAGCCATGTCAGCTGTCTGTCACAACCCTTCCACTGGAGCTGAGCTTGTCTGACTGTTCTCCAAACCATATGAGTCATGATGAATTATACCATAAAGATAAAGGTCTTGTTAAACTACCTAAGATAAACTGACCTGAATGTGACTGAACAGTTTTAGGAAGAAAAATCATACAAGTATTTGATGCAGCTGAAAAGATGGTGACCCCTGACAATGGATTTGTGTTGAACACTGAGAGCAGGTGTGGGTCAAAAACCTGCAGTGAACCATCTGAAGCCAAATGAGGCCAAGTGTCTGTGGCCAAATACCAAGGCAAGCCCTAGAAATAATGGGGCTAGTTTTGTGAGACGCATCTACAGCAGGAAAGTGATTATTCAAGAAGGTTGTGACACCAGAAAGACACTGCAAACTACTTGTTGTCTTTAGTTCACAGAAAGTCAGACTGAGTCAACATTCAAATTAATCCGATGTTTCTTTATTCCACATATCCAAATGTCTTTGCAGGTGGGGATCCTTTCAACATATAAGCAATTCAGATGACTTCATAGCTCAGGGAGGATAAAAAGGCAGTTTACTTCTAACAAGGCACATCATAAACTGAATGGATACCGCCGTAACACAGCTGAATGAAGGCATTATTTCTTCTGCCATGTGAACAACTCTGTGATGTTTGGAGAAATATACATATTTTGCATTCTTCTATGACATGTTCACATTCTGTTTCTTGCTTCTGACTTTTAAAAACCTTTGTAGAAACCCAGTTTTGTAACACGTAGACGGGTAGGTATACAATCTACAAAAGCAACTATTTCTGCACATATTGTTCATATATATAATAATTTGGGGGTTATAATATATGTTATTGTATGCTAGATGTAGTTTATATGGATTAGATCTATAATAAGATATATGAGTATATCTTATGTGCTACACATATGCATTACTTGATGACATACTAATCAAACTCTCATATATGCATTTATATACTGGGGCACTACTGTTTGATCATCACTGACTTATTAAAATTATTAGCATTTCTAAAAGTTCCCCATCTCTGAAAACCTAACATGCACAAATGTTTAGTAGAAAGAAATATGCTTAAGTTGCAGACAAGCACTCAAAATTTTCCATTTTATTTAGTTCAATTAAAATTAATTTGATTCAGCATATCCCTAGCAAGGTGCATTCTCTCCCTTACATTGGATTCCTGACTTGCTTGAATGCATACAAGAGACAACACTCAGTTTTGCCTGAGTGACAGAAGGTACAGAAGCATTGGATACTGAGTGTTATAACTTTCAGGTGTCCTCCTCACTGCTGAAATTCATAATTCCCTCTTGGACATATAAACTTTCCCAAAAAGTGCCACAGAAGAGTTCAGCTCCAAACAATAGGGCTTGCTGACACTGGCCAGTTCAGCAGGAACTGACCTAAAGCAGTCAGAAACATGAACAAAGGGACAGGGCTTGGGTAATATTAGACTACATTTAGATGTTCACTGCATAAAAAATAGAATATTAGAAGAGCAACCAAAAGCCTGATCCCCTTTTCACACTGAAGCATTCAACAGGAATCCTTGTCTTTCTCTGGGTTACTGTAACTCACATATTCCAGCACAAAATAGAACAGCTTCAACAGGAAATACTGAGAGAATTTCAGTTTAAAATACTAACAGGACTTTCCTAACAAATACACATTGAGGATGCCAGGGTGAGCATCTCAGGGGGGTGTTCTGGCCATCAGGACACCTGGCTGCACTTTGTATGTTGTTGCACATGTTCTGAACAAGGCTGTCGGATGCAACCTCATGGTCAAAAAGCTGAAAAACTGCCTTTGTTTTAACTTTGGTAGGGTGTGAGGGAGGCACAGCACTGCAGGGTTTTCAGGACCAGTGTAAGACATGATGGGTGTATAGGTGGCTGGGGAGTTCTGCCAGTTAAAAAGTTACTACCTCAAGATTTAATCATAATTTTGTGAACATCAGTTCTTCAAGTTTGTCTTAGGTACCAAAGTCTCCTTCATAAATCTAGCTCTTATGTTTGCTCAGTATGTGTTTGTTTTATCTTTTGTTTCCTATGTACAGTACCATCCTTTATAGGAGACATATTTTTTTATTTAATATTTTACTATATACCTTTTATCACCAGGTATTCAATTGCCTCACAAACTGTCACATTGCTGAATTCATTACTACAGAGTTTGCAGGGAGAGAACTCCCTTTTACAAACCAAAGATCCAAAAGATCAAGGTCAAAGATATCCACTCATTTAAGTTCCCACTCTGGCTAACTGAGTTGATATCTATAGAGAAGTCCAAAGCAGGACATCCATAAACTTCCTTTGCTCACCCTTTGTGCAAAACAGGACACCGAATTAGCAAATGAGGAACACGCAGTGAGTAACCACTTTTGTAAACTGTGGTTTATGTGACTTGCCCAACATCACGTAGGAATTTTGTGGCAGTGGCAGGGAAAACTTCCACACTGTTAGGATGGTTCTCCCTTAATCATACTTTATCCACCTTTCAATTCACTATTGCCTTTTTAATTTATAAAATGACTGGTACAAAAGATGGTTAATTAGGTGCTCTACAAAGCCTGCGCATGCTCCATGAAGACCTTCCCTTTGAAAGTGACTGGGGTGGAGCTCATGTCATCTACCTTAAGCTATCTAAGATGTGTATGTGTAGTCAAAGATAATTTTCTGACCTTCCTCTGTAATCAGTGGCATAAGATAGGTACTTCCAAAAGAGTGACTAATCCCATACTGAAAGCCTAAGACTGAACGAATTGCCCTCTGGAAGTGTTTAGATGTATCCATTAACTACAAAGAGTACCTAGATGACTAGATACCTAAATCTTCAATGGCTCAAATTGAGTAAGATGAAGCTCGACTTTTGTGTTTACCATGTTCCTAAATCTTATGAACAGTATGACTGTCAGTAAAAGTAAGTAGTGACCACCCACAAGGGCAGTTCCAAATGTAACTCAGATCTTTGTTTGACACCTGTAGTGGCACTTCATGGGGAAACAAACATGGTAAATTATCTACCTAAACCTTACATTACCAGAAGTCTGGGAAAGTGCAGTATAGTCAATACCAATCCTATATTTTTGTTAGAAAACTGGATTTGTACAGAGTTTTTTAGTAAAACAATACTAACAACAAAGTGGTTCTGAGAGCTAAAGACAAAAATCAAGTTAAACAAGCACAGTTACTGCCTTAGCAATCAGTACAGAGGAATTCTGTCAACAGGTAAGGTCCAAGTGAAACAACAGTTCAGGGTATCAATTTACCAATTACGAAGCCAACAGAAACAAGAGCAGCGTATGATCCCACATTTATAAATATCATTAAGCCACCCTTTGATTAGTGAGCAGAATCTGGTAACTTCCTATGGCAAATAAGACATAGTGTATCTCATCAAAACAGTGCGCCAAGTGTTGCTCTGAAAAATTTTGGAGTTTATAAGTGCTTTCACACTAGAGACTTCTCTGTAGAAATAGTCCTTTTGAATCTGGAGGAAGTTGGGGAAAGCAAAGTAAAGCGTTCCACATGAATGAAGGAATCTATTAACACACAACAAATTATAGGTTCAAGACCCAAGGGCAGACTCACTTAAAAATTAGTAGTCTTCACTCAACTACATCATTCCACTGGGGTCATGCATCCTTACAAGTTAAAAGTGAGGTAAACATATTTATACCTGGCCAAAACATGACTTAGTCTAATAGATTATTCCTTTTTTTAAACCTGATTTTCTCCCTGAACAAAATAATGTTATGCTTCTGGTATTTATTTTAACCTTTTTTAGGTTTTTTGTTATTAAAAGAAGGACAAATTAACTATTTGGTGCTTTCCAAGAGAGCCATTTGTATTTTCCATTATGATGAGAAATTAAAAACTTAGAATTCTTTACGTTAATGAGAACAGCTAGAAGTGGATAATAAAGCAAATTAATCAGTGACAGTTTTAAGCCTTAAAATAGAAAAGTTAAATTTATGTATTTCATTCTCAGCAAATACCTATCCTCTGTATAAATATATTTTCTTCCTATCATCATTCTGCAACTGACAAAAAACCGAACCAAACCAAACCAAAAAAACAACCCCAATGCAAGAAAACAGAGGTTAACATCACTTTCAAGCTTACAACATAAGAAATAAGTCGATAGCCTGGCTTTCTCTAATACTAAGGCTCAAAAAATGTATGCCTAACAACTGTCTAAGCAACAACAAAACAGTTTAAATTGACAGAAGCAAATATGTAATCAGGCAGAGAGGAGTAACAAGGAAAAAAGAAAAAGTTGGTGAAAGAGAAACACATCTTTAAATTAAGTGCATTTGAGTGATGTGCTAAACTTGCACTAGAAAGTTTTCTTTCAAGTTTAGTGACAATTATTCCACTCCACATGATAGCAGGACTTAGGTTTCATAATTGCATGACAAATTTATTATCACTACCAGCAAAAATCTTCCGTTCTGATTTGTGGATAAAAATTTTAACTTCCTTTCCTTATGTTCACCTCACAAAACCATCTCAAATCTGTTAGGATACACATGGTGCTTTTTAAATTTATTTGCCTTTCTGTGACACCACGACCCTCCTCACAGGCCAATATTAACATTATGAAAAATTTTAGACAGTTGAAAAATCCTCAGTGAATCATGTGAAATCAAACCTAAATAACCCACAGGGGATTCTCATTTCTCTGTGTGGCAGCCAGTGCTAGTGGACTGTACAAAAATCAGAAACAAGGAACTCCCAGATTTTATTCATACCTCTCCTACTAACTGGCTTTCACTTTGCACTTCTACAGATTATACACTGTCTAGTCTTGCCCTACTTATTTTCCTGAGGCATGTAAATATTATAACCCAAATTAAAGCTAGGGAAAAGTAAGTATGCTTATCAGTTTTCTGAGGCCACAAACATGTTGGTATTGTTATTATTATTACAAGACATGCACCTTAAATGCATTTCTGGATAGGTCGAGACAGGAAAAAGTGACTAGTGGGTCCCCTTTTGAGGCAAGTTCCAGAAAGATGCTCAAACTTTTTGTTTTGGACAATGCTTCCCCAAAAATGCAATTTCCAAAATCACTAATTAGCTCTTGACTTTTATATTTATATGTAACACATATACATGAGAAATGATTTCTAAAAAATTCTCATTTTATTCCAAGAGTTTTGCATGTCTGTGGAAAATTTACAACCCTGGAAGGTAAACACCATCACCAAAATTTGCATGAAAACTATTCTGCAGTCACAATTCTAAGTTATTTTTTCTAATGGGAGACACAGCCATGTACAAGTTGATTAAAAAAAAACAAAAACAAAACAGACCAGACACAAACTGATCTGATAGAAATTTTCAGAGAACTCTGCATGACAATTGTCTGTAATACAGTATCTTATCTACCTGAAAATTACACTGAACTGTATTTGATTAGTACATACATTCTGGAGAGGATGATTCTGGCCTGTGTTACACAGATACATTTAGTTATCTGTTTTCCCCCCTAATTCCATTTAGTTGGTCACTCTTTCCATTCATCCTGAAACCATTTGACTCTTATCTCTTGTGTCTTGTGTGATATTTGGGGAATTGCTAGCACAGTAAAATTGCAGAAGAAGACACAATCTTGAGAGTATCATAATACATAAGAGAAACAATAGAAGTAACAATAATAGCTCAGTTACCTACACATGTGACATGTTGGGCCAACATGTGCAACATTCAGTTCAGGGCTTCCCTTAGTGGGTAGTCTTAAACAAAAACTTTATCTTGCATCATCCTTTCTGTCACCATTAATAGGGATTTATCTACATACTAAATGTAGAAGTTAGACGAAGTAATTAAGGCTTGTACAGCATATGTGATGTTAATGCTTGCAAATAATACTGTTTAAGATCATAATTTTAAGTTGTTATTATTCATCATATAAACAAAACAAAAATAGAAGATTTTCTTGCATAAGTGTATATCTTTGTATATCAATCAAGAGGCACTACTCTCTGACTTTTATTAAAGTTATTAACAATTTTAAAATTCCCCCATCTCTGAAAACTTATATCTCTCTGCTGAAATCATTACACATTTAGCAGCATGTTTGAGTCTTTTCTCTGCATGTAAAATGCTAATTTTTCATGTAAAATAGGAAATCAACATTGACCAGCGAGATTTTTCTTCTGTATTACTGAAAACATGTTTATTTGTCTGAATAGTGTCTTCTCAGCCTGACTCTACATTATACCAGTGTTTCAGATTAGCTTCAACTTAAGTAATGCTCTTTTCTTAGATGGTGTAGTATTACACACATCTATTACTCATTTTATTTACTCCTTTGGAATGAAATTGCTGTCTGCCCTCCTGGAATAGTAGATAATTAACTCTTTAGAAATAAGGTTAGTGTTTTGCTAGACGAAAAGCTCTTCCTGAAAGTGAAGTGAACAAATATGTACAAAGATTATTAGAAAATGTATGCAACCATTTTGACCCCTGAGACAAAGCTGACAAGCCAGACCAGAAATAAATTATAACGTATGACCTATGGTTCAAAAAGGAACTACTTCTTTGATAGTTCACTAATACATCTCATGCTCAAGGAAAAGTAAAAATACGATGAAGATTGCGTGCCACCATTACAAAACAAACACCATCTTTAACACAGTACCACTGGTCCTAAATAAGCTTTTATCCACCCCCTGCAACATACATACCAAATGCCTGGTAATCTTGATTCAAAAAGCACCTTTATAGCTTCATATAGACTTTTCTCCAGGTATGCTCATCCAAGAGGAAAATTATCAGACATCTCACATGATCCCATGAGACTTACAGTGCAGGTCATACACAGTTCATAAAGATAAGCAGCTGATCTTCCAGTCCAAACCAAAATGCTGAGTATTTTCAGTTTTGCCTCACCAAAGCTTAAAATGTACAGCAGTGCACTCAACCGTACAGCAGGTAGAGATGTTCAGAGTAATACTCAAATCGCTGTGCTAACTAGGTACAATGAGAAACTACTGGAGGGAGGGAGGAAGGGAGGGAACATGGTAATGCTAGGTCAGCATCAGATAGGTGAAGTCTCTAATCTAGTTCATTAACCTGCACTTGGAATATAAAACCCGAGAGAATAATTTAATGTTTCTCTCACTGGGAAGGGGCCTCTGTCAGGACGGGAAGAACTCCCTCTACATCCATACAAATGAGTGGATATATATGGTCTTTCTTTGTACTTGTGAACCAGAGATGAGCTGATTAGAGGCAGCCATAAAGAGTAGGCAAAGTAGATCTTTGTCTCCTGTACAGAAACACTACGCTAACTGCTGTGGCACTGAGGCATTGACAGTAAAAGGTGGAAGAGAAAAAGAACAGGAAGGAAAAACAAAAGCAAGAAATACATTTAAATAATAACAGATTTGTAACACTTCTGTTTCATCATCAAACAGAACTGTGGGTTCAGATGTGTTGTATGTCAACAGAGCATACAAATGGTTGTGGTAAACTTAGGACCGGTAAGAATTGCACGGGCAAAAAATATTTCTTAAGCTATTTGTGCCTAACAGGACAGCTCTACAGCATCAAGGACAACTAAGTGAAGCAGCAGATGGATTCTCTATATCCTTTGTCTTTCAGACTGCTACTTCCCTGGTCATAAACTGCATGGAACAGTAGACCTTCAACAAGTTTGGGTAAGTTCTATGTGAAACACCCAAGGAAGTGACCTCAATGAAAGAGAAGCAACAATGGATTAGGCTTTCTTAGTGTAAGATCACTCAGCAGATAAGGCAATGATGGACCCAGATATCCCTGAGGTTTAGGTAATGTCTGAAGTATTTAAATGAACTTGAAGAGCCATTCTCAGAAGTGACCAAATCTAGCACCCCAGAGCACAGAAGTCCTAAACTTACAGAAAATCAGTGGGCCATAGATTCCTTTTCTACTTAGCAACCAGGAAACTGTACACAATGTGAAACCCTGGTACGTTAACACTACAAGTATATACGCTTTGTATTTGTTGCTCATATTTGTAGAGGGAGCTGTTCTGTCTCTCCAGTGCAATGTGTTAGAGCAATAGTAGACCTTATCTGCAAAGAACTCCGTGCCCTTTCTTTTACTCTGTCTTTCACTGAGCATTTTGTCACATCACACTTCTGAAGTGTGATGTGAGCTGAGCATTCCTCACACTTCCAAAGAATAGCATCTTTAAGAGATATGCATAAAAATAAATCCCCCTGACTTTATGCATATTACAGAGGCTTAGTCCTGCAGGAAACCGTCCCTTTTCCTTTATTGCCTTGGAGGGTACAGCCTGTCCCTGCCAAGCACGTTTGGATTTGTACGTGGGTGGGGCATGCCCTTGCTACCTTTTGGATTTATTGTTCTCCAAGGGACACAGTGACAAGCACATACATGCTCTGGGGACCACAATTATTTCTGGATGTCACAGGAGGTCAAACAATAGCAGAAAAACTCCTCATAACACTTGAAAAAGATATCAAGATATCACTCATTCTCTTTCTGGCCAAGTAAAATACGTTGGGGTCACATTCTTAACAGCTGCTCCTCTGAAATCAGATCAGGGCTTAGCATCAAGCAGTGGTTACCTGGGCCCTGTGCTGTCTCTTTGCATGACTGAGATGTTAGTGGCCCAAGAGCATATTATACCAACTGAAGATCTTTCAAATACTAGAACCAGTTCAGCACAGGTTTTGTCTTCCTGATATTTTAATCTCAGTTTCTTTCTCCAAAGGCTCATGGCTTCACAGCCAACATCCCCCACCTCTTGATCGACTACATCACACACAGATGCAGTTAGAGTAACCTCTTTGTTTTAACACTGAGGTCTTAGAGGTAGAGACTGACATTTTATGATCTGGATGTGAAGAGTCTAGTGTGAAACAGGGCCCTGATCTGGGACCTTTGGGCAACGCTGCAAGACAAGCACTAATTACAGAGGTGTCATCATGTTATCTGAGCAAATGACTATAACGCCTTCATTTTCCTTCCGGCTCTTCTTCCAACTACCTTTGTTGCCTTGACTTAGCTTTATGTCCTACTCCTGTAAACATAGATTTGGTTCCTCATTTGCTTGTCTTCTAAATCTCAGGAACTATATTTGCATGTAGCAAATAGTCATTAAAAAACTTCCAGGGAAAAAGCAAAAAATCTGAGTTTCTCAAAGTGGTGGACAAGCATTAGACCTAGTATACAAAGCAGGAGATTAAATATATCCATGTATGTATTTCTGGTTTTAGTCCTTCCTTGCAAGTAGGCAAACTAGGACAAAGTAATGAGCCACAAGGTCCAACTTCCCAGCTACAGCTTTAAACACAGTCAAGGATTTTAAGCTCACTTGCTTCCTTTTCATGGTTTCAAATAAGTTCACAAAGATATAATTATAATGAAAAAAGAATTATTACGGAGCTTTTCAGTCACACTGCAAGACCCTTTTACTGACTGCATAAGCAAAGTGTAATTCTCAAAATTCATTATCAAAAGTTTATGTTAAATACACAGAAATTTAAATATTTGAATAGATAATAACAAGTTATAAGAATTATGTAGTTTGCTTTGTTCTTGACACCCCCCCCACCCCCCACTTCACAAGACTTTCGGCACCTTCTTATGGCCACAACACCTCTCTGTCATCAAAGGTATTTCTTTCTTTTTTTTTCAGGGGGGAGGGAAAGGAAGAGTGGGAGGGAGAGTGAAATGAGAAGAAAGTGCTAGATGTTCACAGTAATGGTGACTTTGGTATTTTAATTTTTATTGGCTATTTAAAGCTTTGGATTATGACTTTCTTTTCCTGAGGAATAAAATGTCACATCAGCAAACACAGTGAAATTGATGCAATTAGTATGAAGACATTTTAAAGGTCCAAAAGAGAAAGAGTTCCACTGTTAACAGGGTGGAACTATGCTTTGTAATTTAGCACAGTTATGCAGGTAATTGATGGCAAAAGCAAAACTTCTTTTTTAATAGTGATACATTTACAGATCTCTGTAAAAGCATTTTCATGTAAAAGTTCATGTCCACTTTTCCAGGTCTTCTGAACATAAAATGGCCACATGAGAAGTACATCAAAGTTTTCCTGTTTCCACCCACATTAGCAAAATGCACTGTTTAATCAGTAACCTACAAAACTAATAACTGCAAACAAATATCCCATTTTTTAAACCTCGACTGTTACAGGTTTTCTGATTTATATTCCATATAATATGCTAAGTTAATATTTTCACACAATCCAGATACGGGATACAATCGCTCCACAATAACTTTCAGTGTAGTGAATGGGAAAACTGAAAGCCAAACCTAGGAAAAAATAAAATATTTTTATACGACTTTTTAGGGTCCAACTATATGCCCTGTGGAAAAGATATTCCCTGCTGTACCCATAAGTATAAACTAAATTTTGGTGGAGAGCACCAGTCAAGGCAGTGAAGAAATTGCAAGTGATTTTTGAGTTTCTTGCTGAGACAAAATTTCAGTAATCTGTTTCTACTCGGTCTTAGCTAAACGGGTTCAGCCACTACAAATTCCATCAGGTCCAAGCAAACTTACTCCACTCCAAGCAGTCTTTTTTGGACTTAAAAAATCTAGTGCCAACCTAGCACTTAAAATGATTACATAACTCTTTTTCTTCTTTTTACAGTTGGTGTGCATGGCATGTGGAAGCACGCACAATGTGAGGGGCAAAGTCCCCATAGAGAAACTTCGCAAAGTTTCAGGGACAACAGCTGTCACCGTGAACATTTTTCTAGACAAAAGACAAATAATAATAA
>VZRU01008274.1:35476-51420 GCA_013398155.1 Pedionomus torquatus
ATTATAAGCTGGCTCTGCCAGAAGGGAAATGAACGTACACAACAGTTCCTGTTCACTGAAAGCCCCTGGGAACAAGAGATTTGGAATAAAGCTTCAAAGGGGAAAACTTTTTAAAGTTTCAGAAGGAAAAATTCCTTTTTTTTTTTTTTTTATGTATTTATTTATTTTTTTTTTCCTCTCCTCTAATTTGGAGCAGAGCAAAGGCGGAGCCCCAAAGGCTGATGCCAGTGAGTGAAGGGCCAGGGCTGGCAAGCAGGTGGGAAGCCCCCAAAACAGCCTTAGCCCACCCGAGCCCTCTGCTGTCTACAGTTAATTTAACAGCTACATATTAATTGTATATTACTCTTTCTTTTTTTCTTTTTATCTTTTTTTTTTTTTTTCTTTTTCTTGTTTCTCACATATTACAGGGCAAATTCTTTATGTGGTCACCCAAAGGTGCAGCACAATAGGGAACTGTTAATCACAGGCAATGATTGAACAGGAACCTACCAAAGTGAGGGCTTGTCTGAAAAACAGCCTTTTTCTAAAATTCCCCTTTCCTCCTTTAGTCAAGATAGTCACAGCAGTCTGAAGAAAACAAAGCAAAGGCCCATTCCATGGGTTACCTATTACTGGCAGCTCATGGAATACCCCGCATATTTTCAGTCCAGTCCCACGCCTCTAAATTCTCTGAGCTGTAACTACAAAGAGAGGGACCAGAGCCTCTTAAAGGCCTTGTTTGGGTAATCATCCAAATAACAGAAAAATAGGGAAGCTGAAATGAAACAACTTTCAGACTTCCCATCCTGCTACTGGGCTATAACTTAAGTAGTCTGATTTTGGTATTATGAACATAAGCCCATACACATTAAGGCCATATAAATCTTTCTTTTTGATCTGAATCAAATGATATATGCCATAAAGAGGGGATTTTCTTATATTCTAAACAACCAGGAAAAATTTTCAGTCCTTAAGAGGCGCATTTGGCATAAAAATCAAATTAGTGTAGAATTTCCTCGAGAATAATTAATATTCAAACAACTATTTTTATTGGCAGAGGTAAAATAAAATAGCTTTATCTACAGAATAATATTCCCTTTTCTCTTCATTATGAAAATAAATGGAACTTGATGATATTTGTAGCTGGTTTTATTACTTCTGAATAGTCATCTCACAGTTTTAATCTATTCAAATATTAAAATATCGTGGAAGTTGTTCCTCTTCTGCTAGCGAATGCAAAATAATTTTCAACCAAAGATATGTAATGTGGGAACTGGGTCCCTCTACACAAGTAAATCAAAATGCTTGTTACATTCATGTACATAGCTATGCAAAAAATTGTAGGAAAGACTCCAGCATAATAAGCAGACATGTTCCCCACAGCTGAGGGAGAAGTCTATGCATTTTCATAGCTAGGCTAACCAAAACCAGGAAGAAAGTAACTGGGTGTATGATAAAGTCTTACAAAATAATAAAGTAAAAAATCTTAAGAAGAAGAAACATTGCTCTTTGCTAAAAACAAGACCAAAGGACATTTAGTATACTGTAAAGAAGTGAAAACATGCTATTTCACTTGGTATTCAGATAATCTGTAGAACCCAAACAAAAGTATCATAGGGGGCAAAGAGACTTACTTGGTTTATACAAGCACATACACAAAACCGTAAAAGAATATGGATATTCCTTTTAGTAACAGAAGGGACATGTATTTCCATTCCTCAGCACATAAACCAGTCTGTGGATACAGTAGCAATAGAAGCAAAATATTTCAGAGGGACAGATTATTTTTGTAGGCAGTGTTGACACAACAGTTCAGTTAGCTTGCTCTTAAACTTCCAAAGTGCCTCAAACTATCTGTATCTGTATGCACACGACCTCAGTTTTCTTTAAACTCCAGCTCTGATCTTCCAGGAATATTGGGCCAACGTTCCAGACCAGGGCCCTGGTGCTTCTCAGCATGCCACGTGGACATAAAAAGCAACCACTGGGTCAAGTCTTGAGCACGATCATCTTCTAATTATGCTTTCTTCATGCAAAAATCTTAAAGACCATTAGCTGGTAACATCACATTTTTCACTTGTGAGCTGGCAAACTCAGCCAAATTGTTTTCCAACACATCTTCCTCATAGGAGAATTAATGCATGAATGGCAGATAGTTCAGTTTGCACAATTCGCTTTTGAAAATATTCCATAAAATACATAAGTATTGACCTTGAGATCATCAGATGTGTCAATGATTCACTCTGGTATTTAAAGAAGGAAAGAGGATTATAAACACTAGAGTATCACCTGCCACCTGGGTAAGCTATACATCTGGATACAAATCTTGGGTTCTTGATCAGAAAACTTAAGGTTAATAAGTTAAAATGTTTCACTTGCTGTTTTCCAAAGCACCTCACACTAAGCATTTTATATATCTCTTTGGCAAAAATACTGCAGCATAGCAATGCTTTAAAACTCAGCTTTAGAACTCAGCATGAACCATAGCAGTCCACAAGTATAGATTCAAATGAATTTCTTATGCACAACAAGAAGCAGGTGAGAGCTCCTGCTCTCTCTTTCCCTGTCCTACCCACCACTTGGTTCCAGTGTCTATTGTGCACAGTCTCTGGGATTTCATCTGATCTCCTGGTAAGCTGACACAACTCGTTCAAATTCCAAACCAGCAACAAAAGTTTGTTCCTTCTGTTTTGGGCTGATTGGTGAGGTGAGTTGGCTAATCTCGGGATCAGACAAGGTCAATCAGGCAGTGGGATTTCCAGAGCTCATGCAAGGGAGGAGTTGCACTACAATCAGGACTAGGAAAATGAAAGAGAGGAAGCAAAGTGAAAGGACGACTTGGAAACAGAGGGAGGGAGCAAGACCTCCTCCTTTGGTTGTGTGGTAGGGCAGTTTGGCAGCTCAATGAAATCCATTCCAAGAGTGGGTTTACATGAAATGACTTAATCTAATCTAACATCTTGCTGTCCTTAAAAGTGGGGAAGACTCATTCCTCTCCCACTGGCCATAGATTCCTGACCCTTTCCTTGTGCTAGGTCTGACTGTCAACAGGCTTTGTGCTCAAACCATTGAACTTTTTTAAATTGATGGAAACTTGACTTGACACAGAAAAGTGAATAAACAGCTTTTATTTGGCTAACTAGTTAAAAAAGCTTATTGAGTTGTCAGATGACTGGCAGGCCTAGCATGTGAGGAGAGAAACAAGACCATGTGGCAGAGAGTGCGAGCAGAGAAATGTGGGAGGAAGACATCCCATCTGAACAGCCCTGAGCAGCTGGATTGGCTCAGCCACGTCGTGCAACTTTACTCTGGCTGCAGCCCCGAGCAGCTCAATGGAGGCAACAAAAGCTACCTTAGGGAGAGGATAAATTGCCCATTTCTTGCTCTAGGTGACTGTGTACAGGCTGCTTCTAATATCTTGTCTCTCTCATTTTAAACCATCATCCATATTTATATCTGCTTTAAGTGCAGCCAGGTATATGAATACAAGACACTAGACTAAATGATCCAATAGGGTAAAAAGGAAAGGTCAGTGCTGGGACTATAACTAACTGGTTAAAAGGGAGGAAACTGGGTGATCCATCTTCAGAGGGGCTGTGCATTTGCGTTGCTTATTCACTTGAGAAGATTTGCAAAAGGGACTCAGAAGACTGGTGGCTGATGATAACCTGGCAGGTGAAGGTCATGCTGATGAGTGGCAGAGTAATATACTGAGAAGAAAATCTAAACAAACCTTTAAATTAACTGTCACATCTCAGAAACATAATTTATTTCGGGCAGTTCATTCAAAGGCTTAGGTTAATGTTCTATACCGGTAAAACTAAGAGTAAACAGAGAAAAAAAAAAAGTTAACAATTAATGAGAAAGGAATACACAATGAAGTGGAAAAGCTCATTTTGCCACTATAAACGTTCATTCTAAGTATACATTTTGAATACTTCAGGTGCCCCATCTGAAAAAGTGGGAGGGGAAAGGGGCAGCAAATGGCAGCAAGAGAGCTTTAACATACAGAGTAGCTTAATATACGAGGACAAATTAAGTAGAGAGATACAATTTGGATCTGAAGAAAGGTGAATACCTGATTATTGTAAGAGAGGTCTACAATAATCTATATCATGGTAAAAATAAATAGGAAACAGTTATTTCTCACAGTGAAAGTACAAAAGTCCACTGAAAGAAATAATCAGAACAGCAAAGTTAAAATAAACACATGCACACAAATTAAGTAAATTGCAGAAAGGCCTACTGACTGCAAATGTCAGAGAGAATAAAAATATGAACAAGTCAAAAAAGAAATTAGACAAAACCACAGACCATATGGCAAATAGAGGTCACAAAAATCACTGGGGTCTTTGGTCTTTATCGCCTTGGTCCAGCTGTTTCCGACACCTCTTTTTCTTTTCCTTCCTTCCTTCCCCTACTAGCTCACTGGTTACTGGCATAGCCCTAAGGGCAGTAAACATTATGGGTTACTCTTAACTTGCAGATTGGGTGCAGATGTAGCACCACCTCAGGTGCTGTGACTTCTGTAGAGGACTTTCATGTTACGATTTTCCTGCACTTTAATACAGCAGTAGCTGAAACAGGCAGCTTGTCCCTCTGTAAAAAGATTTTTATTCAATATTGCAGATACAGATCTATTTTTTACATTCTATAAGCCCCAAGCATTCCCACACATATATCTGAAGGCAGGGAGCATCTGCCCAGATGTGAAATCAAACTCTTTGCTGTGCATGACTGTCCCAGTCAGCACATTTTTCATCCAGTCCCAATTCTCTTTCTCTCCTTGCTCTCTTCAGGTACTGAGATGATGTCATGTGACCATTTTGTCCATTTCCAATTCTCTTCTCCCTTAAGTGTTCCCACTTTTTCTGTAATGGTGTAAATGTTCCTCAGTTAGGTACTTGAAGACTCTGCAATAAAGAGGCCAAAGCAAATTAAGTGAGCATCGAGGTATATGAAAGAGCATACTTCTGTCTGTTGCAGGGACTATTAAATATAATGGCCCAAATAAGCTTTTCACTGCAAAAATCTTCAAACCGTTGATTACCTTATATTTGCCTTGCTTTTATACTCTAAACATTGGCTAGTGCCAGTTATCAGAAACAGGATATGATGCCAGCAAGTCATTTAGTGTGATTTAGTAGGGCAGCTCCTGTGTTAATGATTGGATGTAACATGACAATTACTCCTCTCCTTATGTCTTTTCTCCAGTTCCTGAGCAGATCCTTTTTCTGTGCTCTGTAATTTTGGTTATAATATGTTAAGAGACATGAACTAAATTCTCAGCTCCTACATTGGCACAGTAATCATGGAAACAGAAGACAGGGTTAAATGATCTATCTAATAACCTACTTTTTTGGTTTTTTAATCCTTTTATGAAACATATAATATAATTCCTTTTCATAACAGTTTTTGCAGCATGCTGCAATAGTATTTTGTGGTTATATTCTTTGGTGTAAGTGCCTGACTTAGTAACAGCTCTGAATATTGCAGCATCTAAGTCAAAGAGATCAATCTATATGAACTGCCATGTCCCAGGCTCTTGTACCTGGGCCACCAATAATTTGTGTAGAGGATTTATCACAAAACCTAAAATAGATCTAAGCATATCTCCAGGAGCCCTAGCTCTAACTACATCCATTGCAAAAGGCTCATTGCAAACAGACCATGTACACCAAAGGAGCTTCCTATTACTGGAAGGGTATAGAGGTTGAAGAATAGAGACACAAAGAAAATAGTTGTCCTTACTTAAATATACGACAAATTTTTTTTCTTGATACAAATATAGGGTTCTAAATATCTTTAATAAAACTTCTTCTATATAGCATTTTTTTCTTTCAAAAGACATATGCTAAATTTGCATGATGTACTATAACCTACTCCTATGTTCTAAAAAACCTGCTTATGTTGCCTACCTTCAAGGATAAACCATAACAGTCCTTGCTGCAGTAGATGAGAGAAGATGGGCATAGGATTTGTAGATATGCACTGGACAGAATTTTTCCCAATTATTTGAAGGCTTTTAAATACACAGGAAACAAAGAAATACAGGAAGAATCTACAGAAATATTCCCAAAACAATCCCCTTTGAATCTCTGTTAATGATGGTACACTTTACCCTCCACTATGTGGTTAAAAAAAGGAGATATTAATCATATGCCTTTTGGTCTCCAATGGTAACATCCCATTTATTTAATATTTCCTGGTTTTCTGAGGTTTATGTTTAGTTAGGACTCTCCCAAGGTCTTAGTTCACACGGTAGGACAACAAATGGTTTCAAACCATAGAGGTAAAATAAACATAGTTCCTTCTCTTTCTACTTCATTTTTAATCATGTGAGCTTTAAGAAGGACAAGGACCATGTACGCACCTGACAGTCTCTGAGGTAAGAAGTCTTCATGCCCTATGAATAGAGTCTATTTCTTTTTTTGAATGTTGCTTCTTAACTTAATGGAGTGATACATTCTCACTGGAATTAAGGATAAACTGTTGACACGCTCATGTCCAAGTTTGATTCAAATAGACACTTATACAGAGGTAGTATTTTCTTTTTCTTGTGACTTTATTTCAGAAGCCTCTTGCTGGATCGATTGGTTCATTATTTAACTTTGGGCCATTATTTCATATTTCAAAAGAGAAACTAATTTGTAGGCAATTTAAGTAGATTTTACACTAGTTAGAGGAACTGACTTTTGCAACTGAAAATGATTTTCAGAAAGACACAAGGCTCTCAGTGTGCTCTTGTCTGCTGAATGAGAACATCTTTTAGAGACAAACATCTGAAACAAATGCCCCCTGGAGGTGTGCACTGCTCCAGTCATTACAGAGGGAGTTCTCATGTTCATCTTTAATACCAGCCCCTGAGATCCTGTCAGTACCTGCACCCATTAAGCCTATCACTTTTCAACTTTACACCAAAATCCTTGATATTGTTTTCCTTGTGTAAGCTTCCAGCATGCCTGTTCTTGTCTTCCTGCACAGAGAGAGATCTTCTCCAGATGTCGGCTCACATGTGGGCCAGACATCCATTAAGATACAAGCTCTTTCCCCTTCCTAAATTCCAGCCATGCATGTAAAAGGCTCAAACCCTACCTAAACAGCAGAATAACTCCATCCCTGCGGTCTATTTTTGGAAAAGACAGAAACAAATGTTTACACTCCTCTCCCCTCATCTCGTCTCATCTAGGGGAACATGGAAAGTATCACAGATAATTCCACAGTGGCAGAAAGCTGCTGTTTCATAACCTTACAATAGCACACTGCCAGTTCATGAATTACTTTTAAAGGAAATTAGGGCATCATGAAGAATAAGAAATCTTCTAATACACAACATATGAAAATTCTAGACTGAAGCAGCTTCTAAATCTTTCTCTCACTCCATTTCTTATAAAAAAAAACCTAATCAGCAGGGTAGGAATCTGCATATGATGTAATACCTGGAGACAATTAAATTCACATTTCTGTGTGCTTTTTTGAAGCTTTTGCATTGATGCCAGTGGGAGTTTTGCCTGATCAAGGCCTTCTTACACAAATGAACAACTGCAAATGTGTTAGGAAAGACTGATCTCTGTGACAGTGAATCACTAGTGTTTTGTCTCCTTTAGAAGAAAAAAACCCCAAACCTCTTGAGACTGTTCAGTAATTCGTATCCAAAAGAATTTCTTACTTTCATCTTAACTGGAGAGCAGATTTATTGCACAGAACATTAACTTAAGAATAAATCTGGTGTTAACTTCAGAATAAAGCAATTCAAATTGGATTCAAAAAAGGACCAATTTAAGACACAGAAAGAAAAAAAAAAAAAAAAAAAGAGGTAAAATAAAATTGTATTGAGCTTACCCTCCAGATGGGGCAGAATATTTTATATTGTATTTTCTAGGATCTTTGTCTGTTTCAAATAAAATAATACAATCAAAACTATTTGATTCCTTAAGAAATCTAAGACATAGTTGCTCTTTCACAGATTTAGCATTAGTTCCAATAAGGAACATAGGTCTCTAATGAAAGATTTAGGAGGATTTTACATGCTTGAATGTTTCTGACAGAGACGCCAGAGAAGGCATTCCAGACCAGCTAATAGCAAAAAGATTTTCAAGGGCTGGAAAGCCATGTGGAGTATATGCTTGCATCTGACAGACCAAAAAGAAGCAGCAGGATGAGACAGTTTACATAGCAGAGATATGTATGCCAAGACATGCACCTTCTCCTCAAGATGTTGTCGTGTACTGAACTGGTTTATAATTCCTCACAGTGCAGGAGGCTTGCCTCCTTGTAAGTGATTGCTCCTATGAAACTCTTTCGTGCCTCTTGGTCAAGTATATACTTTTTTCCCAGCTAATTTGTTAATTATTGTTTCAGCAAGAAAATTGCCCAAGGCTCAGGCAACCTAAACTCTCAAGAAAAAAAGGAATGTACTCTACTGGTTTTTCCCCCATCCCACTGGCTGCTAGTATCCTAATTCCTGAAGCAGCATAAAGAAAATATAGTTATCTAATGAAAAGCTATAGAGGCTTTTGACTTAGCATTGCCTCAGTCCAAGTCCACAAAGTTGTTTAGATAATTAACTCCCGTGGATTTTTATATGTATGGATTCTTTTGCTATTTAAGTCTAGCTCCCTTGTGCTAGAAGATGGTCAGTCCCTGACTGTGAGTACAACTGACCGCACAGGCCTGTGTGATGGCTTTAAGGCCTTACTCGGAAAACATTTAGGTGGTTGGCTGCATAAATCTATGTCTGGGACTGGTATACAATCAGCTATGTAAGCACAAAGCGTATGATCTGGCAAGAAACTGCTGCCATTGAATTATGCATACAAAAGCACAGGTTCAGCACTGCAATTACAAACGACAACGAGCAGCAGTGTGTGGTGGCAGGGGGGAGCTGGAATGGTTACACATGACAGAAGTGTCCTATTCTCTCCTATTCTCCTCTCCCCCATAGTGACAACTACTGTTAGAAACCCATATTGAATCTGACCCTGATACAAGGGCTATAGGTTACACTGTGATGGTGTAGGTGTCTGCAGAGTGTAAGCATTTCAGAACACAACTGTAAGCCTTATTCCATGAAAAGAAATGTCCAGGATCAGGCTATCTGATGAAGTCAGCATTATATCTGAACTACATGTTATAAACTAATGTGTAAATGTCTAAACTCCTTATTGTTAATAAGAGAAACTTTGGAGAGTGTTGAAGTTGGTCAATGTTGTCCTGTGCTCTCTATTATAGTCAATAACTGCTGGATATCTGAGAATCCATAAAGAGTGTTAATCAAATGCACCTGCCACTTTAACTGAAGCATCGGCCAGTGATGCGCATCCTTCTTCTGTGACTGTAGAGGGTAGGAGCTACCCATACTTGCTGTACCTTTGTAAGCCTGCTGTAGATAGCATGCCACACCTGCTAAGTTTCTGAACTCCTTCACACCTTCTAATGCCCCTTAGCTCTGTAGGGCTGCTAGTTAACACTCTTTCTGCATTAAGACCTCAGCTGACTGTTCTCACAGCACAGAGTTGTAGCCTGCATGACCAACCTTTGTCCCTTTGGTGATGGTGATATCCATTGAAATAGGAGCAGAGAGGTTCACTTCCAATGCTTTATCCTTGTCATAAAGATATGGCCCTATGGAGTGAGACCAGTGCAACTACATCTATACAAAGCTATCCTTTATTAGCCCTAACAATGAATATCAGGTTCTCCTGCCAGTAACTAGTGAATACACCTGGAGCACTTGTTCATCCAGGAGAGACTGGATGATGAGCAAAGGAGAAAGAAACTGAAGTTTATATCTTTGCCCTAAATATTTATTTGTGATTTTCCAAAGTTTCAATTTTACCTAAATCAATAATGTGAAATGTTATAGGGCACCAAAGCTAAATGTAATGCTCTTCAAACTTACTTGCAATCGTTGACTGCTGACACATTTTCAGTGATGGCCGAAGTGTACACAGGTATCTCACTAAAATCAAGAGTTGCAATTCAGGCCTCACTGTTTAAATCAACAGTTCATGTTCCTTGGTCTGGGTACATGAAATTTACAGATACAGACAAGCTTAAGTTCTATCATTTGAGTCATGGTACTCATCTTCTTAAAATTAGGCATGTATGGAGGTGTTTGCAGGACTGGGGCTACATCATCAAGTGATTAGAAAACAGTCCCCTCTGGGTCTCAATTAAACATGGCTCCAGTAGCACAAATCAATGCACCAGAGGGGTGGTTTGAAGCTGAGATCATGTCTACAGCACAAGGCATGGCTGACATCACCATGTTAATCTGGGGTGTGAACACTCTGCTCAATGAATCCCCTAGTTTACCTGCAGTTATAACAGCACAACTGTTCTCTTGCCAGTCGAACATACTTCTGATGGGAGGAAGACGGCGGGGGGAGAGAGAGGAGGGAGCATACCAAGGCTTGATGCCGTTACGATCTGGATGAAGATCACAGATGTAGAAGTACTATCATGATACCTGTCCAGGAGAATGGACTGCTCTGGATGGTTTTGATAAGGGATAGTTTGATGAGGGATAGATTGCAGCTCTTCAGCTTTCCTTATGATAAGGCTTACCAGTAAAAACAAGGCTGGTATTGGCTGCCACAGATACAAACATTTTCTTTTGCCAGAGCAGTGTATATTTATAAACTGTATTCTAGTTTAGACATGGCTACAGTTAATTAATGTTTGTAAAGCACTGAAATTGAAAGGTGTTATGCAAATGTAAAAAATTCTTCAGATGCAAAGCCTCATTTTATTTTTCAGAAAGGCTGCTTGCTTTCTTTGTCAGTTATGTTTTTGCTTATGTTGTAAATGATTGGTTGCCTGTGTTTGCTGTTGTAACATGTATTCTTATTACCACTTTGCCTGTCTTTATTGGGATGTCTGCTTTTCAGTCTCCAAGGAATTTCTTAAATGCTATGCATGCAAATTTCAGTTCACAGATGTGCAAATTACATAGATGCTTTCCATCCCTCATAGGTAAAAAGGCTGGAAGTTGCAGAAAGGGTGTATACGTGGAATGTGCATGCTGGCAGGGGACTGAAACCACAGCTCTTTGAATTCATATTTTGCTTCTGAGGATTACTCCTAAATCAAAACCAATCAGATTTAACAATGCTTTTTAAATGGCCTACTCACAAATGGTCAAATCAAGCACTTTATATATGAAGAAAAAATTAAAAACAAGTGCTTCTGCCCTACTTAATGAAATTTTCTGAAGAAGATAAGGAAGAGTAACTACAAATGTAACTGTGGAAACACATCTATGAAACGAAGTAGTGAGTGGTTCTTAGTCTTATGTTGCAGTAGAACAGCTGTGAAAGACTGTCTATAAATCTTGAGGCTCCAGAAAAGAAACAGAAATGTTACTGGTTATTAGGAAACTTCTTAAGGACTCCTAGTGAAGAAGATGTGTCTGGCCAAGAAGAAGGTCTCATCATAACCTCACTGATTTACAGTAATAATAATGCCTTGCCTCTCTACTGTTGATAGAGGAAATATTCCTCAGTACTTTTAACTCAAAATCTTTCCATGGCTGTGTGATTCTGAATAACCAGCTAAAGCAAAATTGTCTCTTGTGTACAAGGAAACAGCATGATTATTTAAGAAATTTTTGAAGGTGGCAGGAAAGACAAAATAGAATGATTTCAAGAATTTCACAGTGAGGACTTCAGTTCCAACATATGTGATATAAAACTGTGTATACTGCATGTCTTCAGTTACCATGTTCCAGGGAAAACTGAAGAATAATTGAAAACAAAAACTAAATATCATGGGAAAAAGGAGAGTCACCCCTCTGAATTCAGATGAATTTCATTTTACTTTTTCAGGAATTGCGGATAATCATTGTTATCTGATCAGTCCAACAGCAACACTATGAAAACAATAATTTTGCATCTTGTAACTATTTCCTCTGTTTAATGCAGAATTTCAAAGCATGATCACTCTGATGAACAGTGGATTACATGAATATGCAATCTTCAACAAAGTTATATCAGGCTTTTCACCCATGTCCATTGTATATATTATATCCTGAAACTTAAATTAAAACATTCATAGCTCACTGGAGAGAAATAAAAAATTGATTAGCTTAGGTATTTGGGGAAAATGTGTAACCAGAGAAATGAGAAAGATGCAATCTGGACTGGGAATGCATTGCTGAGAGGTGAAAGTAAGGAGGAGGTGCCCAAAGCATAACTCCCATGACACACTGTGGTGGCACTTCTAACTGCACTGTTTGCTTGCTCAGATATGAGAATTCTATTAAAAGTGGAAAAAAAAAAGGAAATTAAAATTAGGAGTAAGAGAGAAGATTGGTTTTGTATAGCCTTTTTTATGCAAAATATTTTTTTTTCCTAAAGAATTTCCAAACAGTTATATATATATATATATATGTGACCAAAAGGTTCACATTTTTAGTGGTTTTAACTGTAGGTGTGTAGATGCATACATGCTGTATTTGCTTTATACTAATGGAAATATAGAATATGATTTTTTCATGAGATGGGTTAGAGAATCTCAAAGTCCTGAAAATATAATGGTTGTGCTTTAATGGAAAAAAAAAATCCAAAAGATTGATACTTCAGATCATTCTGCTGAGGTGATACCTTAAAATTTTCTGTGATTTGAGAACCATGATCCTCTGGCATACTGAGATGTTGTTGCTGTTTGAAACATCAAAGCATCAAGAAAAAAAAAAGCTCTGCCATGATTGTAGACCTCATATGTAGAGGCCACACAGAATACTGCTTTCACTGTTTCAGAGTCTGGAACTTTAAAACATAAACAGCTCATTAGATGTCCAAGAAGTTTCTGTTGATTTGCAGCTCCTTACAAAATGTGGCATAGATTTGCTGCATGTTAAGAAATATTTCTAATTCAGATAATAATGTGGTTGCTTATGTGTTTGGGTTTTTTGCACAGCAGTAAGTTCTTGAATATTACTCAGTTGACTTCTCAAGGTTTCCTTGAAGTACACAACCACACAAATCTGGAAAATCAAGTCATAGAATGGCAAAAGGAGATTGGGTTTGAAGTTGAGAGGATGTTTAATGTTTTACTAACTTAGAAATGACCCAGTGTGTTAAGCATCATATCCCTTTTATTTAATTTTTTTCTGATGTCCTCTGCAGAAAAGGTGGTCTCTGTGATTTTCAGCAATTGAATACTCCATAAATTTTTGAGCATCACTGTCCTGACGAAACAGAATAAAAGCCCTAGACAGATTTTAAGCTCAGAGAAAGAAACACTGACAACCCACTATGCCTAGGAAGTTCAGCTGCAGTGTCTGTCTGCGCTTTAGTGCTTTGAATACCTTTCCCAGTCTGTCTTGCTGCTTTGAATGATCTTATTGTCCCTTGAGCTGACATGATAGAAATTCAGTTGAGTCGCCAGTTTTCTGTCCATCATATTAACCTAAACTGCTGATAGCCAACTATTTTAGGGTCAAAGCAGTTTATCACCACAACTAAATTAAAATTTGAGATTGTGAATGAGCATCTTGGACCAGTTTACTGTATCAAATTTTGTCTTTCTGACCATGTCCAGAATGACTCCTGTCCTGGTTTCCATATTTCCATAACTACAGCAAGGTTTGACTAAAATCCTTTTAAAAAAAATCTCCAAAATGTACTCAGACAGTAATGCATTTAATGACAGGACTGAACAGCTTGAATTGCCTTCCATTCATTCTCACTGTGTTTATTTCTGTTCTCAAGGCATGAGACTGCTGACTGGAACATTGACTGTTCCTTATTATAGTCTCCAGTACCTTCCACTGCAGATCATTAGCAGAATCCTTCTGTTTGGTGATTACAGCTTTTGTGTTTGGTGTTATCCATATGTTATGATGGTAGTTTTGTGTTCAAAGTAAATAGAGGTTCATGTATCTGTTCTTTCCTGAATCTGCCATTTTCCTGATTGTTTCATTATTTTCAGATGCCTCGCAGTTGTGAATGGAGATGATTTATAGGTCTGGACAGGCTGTTTAAATCACATGTTGAGGGCAAGTAAAGATAAACTGAGTTTCACAAGCTGCCTGACATTAATGAATAGTTATAAATGGGTTTTTTTTAGCTGAGGAATATTTTTAAAGAATGAAGGAGAGAAAGGCAAACATCTGCAAAGAGGGTTGTGGGTTTTTTTCTTATAAAAGCTCCTCTGGAGCCCATTTCTTGTCAGGAGTAAGGTGTTATGAAGAGGACTCAAAGAAGCCAAGGTGATTTAGGGAATTAACCATTGGAAGGGTTAAAATTCCTATTATGCATTTTTTAATGGAGCAGTAGAAGCTACAGATGCAGAAAAGAGGTAGATAAAGTAAGTAATGGAGATCTTGGAAAACAGCTCTGTTCTACTGAGAAAATAATATAATTGTCCAAGCTCAATTGTGCCTGATCCAGGGGATTTGAAGACAATATGTCAAGTACACTCAACATGATAAGAAAGCAAAGAAGATTTTTAACACTGAAATTTCTGTCTTGCCATTTTCCAGGGGGAAAGAAAAAAAAAAAAGACTAGGTAAAACAGAAAAACAGAGCAATGACAAAAAAAATATTATGGCCCATAATATACTACCAATTTATCTTTTTGACATCACTAATAATTAGTATCTTAGCATAAAGAAAAAAAAAAAGCAGCACAACAATGAGATGATCATAGATTTTAATTGCAGGAAAAATGACAAAACTCAGTTACTGAGGAAAAAATAAAACTTATTTCTTATAAATTCCAGTTACATAAGGTTATGGGCAATTACACTGTTGAAGAAATCTGTGACAGAGAGTAGGCACTAGAAAATATCTATGAAATATGATTCTCATTCATAGAGCTTTCTGAACTGCAGAACACCCACAGAGCAAAATCAGCTGCAGATTGGTCTTTCCACATCATGGAAATAATAGAAAATAGGACTGGAGGGGAGTGTGAGTGGCTATCTAATCTAACCTCTGTGCTAAGGCAGATGAGCAATAGCTGAAACTTTCTGGCAGACTAGCAGAGCCCATACAATGTGACAAACGTGGTTGGGGGCTGTGTGCTTAAAAAATTGTTTGTTCTTAAATTCTCTCTTAGGACAGAAAGATGTGTTCCTGACTGTATGCAAAAATCCATATTCTTAAAACAGCTAATACCACCACAATGCACTCAACTTTATTTCTGCCTGTACTGATTGATCATAAACCAAAACGACACTCAAATTTTCATTTCGGTGTGCTGAAAAAGTTGATTCAGGGAAGAAGGAATTCAGTTAATGGAACTTTTCTTACCAGGTGTTCCTTGTGGCAGGACTTTGAAAATTCTGCGGCATCTATTAGTCGCATAGATAGGAACAGAGGGCACAGGAGGAAAACAGCACCCATCACTGTTCTTTGTATTTTAAAGGAGACTTTCTGCAGTGCAAAGAACATCCATGCTAGCAGAATCTACCTTTCACAGAGTGCGTTCTTGCTATTTGTGGCATGTGTATCTGTCCTTACATGTATTCACGGAGATCAAAATGTTCCGCATTGTAGTATCTGCATTCAGCAGATGGAGCGTTTATCTGCATCTGAGAGAAAAAAAAAAATCACAGTAAGAGCAAGAACGCGATGAAGGATGATGCAAGTCTTCAGCTTTACATTTATATACTCTTACGTTAAAGATTACCCTGCCCTACCCTCCACTTCGGATAATTTCCGTGGGTTTTATGGCACGGAGGGCAGGGCGTGCGATGAAGAGACGGGGGACCCTGCGCCCCCCCACCCCCCCNCTATTGTGAAATTCAACCAGGAAAAGTACATCTTAGGAGAAATGTCTCTTAGGGGCGCTTGCTCTCTTGAAGACGAAGTTGTTGACTTAGGACAAGTCCTCTGCAGGAGTAATTGGAAGTCTCGCCCTGTCGAGTGTTAGAATTTTTTGCACATCTATGAAATATCTTTATGAAGTGACTTTCCCGTTCTCTTTCTCTACCTCTCTCTCTCTCTCACGGACTT
>VZRU01008274.1:51834-73896 GCA_013398155.1 Pedionomus torquatus
CCGCGGCTTATATAGTTGGGGAAGGGTCCGGGTGCCCCGTCTGGTGCCGGCAGCCGCTCGCTCGCACGCGTGCTGAGGGCGCGGAGCAGCGCGGAGCGAGGCGGAGCGGCGGGACTCTCTCTCTCTGTCTGTCTCTCTCTCTCTCCGTCTCTCCCTAGGATTTATGGACTTTACTTTCTAAGAGGGCGGCGCGGCAAAAGGATGAGAGCCCAGCTGGTGTGCGTGGTGCTGCTGGCCCTGGCCTCCTGCAGCCTCTGCTCAGGTAAGCCCCGCACCGCCCCGCACCGCGGGCTGCGCTCTCCCCACCGTCCCCCGCCCTCTCACTGACCGGCTGGCACTTGAGCCGCTCCCGGAGTCTTCAGAGGGACCGAAGGAAAGGAGGTGAAGTCGCTTGGGGCTAGCGCGGTACTACCCAACAGGCGCCAAGGAGCTGGTCCCGGCAACAGGCTCTGGGCAGCATCATTTATCATATCACTCCCGTAACTTTCTCCCTTCATACAAACCACCCCTCTTCACAGCATCTGCACCATGGCAGGGAGTGTAGACTAGTCATTGGACATACAACATCAGTGCAGACCATCGCTTGATGATGCTACCTCCTCTGTGGTTTATTGATGCCGTGTATTGCCAGACTATCATAGAAATTATAATTTCTATGACTCTTCTGAAGAGCTGCTAAAATCCAAATCAAAATGAATACATATGTACTTTAGTCACCTTTTAGTGAGAAAATTACATTTTAGTATTCTGGGGAAAAAATTGCCAGCAGCTGATCTGAAATTACGACTAAAAATGCTGAATCAGATGCAGATCACACAATAGGAAGGTTAATGTAAGTGCATTTCTGCTCCCTAGCACAATTGCTTTAGAAACCTAAAAAAAAAAAAAGAGGACTATATATTAAAATGCATTCTCTATTCCTTGGGAAAATGGCACAGCTAAGAGTGTCATTTATGCCCTAAATTTATGATCAAAAATAGCTATGGTAGCGACTAAACAGGTGTACACACAGAGAGATGAAGAAGAACAGGCTTCAAAATCTAATCTCAACTAACTTGCAATTTACTTTATCTCCACAAAAATTAAAGAGTAAATTTACAAGTAGCTTCATTTTTCAGCTTCAGTATTCAGGACTCAGAATTCCTAATTGTCACTTTAGATGAAAGTTTCCAATTTGTATTCCTCAGCAGAAGAGAAATGTAACACACACAATACCTGCATTTTATCACAATTTAAACATAATTTTTCTGTATATTATAGAGAACTGGTGATTGTAGTGACAGTGTTTAATATTTGATACTTTATCCCCATAGATATGAAGCTACTTAAACAAATACTTGACTAGCATTTGACATTGACAAATTCAACTGTTTCTAGAGTCTGAATGATAGCCCACTAAAGTAAAAAAAAAAAAAAAAAAAAAAAAAAACAAAAAAAACCCAGTGGAAATTACAATGGGCTTATAAAAAACCAAGAAACAAGATTGTATGTATAACTGACATAACGGTTTATTTATTTGAAAATTTGGGATTATATTTAAATGAGAAATGCCGTGAAAAACTTGTATGGAGGGGCCAAACCAGTTCTAAATAATATGGACAGTTATGTCATAAAGAAAATGATCACTGATTTTGGTTTTCTTTTGAAAATGTTTGCCCTCAGAGGAAAGTGTGTACCTGTAGAACATAACTATTCCTGTAGAATGTGAATATATGAATAGAACATATATTTCTTGTCAATAAGAAGTGACTCAAGGGGACATAAAACTGTGTGAATTTCCCTCTGATTTGAACAATAACGTGTAACTGGGCTTTTTACACATTGGGCTCTGCTTTTTATGCTTTTACTCCTCATCTGTCTCTTTCACTTCTGAATTACCTGGATGTGCTCCCTTCTCTTTCTCCAAGCCTTGCTTTAGTCTTCACTTGAGGAATCTTGACCAGCCTCCTAAATTCAGATTTCTTTTCTCTAAGTATTTGTTGATACCTACCTATCTTCCAGCCTCCATGGTGTGGAAGCTATCTTCCATCCTCCATGCAATATAAAAAACAGATGCTAACCAGACACAAGTCCTCAGCTGGTAGGACCCAGGACACCACAAATCACGATGTTGTTGCGTGCCTGCTGCTCACCTGGTCACAGGAGCTGCTGCTGTCATTAGCAGAAATTCAGCTGAGGTGATCTTGTGGTGCCAGCAGAACTTTGGCTAATGGTAAAGCAGTTAAGAGATTAGGTGACACAGACAATCATTAGCACTGGAAGGGCTGAAAGTGACTTGCTGTAAAACTGCTCTACAGACAGGTCTCATTCAGTATTTTCAATACCAACTTTGATGCAAAAAGTAAGAATGCATGAATATAGGGTGTTGGTAATGTAAAAGTGAACAGGAGCACCTCTACAGATCAGCATAACACGCAGAAGAAGCTTCTGATGATCTGAATAATAGAAACGAGCAGCAGTGCAGCAGTACAAAATGCAATAGCTTAGTAAATAATAGAAGTTCCTATTAAAAGCACAGCTGTTGGAAATGTCTGAGGGGATAAAAGACTTGGTCATATTATCTGATCTCAGTTGTTTTATAGGATACTAAAGTTTTTCAGCCATGAAAGAAACAAAAACCAAAAAATGTGTGAGAGCTACCTCCTGTAGCTAATGGCAAGCATTAAGGTAGTTAAGTACTGAGGCTTCTGGTCTGAACTGGACTGTGCTGTGCTGTCTTGAGATCACATCAGGCACAGAGGAGGGCCACTCATGAGTTGGGGAATACAAGGCTATTACAAGACAGGAGAACAGATGAGAGTCTAATAGCTTTGGACATAGCCTTTCAGTGAAGTTTTTATGGGATTTCCAGGGGAATGATTTATGCCCAAAAGACACAATGATCTTCCGTTTGTTCGCTAATCACCGCATAAACACTCTTTAAAGGCCTAAGCTGGGAAGGGCTGTGATTGCTCTCAAAAAATACATCAGTTGGGCAAATACTATAAATAGAAAGCTATAATTTATAGTGAAGAAAGTTATATGCAAACCATTAATAAATTTGTAATTAGAAATAAATTAGGCTTGAAATTATAAGAAGGTGAATAACCAATGATAGTTTGATTTCTCAAAGAAGAAACAGTGTTGTGGTGGTGGTACGTTATTAACATGGAACATGATAGATTTTTAAGAGCATTATAATGCTTGGCTTCCTCTGCTAGCAGAAATCTATGACAGATTAGAACACATTTGTTTAAAATGTCCTTTACAGTCTCATGTTCTGTGAAAGGTGATGACACTACATGGTAATGATCCCTGAAATGAAGGCATAGGCAGAATCTATGCACAGAATCTGTCGTAGCATGTTACATAACAGAAGCATTGATCACTTTAATGAAAGTTAAATAAAATTTATATGAATATGGAATAGATTTTAGTTTAGCTTGGTTTTAAATATAAGTAAGCATATTGCATGGTTTAGGACTGCTGGTATTCCAGGAAAGCTAAAAGCTACGTGGAACTGTTTCACTTGAAAACTTAACTGATTTCTCTAAATACTTCAACTTTGAGCTGCTACATTTTCAAGGTATCAGATATTCTTTATGATTCTGTACAGCACAAAGCAGAAAAGTTTGTAGATGTTTTCTCATTCTGCAGCAATTTTTTCCCTGTTACCAAATTATAGGTCTTGTAAGTCCGCTGAGATATCAAAGGTGAATTAAATTTGTAAAGCAAATTCAGTCGGAATACTTTCTTTTGGTCTATTCATTGTTGAAAGCTTATATCACAAAATGGTCAAGCTCAATTCCTTCATATGTGTAAAAATGTTAACTAATAGTCAAGACTAAGACTAATCAGAACTGCCATTCACATAAATATTTAGCTACTACTTAAATAAATATTAGGTAAATAGCCAAAATCTTCTTCCAAAGTAAGGAGAGGTGGCAAATAGCGATTATGAAAATCATATTGATTTTGAATGAAGAATATTGCAGCAGTTTGGTATAATGAAATGGCTGCATATTCATGGGCGACTCTACCAGTTAACTGAGATTAATGAATTGTTTCATTCACTTCAGTAAGCTTGATCATGCTTTAAAAAGGTAGCATCCATTTTAACATAATGTTGCTGTTACATGAAGACTCCTCAAAGTCCCTCTAGATCATTTTGCTGTGTTTTTATCTAAGTTGTTTGTTGGTTTGGTTTTGGTTTTTTTTTTTGCAAAATTCATTGATTTCAAAAATCAAAATCACAGAATCAAAATTCTGTATGCTGAATTGAAATGTCTGTGGTTAAACAATAAACATATGTTTCTGGTTTGTTCTCAGATTCAGAAGAGGAAATGAAAGCATTAGAAGCAGATTTATTGACCAATATGTACACATCAAAGGTAATTATTTTTCCTCTTTTAGCTGATGGGCAGGGAGCAAATGAATTCTCATTACAAACCCAGAAGTCATTGCACAAAGTAATAACTTGTGGTCTTGACCAAAAAGTTCAGTGCTAGATGTTACTTTGGTGCAAGATCTTCTTTAGTTCAAAGGAAATTTAAAGGTGTTGATGTGACACACTAAAAGTGCTCCTCGCTTGAAGCAGTGGTACTTCCATTAAACTGTCAAAACTGTGTTGTGTGCAGAGATGTAAATTTATATGAGGAAATGTGTTTCCAGTAGGATTATGCCTGATGAAAGCTAGATTAACCTTGAGTCAAATCCATAAGTGCTATTTTTATGCAGAACTTTTCCTATACGTGTATAAAATTAAGACCGTCATAAAGCAAAAATTTGTAACGCATATGCTGACTTTGGTGTAGGAATTTAATCACAGTGTTAGTTAGTGTTAGTACAGGAACACGGGGACATGACTGTGAAAATATTAATTTGATAAATGACATTTCCTTGACAAGTTGCCAGACTATGAGGGATATACTTGTTATTTAATGCAAATAGACAAAAGTTCAGTTCCAATCTCATATTGACAAGGTGAAGCAGCAAGTGTTGCACATATGTATTGAACAGGCTGATAGCCAAATACTCTCTCAACACTGTTATTTTCCATAAATGATCTAAGAAATACGTACGTCTTGTATTTCTTCAGGAACATATTAAAGAACACAATCCTGAAACAAGTGCCACAGACTTAAAGTTGAATGTTCTTTGTTCTTACAAAGTTCAAGTGGTGCTTAAATTCAATGGAATATAACATCAGAAATGAAAATTCCTCCCTCCCCCAAGAATTTAGTAGACTAATAGTTGAAAGTTAAGGATGAAACCTGCCTGGAAGACTTCTGCATTTACCGTATTTGCTTATGTGTGAGCTCTTTTGCAGGATCCTTTGAACAGACTAGAATATGAAATGAGGCCAGAAAATATATTGTTTTGATCTGGTCTGGCAGTTCCTAGGTTCCCATGTTCTTTACTAGCATGGTAATTAGTCAGATGCCAAACAAACCTGTTTGCCACTCACTTCTCTGAGGCACAGAAAGGTTTAATAGGTGTTCTTTTCCTAAGAGGAATTTAAATGTAGGAGGCTGACAAAAATAGTTCTTTCTCTGTGTGTCAAAGCACAGTATGACCTGGGAGAAAACCCTGCAGCTACTGACTTTAGTGGAACTATGAACCTAAGTTCTACTTCCATCTTTTTCTCCCTCTCAGCACAGAGCACACTCTCAGGTAACTAGAAATGCACAAATATAGTTAACCAGTGATAATGGAATAATACTCTTATATGTTGCTTTGCATCATGTAGCTTGCTATTCAATTTCCTTATGGTATATACCATAAATCAAGTCACACTTGAAGTTGACAGAAGTGGTAGATGTATGGTAGAGACACTGTTTTAATTCTACATTGTACTGCCTTGAATCACCATCTAAAATTCATTAGTCCAGTATACATTGCCTCTTGACATCAAAGTAGGGCATGGCAGAACCACTGAAAAGTGTGTATAAATACTTCTACAAGAGGCATGCAATTATTCCATTCATTATTGAAATGACAATTTATTATTTTTTTTTTCTGTTGTCCTCTGCTAGCTTTTAGCCCTCATTAGAGCAAAAGTATGGTTCTGGTGTGAGAGACAAATTTGATGATGGCATGTGTAATAACTGTCTTGTATTGTGCCTGAGATCTGGTTCCAGTTGAGGGCAATTATTCTTAAATTGCATTAACTGTCTTTGACACTGACTTAGTAAAAAACATCAAGGGAATTCCTGACAATTTTAATAGCATTAAGATGGGGAGTTGGGGGGGNCTAAAAATGCAATGAAGTGGTTTATCACTTGTGGTTCTAGTATTTGACAGAAAAAAGTCTTCCTAAATAGGCACTGGTGAAGTGGTTTAAGGACACAACTTTTGCATCCTTCAGCAGCCTATCTTGTATTATGGAAAGAGTTACCATATGCTTTTGACTTCACAGACTGCTGTCCAGTGTCTATTAGCTCTTTTCAAACTGCCCTTTAAAGTCATCTATATGCTGAATTACTCTGGACCTTTGAAGAAGTATGTCCATGCTTATTGCAACATCTTTTCAAGATTTAATACAGTTTATCACCCTTCCCTTCTGTTACATCTCAAAGACGCAGGGATCAAACAACTCCCTAAAATGCTTTATCTGTCTTTCCTCTAAGATAAAATCCAAAAAAGCCATTTGGAAGATCTGGTAAGACAACACGACCTGAAGTGTCACAAATATGTGGACAGTTATCTGCTGTCTCTTTTGTATCAGATAGATAGCTCTATTTCCAGCTTACTACACTCTTGCCTGAAACCACTATTTGCATGAAGAATGTCCTGTGTTCAAACAAGATTGAGATGACATTGCGTGAAGGAAAAACAACAACAAAAAACTGTTTCCTTGAAGTATATATCTTCAATAGAATGTACTCCCAGTCTCAGATTAATTTTCTGAAACCTTGGACCCTCTGAGCTTATTATAGTTCTAGGATGCTCATTGCTGACTGGATGTGCTCAGACACTTTAGCTTCTTTGTCAGAGGCAGATGAGGTTATGACTGCAGATGAGTTACTGACTTTCTGAGTCAGTCATCACAGAAAAGTTCATTACATTTAAAAGCATTAGTATACACCATGGAAGAACTTCCATTATAACAGAACTCAATACCTTATCTGCTTAAAGACAGAGTATTTTTATTATTTCAGTTATTACATTCTGAACAAAATTCAACTACTACTCTGAAAAGGAACCATAGGTATCCTACATTACCTTGGGTTTTACCTGGTTTGAAATTGTTTTTCATATGCTTTCACTAGATAAAGACAAGAATATAAAAAGCTGACAATTAAACTTTCTTTTTCTAAAAAAAAAGGCATTTGGGAGGTAAGCATTGTAACATAAAAAGTATGTTAAACAAACTCTCAGGGGTATCATTCAACCAGAAATGGAAAGAAAAAGATACCACAGAATGTATAATTTGGGATTCTTTTTAATCTTTCATGGGACATGCCTGTTGTCAAAGAAGAAAATACTCTCAAGTTCATTTCAGTTTCTGAGATGATTTAAAATTCTCTTTCAAGATATATGAGGTGTGGGAAACTATATATCTGAGTCTTATTTCAGAAGCATGTTCAACAGTGGAAATGCGTACATCATCTTCACTTCAGCCTTAATAACTTTTAATTTCTGATTCATATTGCAATCTCTTTTGTTCATTCAGATCACTCCCAGATATTTTTCAAGTTAATCTTAAAAAAAAATAGTTACATTTTGGCAGATATGTTTTCCTTGATCTCTTGTGTAGGTGTTTTCCAAAACATGTCTTGAGTAACCATAGTTGGTATTGCTTAGACCTGTGTGTGGAAAATATATGACAAGTTGGAAATATACTTGAACATGAACATTTAAGTTCTGGTCATCTTAAACTATATTTTCACATATTCCTTCATGATAAACACCTCAGAGATTTCCCATAAACTACAAATCAAAGTTGCCTGATTGCAGTGCTTGCTGTTCAGTGACTGGACGTGACCTGGGGAGCTCCAAGTTCAGTTAAAAAAAATACTTCACTCTCAACTGAAATTCTTAATGCCTTATAGCTTCATTCAGCAAGCTGGCAGCAGTGTAAGTCAGAAGCAGGTAAACCAAGGTAAAAATAGTTTGAGGTGATATATGTGTGGCATTAATGGGAATTAGACTCCCTTAACAAACAAAGTATGCTTGCAAACAGCACTGCAATTTTTTTCTCCTAGCCTCATAAATAGCAGCTAAGACCAATACCATTGGATGAAATCTGCTATTTAAGTATTTTACCAATGTATGGAGAAAAGTTCCTTGAAACACAGATGTACATCACTAACAGCAAGTAGTAATTTTACATCAAAAATACTCTATAAATCATACAAGAAGGCATAACAAATTTCTCTATCCTTTCTTCTTCTGTTCTCATCCACTGGAATATTTTTTTTTTTAATTTTTTTTTTAATTGACAACTCTCACTTGTTCACATAGCACAGCCCCTAGATTTTATTCTTCACTGAAATTTAGTTATTGTAGTGTTAGCTCATATTTCTTTCCTATACCCTGGAGAGAGAATTTCACTGGAAAAGCCTCCTCACTTGTAATGGAAAACTCCATATTTTTATATTTCACAGACTTCTTAAAACAGGCCAAATAATATTTTGAAACTGCAGTGGACAGTTGTTCTTTTAGCTAGTTTAACTTCTGTTCATTAAATTAGATGTTCTGCAAAGAGATTACTTTTTGGTTTTAACCTATCATATATATTCAAATTATTCAATAGATTAATTAGGGCACCTGATGGGACAGCAGATGAGGTCAAAGTAAACATTGCAGAACCAATTTCAAGCTTCCAAATAAGAATTGAAATTTGTTTAGTTCTTAGCCTCAAAAACAAAATTCTATTTCTGTGCTGCCTCCCGCCTCCCCCCGCCCCTTCCTCCCTGGTCTTGAGCCCTGTCAGGAGAACACAGTGGTTTTACTAAAGGGTAAATTATTCTCTGTTTGGAAGGCATGCATATATCAGATGTATATTGGAGTAATTATTATGGCCAAAATGGTTCTATTTTTGTAACTTATGCTAATAGTTCTGCCAGCTTTTCTAGTTTCTTCCTTACTCCCCTATATTTTCTTTATTTACCTTGAAAAATAGTGATGTGTGTATGCATAAATCTTGCATACAATGCTCCTTTTTTGAAGATGCTTAAAAAAATAACAGATTATGTGACTACCTAATGTTCAGCCAAGTAAGCACTGCATGCACACTCTTAATTAATGCTGTCAGTATGTAAAAGGCAATGCCTGTGTTTATGTAATACCTATATTTAACTTTGTACATCCAGGAAAAGAAGCAACTACATTTCAATTCATAGGTGAAGTGAAATCCTAATTTGCACAGCATGGAAGTCCTTGCCAGTAATAGATAGGAATTTGCTATTTGGCTTTTGACTGGAGGTTGCTGTATCACCAGTTCTAGTTTAAGGAAACTAATTTCTATACTCACCACTAAAAGGAGTGAAAGAAATAACTAACAGTGGCAGAACCAAGAAAGCAGCAAAGACGTGAAAAGCAGGGAAGGAGGTAGGAATTAAGTTTTTCACTTTTTTTTTCCTGTTGATAATCAAAACTCAAGAAAAATACTGCCACAACTGCTTGAAAAGAACAGTATCTGGAGAAAAGTAAAAATTATTTTTCTCAACATTTTAAGAAATAGTTTAAAAGTTAAATAGCTCCTAAATCATGTGAGATACTGGAGCAAGCAAAATTCAAGACAAGCCATGGTGAAATTTCTCTATTTGTGTCTTTCTGTAACATCTCTGAACAGGTCCATTAGGGACAAGCTAAATACAGTTGGTCTGAGGTTTTTCAGTCCAGTTACCAAATCAAGATTACATTGTTTGCACAATTCTGGTTTATCTTTGATCCATCTTCAGCTCAGCCCACAGATCTTCAGCTCACATCTCCCAGGCTCATGACTCTCCAGCATCCAAAGCTCCTGGGGCTTACAGATTCCATAACTTCAGACCCAGCCTCATCAGACAGCTTGCCCTGAAGCAGGGACTCTGTTCCTTTTCTCAGGGAATTTTGAAATGACTGGTATTTGTTCTGAACTGAGGAGGAGCGTCTAGTTAACCACAGGCATCCCTCTTGGATTCCAGTACTGGGAATTTATCCAGTGGGTTTGACTCATTGTCCTGATTTACACCTGTGAATTTATATTATATTAATTTCCAACTGTGTTTTTGTTTGCACCTGCGCAGAATGACTATGAAATGCTACCATTCTGGTTAGGTAGGAGTTTAGTTTTTCATTGTTTATATCTACCTGGGGGGTAAGGCTGTGGGGAAGCAGACCTAGTGTGTTTAATAAATGAGTTGTCCTAATTTCAGCACTCTCTAATTATTGTCTAAAAGTTGGGCAGATTAATAGTACTTCAAATATGTAAACTTGATTCTTCCAAAATGTTTGAATGTCACATATTATTGCTAAAAAAAATAAAACAAAAATTGCAGCATGTTAAATAGTGGACATTTGTATTTTCAGATTAACAGAGCAAAACTTCCTTACTGGAAAATGACCCTGCTAAATGTCTGCAATCTTGTCAACAACATAAACAACCAAGCAGGGGAAATGGTAGAGGTAGATGAAGAGGATCTCGTTTCAGGGAGACAGTTTCCTGCTGCTCTGGATGGCTTCAGCTTGGAAGTAATGCTGACAGTATATCAACTCCAAAAAGTTTGCCACAGTAGAGCCTTTCAGCATTGGGAGGTAAAACAAATTACCACAAACATGTTCCAGCTGCTATTAAATTTTCAGACTCTATTGTAGGAATCTTTTAAATTCCATATCCATGTAACTCCCATCACATTGTCTGAGCTTTCCTTCCCTTTTTAATATTCTCTAATACCTCTAATCTGCCTCCTATTGGAAGAGTTGTGAATTAATGTAGCTCCTGATGAGCTGAGTGTCTGTTTTTTATAGCAATCTATGAATGTATGAAAATTATTCTTTACTACGTAATTTCTCCTCTATTTGTAGCCATTGCAAGGTTAGAATGAACACATAAAAGTGAGCTCTGTGCTAGGACATGAAATTAATACCCGCTTAATAGATGTGAAGTTACTGCAGATATATTGAGGCACGCTACCAAACGTAGACAGAGTTTCTGAAAACCCTTTTAAGGCCCTAAGGCAAACTGGATTCAAAATGCATGGATACATGCCCACGCGTACATGTAATTTTACCAGATGCTCTGGGCTCCTCATTGCTAGGAAACCAATAGAAAGGGAACTTTTGGGTTTCACTTCCCCACACCTAAAGAGGGCCCTGTAAGTTGACATTGCGATTGTATGAGGATTGGTGTTCTTAAATAGTGATTATTTCTGGTCCACTTGTGATACTTATCTTAGTGCAGTGATCACATAGAAGTACACTGAGCACAATCAGCTTGTGTTATTATAAATTACACTAAAAGCTGCTTTGCACAGTGAAATAAGATACTTCAGTGTCACTACCCACTTTCCAGTAAACCCAGTTTCTTCAGCTGTCCTGGGTTCAGAGACAGTCTGGCTGAATCTTGAACCTCTTGTTTGCTTAATCACAGCTCTGCATTTGCAGGCTTATTCTCAATCCTTCATATTAGCTGGGGTGGTCCATACAAAAGACTGCAAAAATTTTGACAACCAGAGTTTTCTGAAGACTTTCTTCATCAGTACATTTACTCCTGAAAAGGAGCTGCAATAGAACTGACTGTATGGAATACCTCATATGACTTAATCACATCACCTCATGTTGTGGCTGGGAATCATCATTCCTGACAGTACTGCATGTGAATTTGAAAAAAATATTCCTCTCTCATCTTAGGAACATGCTTATGCAGTGCAGAGTTTTAGAAAATGCAATAAAGGAAGAAAGGATAGAGCCAGATGGAGAAGGATTGGAGTAGGCTTGAAATAAACAATTTATGTAATGAAAGAAATTGTTGTGGTCTTATTCATTCAGGATTGACTCCAAAGTCCATTGAAACCATGAATGTCTTTCCATTCATTTCAATAGAATTTAGATGAGCACTCATTTATTAAGTGATTAAGTGAGTAACAGAGTTTGATTGTTTAGGAAAATACTCAGGAGAGTATAAAAATATTTTCAGTTTAATGCCTTTCAGCCAGACAGTAGGGCCATGGAAGAACATGCTGAGAGAGTGGATGAAATCTTAACAAATAAAGCAAGAAAGAATCTGAACAAAGCACTTCAAAAACCCCAAGTAAAAGCTGAAATACAGTTATGTAAGAAGTTTTGATTGACAAAATGTTGGCTTTCTTCTGTTTTATTTAATTTCTTATTTGTTTATTGCACATTTTGATTTTTTTTAGCTGTAGGAAGTTGCAGATAAGAATATTGTTCAAAAGCTGAAACCAGCAGCAGTGGGTGTGTAGGAGGTGTTTAGTCTGAGTTATTGCAGAGTGACAAACATTCAGAAGTTTTGGGTCAATTTGAGTTTTAGTCCAGGAAGAACATACATACTTTTCTCTCTAGTCAAAATCCACTAATACCAGTGGAATTTAAATAACTTAAAATTTAAATATCACCTCCACAAGATTCAGCTCATCTTTAGCCTAATCTTAATTTCATGTCTTGAATTTTGGGATTCTTTTTTTCTTCTTGCTTTCATTTTGTTTGTTTGTTTGGTTGTTTTTTTCAAACCTGAAACTATCATGGTAAAGACTTTTCTTGGTGGCAGATGTTAAAGTTTTATAAAACTGTCTAGGAATTGATAATCTTCACTAAGGAAAATAAGCTTATAACATTGTATCTCTTCTTGCATCCCACAGTTACTTCAGCAAGATGCTTTTGATCTAGATAACTCAAGCCAAGACAAGGAAATCATGAAAAGAAAAAATCCCTATATACTGAAACGGCAACTACACGTGAACAAAGCTAGAAGACCATACATACTCAAAAGAAGTTCATATTACTGATGCATCAGAAGAAAACAATGTATATTTAGTTTATAGGTAACTGTGCGTTATGGTTATCTTATTTAAATCTAAAATCATACTTGTGTGAAAATATATCATGGAAAATCATCAAGATGGTAACATAACTGTGTCTTTTTTGCAATTGCTGTTTCTTGATTGTGATTTTTTTCCTACTTGAGATTAATTGGACCGATACATTTGCAAATAAATCTAGTTTCTAAGCATGATGTATTGTACAAAACTGAGCTTTCAACATATTTCCAACAATATTGTAGTTTTTTGCTACTTTATAAAGCACACTGCCATAAACCAAGTAAGTTGATATTGTCCACAAACCATACATACTGAGAATTTTAACATGTCTTAATGCAACATCTCAAACATATACACCCTTGCAAATTTTTGTATAATACACTTGTCAAAAATGCCACAATATTTTAGATATTGTTCAATTTAATTTATTATGGATTAGTTTTATGGAAGGAATGAAATATTATTAGCTAACTATTAAATGGCAATTTCAAAATTCCTAGTTTAAATGGCTTGCTTTTAAATGAATTTTAAGTACTTTTTCCTAACTTACCACTGAAGATTCATAATTTAATAAAACAATACATAAATGAGACATAAATACATAATAAATGCATAAATAATAAAGCAATGCATAAATATTTTAACAAAATATGCTAGGGAGAAAAAACCCAGATGTGCTTCAAAGCCTTGTGTATCACCAACTAGATAAGGAAATCAGTTTATTAAATCAGTAAAAGAATTTGCATTGTTTACTTAATCTATGAATGCTCAGGAAAAAAAAATAAAAGGACAAAAAATAAAAAGCTGATTCATATTCCTGTACTGTCACTGTTAAAGTCAAAATACTAATCTGGTTATATGAGAAACTTGGGAGAAATATTTGCAAAAGGAATTAAAATTAGAACACCTTAAACTTACAATTAAAAGGCATTTCCTTCCCCGACCTTCACAAATTTGTAATAACAGCAGGCATTTTCAGGAATTAGAGGCAGTCTTGGAAGCTGAAGGAGAGGAAAGCTCTGAGCATGGAAATAAGTGTTTTCAGGCCATGAGGAATCAAGTGCACCTGAAATTTAGAGATTTTCCAGCTCTGTGTCTGTGATGTGTACATGAGACATGGGATCTCAAAGATCCTGGGTTTTGTTTTGGAGGAAAACAGTATAAAAGAACTGGGGGGTCACAACACCAGTCAAAATAGAGGAATAACCCAAGAGCAGAGAAGTCTTGATGCTCAACCAGGAGGCAAGAAATGGGACATACATTGCTTTTGAAAACACACTTGCTTTCTGTTTGAGATATTTCCTCAAAGTAATACTGTTCCAATAAATTCCCCCCCAAAAAAAAACCTGAAAGAATTTCTATACCTTCTCACACATCAGATTTTCTGTCAATTATTATTAAACATACACAGGGATAGGCATAGAAAAAAACATACCCATCCCAATGGCTACTTTGTTACATGGGGAAGAATGGGTTTTTACTGTAAATTGTCTTTTTTCAGTATATTAAAGCTAATTATGTTTCCTTCTTTCACTGCAAATGTTATTAATTGGTTTATTTATTCAATAGCCACTAAGTGCATACGTTCACATGGTACAACTGAGCACACATGAATTACTGTAATAATTGTTATGTCTTGAAAACAGCAAAGCACTTAAGCACATTTTAGCTCAATGTTTTAAATGCTTAATGCACTTAAGGGCTTCACTTAAATAAGGTTCGACTAGATTCATACCCTTCATTTTTTTGTGAAACTGTTGTAGTATTAGGCTGGAGACACAGTGTGCTCTGAAGTGGCTAAGAAACATCCATCTTTTCATCAAAACGCCAAGCTTCTTAGTCCCATTATGGACACTTTAAATGCTAAATTGCCTGTTGGTCTGGAATAACAATCCAGAACTGAGTTTGGTCCAAAATTCACTGCTAGCAATATACAAGGAAAAAAGAAAAGAAACTTCAGATCACTATTTCATTGGGAAAACAGAAGATTAAGTCAAAAAGAAATAGGTTGCCATGATATTTTTTTTTTCTCATATTCAGTTTAAGAGTACAGGAGTTTTTTTTAAAAAAAAAAAAAGTCAGATAAGTTACTATGGTTGACATCTGACAGAAAATGTTAAAATTTTTGAAAACAAACCCATATTTCATTTTAGAGGTGATTTAGATATTCAGGGTGATGGTGGAGGACCTCAAATGATGATGACTAACTGTTCCTAGTGCTCCACGCTCAAGAGGGAATTACGCTGTGACTGTGTACTTTTTCCCTGCAATGTAGAGGTAAGATTAGCCAGACTGACTGTCCGAAAAATGGCTTAAAATAACCCATTTCCTTTCAGCACCCTTAGAATCCACACAAGGTCAGCTACTCGGTGTCATTGAAGGTAGCAGGGCTTAAAGTATGGCAGGAGGTAGCTTGTTCAGTTGTTCCCTAGTCTCTGATGAAGGTGTTCAGGAAGTTTTCAGAGGGATGCCATCCAGAGTGAAAGACATGGTCAGTAAAGCTACAAAAGCCAATGTTGGCCTTTCAGCTTACTGGGCACTGCTGAAAAACAAGCACAGCAGCATTAAAATGTTAGAAAACACACTTAAACCATATGATTAAGCCAGGCATACAGAGCTGTTAAGGGACAGTTTGATGTCCGGGGGACCCTTTTTTTGTTGAAATCTTGTCACTTCTAGCTGTTGCTACCTCCTGATGAGCTCACTGCTGTGGAATTGCAGTCTTTCTTTATCCCTCCTTTACATATGATGGCAGTAAAAAAAATAGGCATGTTTATGCACCTTTGTCTCTATTTCACACTTTCTTGAAGTGGGATCCTCAGGGTACCTGTCTTGGCTCTAGCTGTGCATTGCCTTGCAGCAGCAAGGGCTGATGAATGAAATTCAGTCCAGAGGAGTCCTCTCAATATGTAGATTTGTAAATTCAGACAGCTTTTCTTACTTCTTATTTCCCTATATTTTTTTTTTATTTTTTTTTTCTGCAGCCTGTAATTGCCTTAAGTTTAAAAATGTTGTTTTGAAGACCATTAACTCAGATTGTTACTTTGGCTTAAAGAACTGCCTCTTGATATGAACAATTTTGTTTTAAAGAGGCAATTACTGAGATATTTACTGAGATATTTGCTGTCTTCCTCTGTCTCTGCAGAGGAATACATTTTTCCTACATATCCCATAGCTGATGTTTTTATGAAGTTCATAGATGAATAATTAGACAAGCCATTCAGAAACTTTATACTTAATTATTTCCTAAAATATTGGATACTGTCATATGGAGCAATTGCAGAAACCTCTCAGTTATTTCTAATGTAGAATTGTAACTGATACTTAATTTTATTTTATATATTTTTAATAGTTAACATCCATAATCTTACAAATGCCCTGTACAAGGAAAAGAAAACATAGAGAAATGAGTAATTTTTTTCATCTTGGAGGCATATATTTGTTAATTTTTCTTTAAAAGAAACATTAAAAAATAATGGTTACTGTTCTCAAAGTTAAATGTGGTGATAAATTGTCAGCCTTCTTGAGTCTTGCTTGTGGCATATTATCAAATTTGCTGTTTTCTGTCTTTTCTATGACAAGTCTAAACTTTGTTCTGTGTTTAGGTATGAGTTTAATGGCTGTGGTGTGAACAGAGTGGATGAAATCTGGGATTGCAGATCAAAAGAGATTTAATTTTGCAATGTGTGATTGTGGCTGTGCCTCGTACCCTATTCTTAATTAACATGCAATGAAGACATGATAATTTGTTTTTGATCTTTATTCTTTTTCCCAAAGATTTATTACCAGTTTGCATTATGCAGTGTCAAAATGAAGATGTAAGTCATCACTATAAGACTCGAGTGTAGGAAGGTAGAAAGAGGAGGAGGTTCTTCTGAAATTCGTCAAGGTTCCAAACTGATCATTGATGTTTCCCACATTCAAAATATCGGACTGACTGAAGGCAATCTTAAAACAACAGTTGCACGAACCTGCAAAATAAAGTATTCTGACTTCTGTGACATAACAATAGAGTCAGAACTTGTACCTTGCTGTCCAGGAAGCAAAGAAAGTGGAGGGAGTGGTTGATCTTCACAAGGAACATAGGGAATGAGATTTTCATTGCTGCTAAATTCAAGCACTCAGAAGTCGTGAACGAGGCTGCAAAAACCTGCAAGAAAATAAATAGAAAGACAACTGACAAACTAACTTACTGGTCTTGACATCTAAATAAAGTAATAAATAGTTTTCAGTTGATTTTTATTTCCTGGACTGCCAGGGAGTAGCTGAATAACATTTTTAAGCTTCATCAACAAGAGCAGCTAAAACATAGTTGTTTGTATTAATTGCTACTGAAAATTGACATTCTCATCCAATCTTTTGAATCCAGTGGGTGTTACATTAAGACACAAAAGTACAATGTTGATGATCAGATTTCAAAACCTGACAGATCCAGGATACTTGGATGGGTCTGACACAACCAATAATCATACAGTGGGCTGGCTGAATGATTCCTCTGAGGTGGCAATATGGGGAAATGGCATGGGAGCCACGGAGGAGCTTTCTCAGGGTGTCTGCTGTTAGGAAACATGAAGCCTTCAGGAGCTGTTAGTTGCTCAACTAAGACCTGCTTTTTCCAAGTAAATGTACAGCTGTTGTCTCGGGAGTTTCCTCACATCCTCTCACACTGAAGGAAGAGATGGGACTATACATAATTGGACTTGAAGTACCAAGGAATAGCAGTTGTCTGTTTGACCTCCCTGTGGGTCAAGTACAAGTTTGTTTTGTCTCAAAATTTACTGAGCAGTGTTAGTCTGGAACCATTTTCTACTTTACTCTTGAAGTTCAGTTGTAAGAATCTTTCCATGGTGTGTTTCTCTTATGTCTAGGTAGGGGCTTTATAGAGAGTCTACACATTGCTTTCATAAATGACTGCCAAGAGTCTGAGGACCTCTGTCCAGATGTAGTGTCTAAGCTGCTTAACAAAGTGTTAACAATATGTGAATGAAAAACTTCTGGGTCTGTACGTCAGTAATCTGATCTTGAAAATAGACTGAAAATATCCTAAAATACAATCTTGACATCCTTATTGCAGCTTTTTCTGATTCATTATTTAAAAATCCAAGCTGCAAAACATATTTTTATAATTCAATATTTTAGAACTTAAGGCTTTTTTACTCTCTATAAATATTTAACCCAAGGTCTAAAATAAATATGTACACACACAGAGAAATAAGCAAAAAGAAAAAAAAAAAAAAACCTACCATGTGCTATATTATCCATCATTTTCTTAAAGAAAGTTGGCACAGAGCAATATGACTTGGGAATCATTTTGTCTGGAATGAATCATGTGGTTCCTCCAATTTTATTTTTTTTTTTCAAATCCATATTGGTTTTATGTATTGAAAGACAACACTTCTTAGAATCTAATGCGGTAAAGCTTTTTATTAGGATGCAAAAAACAATTCAGCTGATTCAGTGAATAATCTCTGTGGTTAAAAACCAATTTTCCTCCTAAAAAAAAAAAAAACAAAAACATTTCCTATTTTATAGCAGGTACAGAGAAGGTCTTAGAAATAGTTTACTTATCAGTTCTTGCATGAATGAAATCTGTTGGTTATTTTTGTGTACTACCAAATCCTTAAGGTAGTTGTATAACCCATACACTGCAATTGTTGTTGTATTTTGGTATCTTATTTAATGACCTTTTAAATAAAGAGCTGTTTTGAACAGACAACATGCCTTTTGTTCTGTTTAAAAAGAAGGTATCAGAAAAAGAACACCACATGGAGCAAAAGGGATATGTGTACAAACCCACGAATGAAGAGTTTATTCAAATTATTCTCAATTTTATAGCAAATAAAATATAATTTATGGGGATATGCAGCTGCAGAATACTATGGTACTATGGTACTCTTGCTGTTTGCTGCAAAAAATAAACAATAATGACATAAATTTCTAAATGATTGTCTTTAGTTTGCAGAAGGCACTGAAGTACTAAGATTGCAGCTGCTTTTGAAAGCTGAAATCCTTGGTGAATACTTAACTTCCATTCTTCTTAAGAGTTTCCATTTACTGAAGGCAGTTTTTCCATTAACAGTGGAGTTAAGAGTTCCTATTCCAAACCCCTGCCAGTGGAGAATGAAGGAGTTATGAACATTATAATCTGTGGGTTTATGAATATTACAGGTACCTCCACTTTATCTCTGTGATTTTACAGATTTTTGTGTTAGATAGTTGAACTGAAAGGGGCTGTAAAGGAACAAGCAAATGGGAAATGAAATACAGACAGATAAGGGACTTAATGAGAAAGGTGGGAAGATGTCAACTGGTTATTCCTTCTTTCTGGTTCCAACCAAAAACTGTCCTTGTGTTAAGAAAATTAGCACCATTTTCTCACACTGGTTTCAGAATTAGAAGATATCATAGTCTTGGATACCACGGACTGGATTGCAGGAGGCAATGAAGACCTTGTAAGAACTATGAAAAAGAACAGAAGAAAACGGAGCTCCAAGAAGGAGGCCTTATCATAAAGCAGAAACTCATTTCACTCTTGAAAGCTACAAGAAACTTACCTTTCTAAGTGTGTATACATTGATCATACGCTGCTTATTCTCTACTTATTATTTTCTTCCTTATTTTTTTTTCACTGTAGTGAGACCTTTTATTACAATTTATAAAAGTAATCATAAAAGAGTGAATCTTTAGGAGCTTAATTATTAATGTCCCTTGATATTTTCCATCTCTGATCTGCTCATTCTCATCCACCATAGCGTTAGTCCTTGTCCTACTTCAAATTCCTCTGCCATTACTTTGGTTCATTTAGAGAGTTACCTAATAGGGCTGAATCAAATGTTAATGAAATAAAAATAAATTACATACCATGCATTCCACATGTATAAAAGAAAGTTATCAGAGAAAAATATTGAGTCGTATATGAACTGAGTTTTATCCCATTTTACATATATATAGCTGGTTAATTTTTTAATTGAAAGCCTCAAATTCTACTAAAATTGCTAAACTAAAGTTTTCTTCCTACCAGCTCTTAAAAATAGATTTGCTAGTTTCTCTTTGTGTCATACTAGTCCAAGATGTACATATTGTTAAACCCAATATCTGCAGCTTCAGAATTCAGATCTATTGCTTTGAACATTGGCATGGAGTATAACCTGAACCCTGATTCAGTCCTCTGTATCATTCATGCTCTGATAACCTTTAGGAAGTGCAGCTGCACACTCCCTTTCAGAAAAATGACACTCAGCCATTTTTTCACTTCCTTTGCATCCTCAGAGAAACTCAGAAAGACTTGAAAGTAACCTTCTATTCCACAACAGAGTTTTAAAATAGTAAAACAGAATTAGAAATCAATTTTGGATGAGTTTCATTATTGTTTATGATTGACTGTAGTTACACCTCAGGTTTAATGGTTTTTCTATGCCAATAAGACATTTTGCATGCTAGAGATATCTAAAACTAATATCTAGCACTAACATCAAACACTACCACCTGATAGTATCTAAAACTAACATAAAGAAGATCATGCTTTAGGGAAAATTCACCTTTCTTTAGAGGGTTGAAATATTGTTTGCAACTTGTCTTTGAAAAAATTAGATTTTCTTCATATATCCAGCGTGAGGCAAATCAGCCTACTTCGATACATGGTTCTCTGACCTGGTCCTGAAATCCATGTTTCTGTGACCTAGAGGAATGTAGCTTATAAACAAGATCTCTTCTGAGCGTTCAACAAGGCAGAAGGGAAAAGAAGATTTGCTGTGCTAAAACATTTTTGATGCCTTATTAGCAGCTTTCAGTAGTGTGTGAAGAAACATAATGTACTATTTGCACCACTTTCCAAGGCATGTCTTAATGCAAAAGAAGGAGCTGACATTTACTGTGAAAAGTAAAGTCTTTATTTAGATAGACTGAGTGTTGAAATATCTGAAGCATGGTTCTTGTAAACCTGATTTCTGTTCACTTAAGCACTTCAGTGCTTTTCTGCTAGAAGAGCATCTGCCCCTCTGAGGATACTTGAAGTCTCTGACTCATCTTCTTTATCTAAACTTTTACCAAGAAAATGTGCTTGGCAACAAGTGTGAATGAGAAAGGATAGCTCAGATTATAGATAATCATTGAGACTAATGCTACAGAAAGCTAAAGGTTACTAAAACAGTGCGCTTGTACAGCCAGTTGAAAGGGTTTGGAGAAACAGGGAAATGGTCAAATAAATGGACTATATTTCTTTTGTTAATATATGAGTATACATACACTTTTATATGAAGACACTGCACATAATGTCTACGCCATACCTCTGTTAAGCTGCATCTCATCACAAGAAGATCTTCACAGGGATGTAACCTGATCTTTCTGGACAAAAAATGAATGTCTATGTTTGTTTCATGCATAAAAAAAAATGGCAATAGTTTCATAATTCTTGTTGTGTATTAGCAGAGCTGGCCAAAATGTTGATCTCATCTTGTGTGGGTGAGAGCTGCACAACTGGCTAGTGTATCTGATGGTCACCTTCCAATATTCACAAAATCAGTTCCATGTCCTATACAGTCATACCAGACATGAACTGAACACAGAATTTTGAGTGGGAGAAGAAGAGAAGAAGATATGGTTGACAGCAAAGCCTGGGTCTTCTAAGACCCAGCAGGAAACACATAAATCCCCCTCCCTCCCCTTCCCAGATATTGCAAAAGTGACAGGAGGGCAGTGTTCTGGAAGCTGGAAATGATGATCAGATAAAACATTTAAGTGACACAACAACAAAAAAGGAGAAAATGGTGGATATTATAGCTAAATGAAGAATACAGGGAGAGAGATATTATGTTGCTCCCCACATACATAACTTACACTTTTTAAAAAAGATGCTACCGTCCTTTAAAGTTGCCTCCTTTCTGACACTGATATGTCTGTCCTCCTCCAAGAACAAAAAATAGCAGGCTCTTACCTGTCTGGGATTGCAGAAATAAGACTTGTGAAAACTAGTGTTCCAATTTTGCTATGGAACTAGTACCCAGTCACGAACAGAAAGTGGAAGTGCACAAGCCAGGGTTTAATCTTCTTCTTTTGAGAAAAGTAACAGGTACATTGATATCCTACGCCACCCTTTTTT
>VZRU01008274.1:73902-109713 GCA_013398155.1 Pedionomus torquatus
TGTACTTTTTTTTTTTTTTTTTTTTTTTTTTAAACTGCTCTGTAGAAACTTGGCCCATTCTAAATTACAGGATATCAGGACTACTCAGGAAAACAAGAGTTTCATCTGGAATACGTTAAAAAACATTGTGATGTTGCATGGACTGTAAAAGAGGAGTTTCTACAGAGTTGAAAGTGCAGAATATTTGATATGAAGTAACACAAAAGACAGTGAGAGTAGAAGATGTCATACAGGCCCCTGAGTTCAATCCTTCACAATTTTATGCTGGCAAATATTATAAACTTTTTATGTTGAATACATCCCATGTAGCTGTAGCATCCCATCTAAAAGTCAGATATCAGGATCTATGCTAGTTATGCAGATTTCTTCCATAACTAATGAAGAAAGAGGCACTTTAGGCAAAAAACCCTGTACAACAATCATCTCTCTGTAAACAAATAGTCTAGCTTGTACTAGACAATTCAGCTTTGAATGTTACAAATATGCTAGATACCGAATCTTAGTTTGAACTGAAAATGAGTCACAGAAGTTTCTCTTTACATTATGAGATGAAAAATATGAGCCAGCAAAAGAACTGATTCCCACAAACAATGGCGAAAAAGAATAAAGCAAGTTTGATGTAATAGTCCAGCTATTTGATGTCCTAGAAAATATTTTTCCAGTGCCATTTGGGATACTCATTGAGGGAATGTTTGAGAACTATCAAAGATTTAGAACATATTTCTGGAAATAAAAAGGGAAGAGAAATAACATTTTGCATAACATAAGGTAAAATTTTACAGTAAGTTTGTATTATTGAATTAAAAAATAGATTCTCACATATGACAGAAAATACTAGCATGTGGCTATCAGTGTGTTATGTATCTGCAGCTAGAGAAAGCCTTGCAGACAATTTACATAAGGAACTGTTGGGGAAAAAAAAAATTCAGAGTGTGAAAAGTGATTAAAGATTAAATGCTTGTTTCAAAGGATATGTTCTGTGAAATTGCTGTGGCCACAGAGAGATTAAGAAAAATCTTATTTACATATGTCAATTTGGAAATTTTTGTCACTGAAAAAATGACAGGGAAGCTTGAAAACATTCTTTAAAAGGGAAGCTGACTTACAGCGTATGACAGAATACTGCATATATTGCAATATTTAGGGATTGGTTCAGCAAGTGCGTGTGAATGTGCTGCAGTTTAGGTACTTTGAATAATCTCTTTGTGCAAACCAACTACTCACCCTTTAATTTACCTTTAATGTTATCAGTGGCATGAGCATTGCTTTCTTTTTCATTTTACAGATTATAATTTTTTTCTGGGTGAATCATTAATCTGAAATAGACCAACTTTACATTTTTAATTCTGTTACTAGCAAAAACTGTGTTATTGAACATTTGGGCTGGCAATCACCATTTTCCTTTCAAAAGGGTTTGTGATTACTGTTGGTATTTTTACCAGGTTTTATGCACTATCAATGGACTATCAATAGATTTTTATCAGGTTTTATACAGTATAGATTTTTGTTTTGGATTTGACTTAATTTTGGAAGCTATAAAATCTGCATCTATATTCAAATATTTGAATCTATATTTAAATCTATATTTATCAATTTATAGTTATCAAATATATAGTTATCAATATATATATATAAATCTATATTTATCAAATTTATAGTTATCAAATGTATAGTCTGTCTTTAAATCTTTAACAAAAAGAGTAATGATCAGTCGGTGAATACTCTGGGCAGAAGGAGAAGACAAGGAGGAAAGAAAGCAAGAGATAGAGACTGTAAGGATGATGCTCTTCACCTTGTTGAGCAGTTGAGTAAGCAACAGTGTCTTAGACCTTACTGTTGCAACCAGACACTATCTCATCTGATGTAAAATAAGGAATCATTTTTTCTAAAGCTGCTAATAGCTCAATAGCTCTGCATGCCTGATTCATACTGCTTTTCCCCCCAAACCTTTTCAAGCTGAGCACCTACACACTGCATAGGGAAGTGATGGTGCCTCTGTACTTGGCACTGGTGAGGCCTCATCTCTAGTACTGTGTTCAGTTCTGGGCCCCTCACAACAAGGACATTGAAGTGCTGGAACGTGCCCAGAAGAGAGCCACCAAGCTGGTGAGGGTCTAGAGAACAAGTCATATGAGGAGAGGCTGAGGGAACAGACATGTCTAGTTTGGAAAAGGGGAGGCCAAGGGGAGACCTCATTGCCCTCTACAGCTACCTGAAAGGATGTGGTAGAGAGGTGGGTGCTGGACTCTTCTCCCAAGTGAAGTGAACAGGGCCAGGGCATATGGCCTGAAGTTGCAGCAGGGGATGTTTAGATTAGATATTAGGAAGAATTACTTCACTGAGAGGGTAGTCGCTCACTGGAACAGCCTGCCCAGGGAGGTGGCGGAATCACCATCCCTGGAGGTATTTAAGAAACATGTAGATGTGGCACTTCATGGTATGCTCTAATGCCCAAGATTGGCTATTTGTTTTGTTGGGTTTTGGTTTGGTTTTTTTTGGTTGTTGTTGGTGGTTTGTTTTTGGTTTTGGTTTTGGTTTTTTTGTGTGTGTGTGTATGGTTGGACTCACTGATCTCAGAGGTCCCTTCCAACTATGAAAATTCCATGATTCTGTGATTCTTTAAGGCAGCATGTAAACCATAAACTGCCACTTCAAAATTACTGGTAGGTTTTAAACCAAATTCCCTGCTCTAACAGTGTTTCACCCTCATTTTCAAGCTATGAGTAAATTACAAAAGTTTCCACAACTCTCATGCCCCATCAGTTTCCCAGGCCACGGTGAACACTTTTGATTTTAACAGACAAAAACATATATTTTCCCTTCATCTTCTTTTTTGGGTGAGATAGATTAGTTCCTATTGCGGACTTGAGATTACTGACAATACAAGAAGCTTCTGTAAAGGACAGAGCCAGTTCATCATGCACCCATGGCACATCAGCCACTTTGTAGCCCATGGTAAGAAGACCCAATGATAAGTTGCTGTTAGTAATCAGTGGTCTTAAGATGATTCATGTTATCAGTGACTAAGTAGTTGAGGAAGCAGAAATCAACTTGGCAGAGAATAACTTGGCAGAGTATGTATGACAGTGCTGGGAGTTTGGTCTGCTTCATGTTTGGGACCAAAGGGTAGAATATCTGGTTTAATTGCATTTAGCTTCTGAGACTTGATTTTCACATGAACAGAGGATAATTAGAAAACAGTCCTGCTCCAGGCTTGAAGCCTATTTTTCACATCCATACAGCTTAGGGTGGAGTGTCAGGACTTGTGTTAAGCGTCATATTCCCAGGGGCCCCAGACTCACCCTCTGGAACTTAAGGATTAGCAAATTGGACCCTTTTTTTTTTATCCTTACAAATGCATATCAAGGCATAGCCTGGAGAAACACAGTGAATAAAGCATAGACAACAGCATTATGTTTTGCCTTTTAAGTTTTTCCTTTGTTAAAACCAGTCACATTCAGCTTCCATTCAGTTCAGATGATGAAATAACAGTTTCCCAATAGAAGAAAATCACTGTATTCTCAGATGAGAATACTAAGGTTTTATGTGGGAGCCGTTCAGCATTTTTTTTTTTTTACTCATAAGCACTTAAATAAGTACATATACAGGTTCTAATTCAATGCCGCAATACTTGGAGATGAAATGTAAGAGTATTGACTACCTACAAAAAAGCTTGAAACATCATGAGTCATATCACCTCCTTCCACCAGCATCCACAGCTCTCACAACAAAACCCCATGCCCTGTAAAAGCTTCAGCAGTCACAGTTTCTACTGAGTTACTACATAACTCTAGAAAATACTGGAGATGTTGATGTTACTTTATGTACATGCTTATCTGTTGAGGTAATTCTTTCAGAATCAGCAAGAATTTTCCTGCATTGAAACCGAGACTCATCTTTAAGCCAAGGCCCATCTTTAAGCCAAAGGTAAGTCTTCCTTGAGTCGATGACAAAGCATTTATAACGTACAGGAATTATATAATGATATCTAAATATGGTTTAAGTACTTTGGAGTGCCCAGGACTTTATTTACATTTAATCTACTAGAAAGGTGAACCAGTATTACAGGTGAAACAGAGAGCAAAATACAGCTAGTAAGTCTGCTAAGAACCTATAGATAAAAACAGTGTAGTCGAGAAATAGTGTTGAAGTGGGATAGAAATATATTAAAATATTTGGTTAACAGAAAATAATAACTGTGTTTATCTCTCATACTCCATCTCTTGAAAATAAAACTATCTGACTTCTGAAAAAGTCATGAACAAAGTAGAATGAAATTCACTTTACTAATGGAGAATTGCCTTTACTTTTTAGGTGATGAGTCTTCACGAGTGTTTGGTTTTTTTTTGCAATATACCACCATCTGGTGGAAGGAAAGAGAAAAGCTTTTGAGGATTTAATCTGTCTTGATAAATGGGAATCTTTAGTTTCCTAGCACTAATTGTCTTCAATGGGCCCCTAAGGCTTTAGTGTACTAAATTACTTAAAAATGTGACATTTCCACACTCTTCTTTTCACTTTATTTGCTTCAAACAGTTATTTAATTTTAAGGGATTTACTTTTAAGGTGCTTAACTATGTTATTAAAGCTAAATGCACATATCAGTGTTTCTAAATATAACTGCTCTGTAAGATAAGACAGAATTTTGCATCTGTTGATATAAGATACTCCAAAATATTTTGCTAAATATCAAGCAAGATTTATTATATAGACCATAGGCTATTACTGTACATTCTAGGTATCAGTGGCATTTGATTTCTTTCTCTTTCAAAAAATTAGCAACAGGATGACTTTATTTTTCTTATTAGGGTGTTTTTTCTTGAGCATATTTTGGTTAAAATCTTAGGGAAAAAAAATTCTGGTCATATTGTTCATGCATTTTAGGAGCTAAAGTTCATTTTGCACTGCACTGAAAATTTACGTGTTACCAGAGTTTGTGATATAGGTTGGTCGTATCTGTGCTTTCTCTGTGGTCAGTGTGTATTTACTTTTTTATCAATAGCAAATGTTGTTAAATATTGCTAGTACAAGAAGATTAGGAATAAAATATGTAGCCATTTAAAAAAATTACTGGAAAAATATGGTAAAAGAAAAAGCCAAATAATCATGTTGATGTTTGTTTTATTATAAAAGTAAATATTCTGTTTTGGAGCTATTTTCCAGGATCCTCGGTGTCTTCATGTATTTTTTGCCAGCTGGTAGGATCCCAAGCTAAATGCTCAGGCATCCCAAATTTCCACCAACCAATTACTTGGGGAACTGAGATATTGGGGAACTGGCTGCAGAGAGACCTAAGCAGGTTTACAGCCAGTTGCCCTATGCAGCCTTGGACACCAGCAAGCCAAGCAAAAGCTTTCCAGGTGAATTAAGAGTCTTGCTGAGCTAAGTGACATGGTCACAGCCAAGTGGTCTGCCTGACTGTCAGTTTCTGCTGGAGTTTTGGCAGGATCAACCAGTACATAGTAGCGTGCCAAGGCCAAATAACTGGCATTTTGTGATGGAAAAATGTTTTGTTACAACATTTTTACCAGGCCTAATTAGAGGCTGTGGATAAAATTGTGGCATTGGCTTTGCAAAAAATGCCTTTTTTGCACTTGATACAAGGATTGCTTGTGGTCTCTAGAAAACCAGAGGGAATTGTGGTGGCAGGAGAGGATGTTCAATGGTTTAAAGCTACTGGTCCCCTCCCATTGTGCTAGGGAGGAAGAGGTCTCAAGAGCGGCATAAGAAAAATGTCGAACATAGCATGTGTTCAGAAAGGCTGCCACATGTACATGTATTAAAGTTTTGTTGTACCACTGGGCAGTTGATTGATTGTTTAGGAAATTGCTTTCTTCCTAAAAAAGATTCTTTTGGATTCTGTGTATGGCCCACAATACTTTCAAAATTATTGTATGGCTTTTTCACTTCTCTCCACGTGTTGTGGTTTAACACCAGGAGGCAGCTAAGCACCCTGCAGCCACTCACTCATTCCCCCCTGCAGTGGGATGGTGGAAGAGGAAAAGAAGGGTAAAAGCAAGAAACCTGGGTGTCAAAATGATAATTAAAGAAGGTTTAATAAGTGGAAGAAGAGAGAAATAAACCAAAACAAGTGGTGCAATCACACTCCACATCCCACAGGTAGACCAATGCGCAGCAAGTTCCCAACTAAAAGATGGTTAAACCACCTCTTTTCCCTTTTTATTACCAACCATGATGCTATTATATGGTACAGAACATCTCTTCAGTTATTTCAGGTCATCTGCCTGGTTGTGTTCCCTCTCTACTTATTGTGCATCCCCAATGCATTCTATAGGGGGGAAGAATGAGAAACAGAGGTCTTGGTGGTGCAGTACAGACACCATTCAGCAACAGGCACAGCATCAGTGCATTATCGGTATTGTTTTGGTCACAAAACTGAACCACAGCAACATATGAGCTGCTATGAAGGAATTTAACTCCATCTCCACCCAGGTGTTACTGTTGGATATGACTGAAACTCTCTAAAGCACCTGGACTACATGCAGCACCAAAAGCACTTTCATACACAACCTTCAGTGCAACAAAAAGTTATTTCAGAAAAAATATGAAATCTTTCATTCTGTTCTTTGCCTGAAGGAAGTGCAGGATTAGATCACAGTCTCCTTTTCCACTGCAATGAAGGCAATTCTATTTGTCCTGTTTTTGCCAAAGGTTCAGTTTTCCCCAGCTTAAGGTGGTAAAATTAGACAATAAAGTTAACAGTCTACCAATTTTATTGAAAAAAACCCATATAAACACCACCACTCCACCCCAAATTCTGGACTTTCCAGTTAGTGCATAACTTGAGTAAAGAATATGAAAATTTATGTTACTAATTAATTGCAGATCTTTTCACTATTTGCTACCTGGTCTGAATAGCCACATTTTTTCCTGTCTTCTGAAGACAATCCATAGGGTCTGCCTGCAAGTATGGCAGCCTGAACTGAAGCCCATGTTTAGCAAAACAGCTCCTACCTGATACAAATCAGTGGCAGTGTTCAAAAGCTGATGTTACATTCCTGTCTACTTTATACTTCTCAACACATTCTTTGCTTTTTAGATTTAGAGCAGGCAATGGTCAGAGGTTTGCAATCCAGATGTCTAAATGGGTACTCAGACATCTTTTGTCACAGGAGAGAGTTCAGAGTATCGTAAATAATACGTGAAGAATGAAACATTGAATCATTGATTCTGCTGTCCTCTACCAGGGAGACGAGAATATAATCAATGCTAAAGCTAATTTTCCGGTCTCTGTTTGAAGACTTCAAAAAGACAAATAGTCTCATTTCCACCTTTGATCATCTTTTCCAAAGACAAATCACCGTAACTGATGAAAAATAGAAATAAACAGTGCAAGTCAGAATTTGTCAAGTGTTTATTATACTTTTCTCCACCAGATTAAATATTACCCTTACTATCCAGTAATTCTTCTCTGTAGAATACTTGATAAATGTCATTTAAAATTCCTCTCGATTTTCTTTTTCTTAAATTAAATGCTTTGCATACTTACTGTATGGAATATTGCAGGCTCAAATCAGAGCTAATTCCAGATTTTGTGCACAGGCAATTTTGTGAGAAATGCCTGGCTCTGAAAAGAACAGAGGACATGAGGCTGGAAGAATCAACTGTGGAGGTGGGAATTCGGAGTGAGTCCAGGACAATGAGTCCAGGAGAATGGCATCAGTAGACTGGTGGCAAGGGAGAGAGGTGGCATTCAGATACGAAAGTGGAGGCTGCAGAGCCTATTTGGCTTGTTTTTACTTGGTGAGCAGGCCAAAGACACATAAATGGGAACTTGCCGAAATTTAGCCTTAGAAATGAGGCTGGAAAGGATTGTGTAGCTGACTGGTTAAGGACTGGATAGTGTGAGGAAAAAGAAGTGCAACTCTGAACTTCTCCTAACCCAACCTAGTTCATTCCCCTCCTACCACTCATGGGAATTTATAGTCTCTCTGTGGATCCTTGCTACTCCTAAATTAAGCTCCATCTCTTCCTCCCCTCTTCTCTGCTTCACAGGCTGGTGGGAAATGAAGGTGGAAAAGTTTGGGCATGCCCTACTGCTGCTGCAGAGGTAGAAAGTGTGTGTGATAGGGTCAGACACTTGAGATGAAAATCATGAGGATGAAGACTTTTTGTTCCCCGTGTCCTTAAAGGAGGGAAAGGTAAGAACACTCTTTCACATTTCTGTATAGGAAAAGCGTATGATTCTGGAGATGATTCCTGCCTAATACTGGAGAAATCAAGCTATTCAGTCATATATGAATGCATAATTGAATCATGAAAACTATACACTAAAGCAAGAACAGTTGGCCTCCTACATAATACTTGTCTCATTTCATTGGCCTTTACTGATAGATATATTTAAAGTGAAAAGAATATAGTTCAAATCAACATGCTCAGAATGGTATGAAATGATGGGAAAGGTATGAAAGAGGATTTTTGATCAATTAGGAAAGAATAAGAGTCACAGAGCAGAAGTAAAAGGTGTTTTTCAGATCTATTTCATAAAAAAAGTTTGTGGCCAGTAGGTGGTACCCTTATTCCAAATAACAAACAAGAAGAAAAGGAAAAAAAAAAAAAAGCTGGAAAGGTAAAGATTAACTCAAAATTGTGAATATTTTTCCTGCCTGTAAGCCACAGCAGACTCCAGCATATGATGTGTAAAGAGTGCTGGGCAAGGCTAATAAGGGTTTGAGCAAGGCAGATGTACATGAACTGTGAAAGGGCAAAGGATCAGGTTCTGTTACTGACAGGCTCTTATTGCTGGAATTAGATTTAACCATCTTGGAATCAAGCTTTTATGCATCCAGCAACTTGATATTCACACTAAATACATAAACCTCTGACCTACTGATTGTACTACTAATGAATACGATTAACTCAATAAAGCTCAAAGATGTTTAAAAACTGTATCCTTAATTTGTGAGAACATTACAACTTTTTTTTTGACTGAGACAAGCTTCTTTATTATTTTAGACAATTCTTAGAACATGGAAGAAGTTACGAAGAAAAGTGAGTTTGATGACAGAACATGAATTAGTCAATGTACTGTTTCTTGCAGGTATGCACATTAAAATGATTAGGGTAAAAAGATCAGTGTCTGTGAAATAAATCCAGACACAAAATGGTACAGTAGAATGGACAGCTTTCAAACCAATCCTCAAGTTTTTGCATAGGAAATTGAAATTAGTAAAACGGCAAACTGGCATTAAAAAAAAAAAAAAATGTAGAGACAAACATCTTAAGTTTAAAACATCAGTTTGAGTAGTCTTTGGGGTGGATACGTGGGGAGAAATTGAACTGATGGACAAAACCATAGGATATGTGTCACTCAATTAGTCCACTCAGCGCTGGAAGTCTTGTTATCTGGGTTCCATTACGGTCTCTTAGAAGAGAAGTAATCCAAGAGGTTACCATCTTTTTGGCACTTAACCTAGCGTGCAAAGAATACCTCTCTGGAGACAGTGTCTCTCTCTACCGACTATAAATGCTCCTATATTGGTTATCTTAAACCAGATGTATCAGTCTTAGGTTGCTTTAATATTGAGTTTTAATGCTGTTTTTTAAACCGAAGGATAATAGTAATATTTGGCCACCAGCTGACACTTCTGAAAGCTATTACCTAACATCTCATATGCTACTGATCAGCCCTGGATTTCTCCAGTACTGAATAATATCTAAAATGGCACCGAACATCTTCTCATGAAGATGAATACTGCCTGAGAACAATTACAAATTTTTCCCATTTATTGACCATAATGGAGTTAAATGCATTTGAAAATGCTGAAAGGTTAGGTTATTTTTCTTCTCTTTTTCCACTTTCTTCCCTTTCATTTTCATAGTTTTTAATTTAAAACAAGCAGAATTTCAAATGTGAGATATTTTAAGTGCCACATTGCTGGTATTTTTACACTACCCTGAAACAGAAATTAAAAAAAAAAATTCTTAATGAAAGAAATAAGACTGTGTAATCAAATAAATTGAGTAAGCTGATAATACACATATAGATGGGGTTCATTTGAAAATACCTTCTGAACTGAACTCAGCTTCAGGTGTTTCAAGATGCACATAACTCAGAACCCAGCCTTTACACTGAGAACCTGCATATCATGCTAGTAGAGATTTGGTGTCTCCAAACCTAACTTCATAGGTCCCATTAGACTTCACTATTTTCTATTCTAGCACTGAAAAAAAAAAAAAAAAGAACAAACACAAAATATCTTTTTGTCCAAATTGTTGGCTTCTTTAAGTGACAGCTCAGAGAAAATTATTCATGTGAGTGTAAACTTCACCGGTTTGCATTTGTCATCTTTATTTTTTATATTGTCTCCAGCCTTCCTGAATCCATCTGTTATTGATCTGTGCTATGGCTGTCTGGCATCTCTCAGTCTCTACACACCTCCCAGTGGGCTTGGCTGCACTAGAAGCATTTTTCCCACTCTTGTCATTTTTTTTTTTTTAAATTGCTTTACTAAAGGTCATAACTTTTGTGTCCAGCCCTCTATGAAATGGAAAGGATTGATGTAGTTTTATCCCTTCCAGCCTTACAATCTCTCTTGCATCCTCTAACAGAGTTTTTGTGATACCATTATTTTAAAGCGGAAAGCTCCTGTTCGTCTTGCAAACAGAAAATTGGAGTCATTTTACAAAACTACTCAATTCCAAATCTACTTTTCAATCTTACAAAAATTAAGTGATTCAGGAAGTTACATTAGAAAATTGTATAAGACTTAATTCAATTAGTCTTTTGCTTTGTCCCTTGCTTTACAACTGTTTATCCCCACAACATTCCTTCTACAGTGCCATGACTTTGCATCCTCTCACTATGCAGCTTTTTTACTGACGTGAAGTCTGTCTCCACAGACATAGTCCTCTGCTTACAGTCTTGAGCATCTTGGGTGAAACAAGAACCTTCACACAGTAGTGGGAAGTGTGGAATACACTGAAGGCAGACATAACACAGAAACTGGGACAACTCCAAGGGCCTGCAAAAGTGAGTCCATTCTCTGCAATCTCATGCCCTCTGTTGGCAATGACATAAGATATGTGTTTATTTACGTTTATGGCTTTAGTGTGTAATAAAAATATGTATGTGCTTATGAATTTTGGAAAAGAATGTATAGACTTACAAACTCTAATTGGAAGAATTTTTTAAAATGCAAACAGAAGAAGATTCTTAGTTTTTTTGTTTTAATTTTCTTAGTTCATTCATAAAGCTCTTGTCTTTAGCAGTCTGCTAGCAACAGCACTAACCTCTTTGGCTACAGAGACAGAATCCATACCTGGTATTCAAATAAATCCTAATTTATGCATGTCAAGCTGAAGTTCTCAATTCAGTATGATTTTACAGTGTGCAAAATGCTTGTCTATAACAGCAGATAGCAAAAATGTAGCAGAAGACGTGAATGAAATTAAAGAAAATTTAATTATAGGAATTGCTTTTTAAGATAGATAACCTAATAAGCAATGACTATTTTGGGGAGGATTTTATGAGAATAAGAAAGTATGGCCATGAGAGTATATTTTATGAAAAATCATAAAAGGCCAAAGAAGAAGAAAAATCAAACCAAAATGTTTGCAGCTGAACAATGAGAAGACATGGAAACGTGGTCCCAGCTTGAGGCTGGGGTGTAGTTTGACTTTATGTTTTTGGTAACTGTTAATATTTCTCTGCTTTGTTTCATCTCCTTGGGTTAACATGTTTTTCTTTCTCTCTCTTTATTTATTATTGATTTTATGTCTTTAGATCTGAGACAATAAGATTATTATAGGTACTAATATAATCACCAAAGGAAAGGGATTATAAATATCTCGGGGACTACAGACAACCGCTTAGTCATTAACAGTGTCTCCTTTCCATCTAACTGAATCACATTAGCTCTAATCCCTCAGATATGCCAGCAGTGCAGATATGACCAACAGAACTAACAACAAAGTTTTTACTTCTTGCTTGGTTCTAATCTGTATTTTATTCCTCTCTTTGATTCACTATCTGCCTTATTGGGTATTCATACCAGTGCAGTGGAGAGGGGTGGTGGAAAGACGGGAAAAGAAGTGGGGCAGGACCCACTTAGGGACTTTCAGCTTAGGGAATATGGTGGTAGCTGATTTAAATTAAATTTTGCATAACATGAAGAGGATTTAGTGGAAAACATCAATACCAGCAGTGTTTTATTTTCATGGCTATTGTCTCAAAATGCCATCACTCAGACTAGTTTAAAGATTAGAGAAAATTTCCAAATGAGGGTGTTACCAAAGTCTTGCTGAAGTGAAGGCACACACTCCTTTCAATTTCAGTGGTCTTTGGATTAAGTCTGATATATTTAAAGTAATATAATATTTTGGGAGCACTAGAAATAGCTGAGTCGAGTCATCCTTTGCTTTGTTAGTGACTGTCCTGTTCTCATATCTGATTCCTTTTCAGCAGCAGTGGAACTGTAGCTTCAGGCTCAGGTAATAGTTTAAGCTAAGGAAATTTCTCTACTTTGCCTGTTTAGATGTAAATCCAATGTGCCATCCTACATGCTTACTACCAAAGCATGGTGGGGCATTCCGAAGGAAAAATGCCCTTCAGTAAGAGTGCTCTGGCAATTTAGCCCCACTTCTTTCTGTATCTTTTCTTTTGTAGTAGTCAGAAAGAAAATATAAACTCAGTTTAGCAGATGAACTGTTTCTTACAAATTGTTCCCATTCTGATAAAAAAAAAGAAAAAGAAAAGAAAGAAAAAAAAGCCAATCTCCAAAGAGAAGCTGTTAGCATGTCTTCATCTGGATTTCAGTACAGCTGAAAAAGGAGAAAAAAAAATGCACAGAAAACACCTCAGGTTCATAACAGACAGTGATTGCTTAGACACAACAGAAAACTAAAAAAAGCAGCTGAGGGGGGAAAAAAAAAAAGGTGCATTAGCACTTAGGAATATGTTGCAAATAGCAGTCTGAGTGCCAAAAACTCTGTTCTGAGGTGCCATATGGGAGAAAAGATCTGTTTTCCAACAAAAGGGATAAAAAATGAACAATTCTCCTGAAGGCTATAAACATTTTTTCTAATTGTTTCTTTGTGTGTCTCACATTTTTGTCTGAAAACTTCAGTGAACTGAAGCAAACAGGGAGAAGAGAAATAATTCCTGATGGTGGAATTTTATATCATTAAAAACTGAAACCGTAAAACTGGGTCTATTCACACAAGTGCAGTGAAGGCAGTTATACTACCGAATGTAGCATTTTAGAACTGTGGGAGAAGCAGAAGAAGCTCTTATAAGAGTCCAAGTAGATGTACACACGGTTTATAAAATTATGACTTGTATCCTTTGGAATAAAGACTGTTTTGGAAGACAGGTGCTTTTCTATAGCTCATGCTGAGATAAGGAGGAAGGAGAAAAGAGGTTCCTGAGGTTCAAAGGTTCCAATTCTTGGGAAATCTGCTTTAGCACTTGCTTTTGTGAGAGAGAAGGGAATACAAGTCTCTGGTTTCTAATTCTGAGTTAAACTAAAGATCCTGTTGCCCTTAAAAAGCTTTTGAAGCTATTTTAGTTATCTCAATCTATTTAATTATAGCATTAAATTGAAGAAAATAAAATAAAGAAGGAATAAAAGCAGGTATAGCTTTTGCCTTTTTTTCAACTAGCATTGGAAGCAGTTATTTGCACCAGGGTAATTCAGATAAGCATCTGGCCCACAAACTATCCTGGCACAGACAAAGATTTATTTGGTGTTTTTTTTTTAAGAACTAGGAATTTTTCCAAGACGTCCTGACTACTGGGAGCAGAGCGCCTGACCAAAGTATGCTCACCAGATGGTAATGTTTCCATGTGGGTAAATATTAAAAAGTTCTAAATCTATGCAAACTGGGAAGTTAGGGTGAGCAATGTTTTCCAGTTTTCGTTGCCTCTGCAGCTAATAAATGTGTGGGGAAAAAAACAAAAGAAATCTACATTTAATGAAAAAAAAATTTATAACTTATTACTGGGTCTGACCTATCGTTAATGATAAATATTTTTTTAAATTTTCTTTCCTTCATATCTTTATTACTTTGCTCTTGCAAAACTTACTGCACTAAAATGTGATAGCTCCACACATAATGGCAAGAAGGGTTGTTTTGTTTCGGGAAAGGAGATGTTATAAAACAGAAGGCTGTTTTAAGGGCCAGCTGAAAGCTTTGTGCAACCAGCTCCCTGTTGGTCAGTACTGCCTGGTGGGGCAGGAGCAGAAAGCTGTGTGGGGCAATGCTGTTGGTGCACCAGGTCCTCAGCTTGTCAGCATGTTTAAAATACTGATGAAAGTAGGTTTACACAAAGATGTTGCTTTGCTGAGCTCTTCCCCACTGCCAGCTCCGTTGTTGGGACTGTAACTTTAAGCAAAGTGAGAAGAGGGGGACACAACAGAAGCTGGCAAGTGGCAAGGTTTTAAACCAGTGTCTGTCTGGATGTGAGTCAGAGGCCTATGGTGCTATAACGCACGCCCAAGGAGTCCTCGAGGTGATACAGCATGCTGAGTTTGGCTTCAGTACCCAGTCTCAGCAGGAGTAGACACCTCTCTGTCTTAAACATCTGCATAAATGTTTGCTGGGTTAGTAATTTATCCCAGGTATAAAACCACATAAGCAGCTAGAGGGTGTATCTGCGCAGCACAGCGTAGTTTGACCAGAAAGCAAGCTGGCGTACGTGACAGGAGACTTTTAGCTAAAATGGTGCAGCAAAATAGTGCAAAGTTAATAAAAAAGTCCCCACTAAGCATGATGAGCTTTAGGTCACGTATCCACAGAGGCACATAAAATGGAAGAAATGTCACAGTGAAAAGGTAGAACAGCAGGAGAAAATGTTTTTTAGCTTTCTTTGTACTGAACTTGAAATATTTAAGACAGCTTCTTATTCTTTCTCTTATGCTCCCATCTCTACCAGAAACCTATTGCTTACAATGCCTCTCTGTTTATTTGTGTTTTTTTTTTTTTTCTTTTTTCACTGAGTGTTTCTTGGGTGAACAAAGGAGTAGCGAAATCTGAATATGAAGAAGGTGGTGACAGAGATGGGTGATGTGAAAACACAATCAGTTTTTCCCCTCAACTCCTCAGGAAATCTCTCTTTATGAAAATAAATAAATAAAAACATCTACCATCCACTAATTATCAAAACAAGAAGGTACCTTGACCAGAAATTGACAATATTTTCTTCTTAGGACTGTGGAAGATAGCTGTTCAATCTTTAATAAGCATAAAAAGGATATAAGTTCATTGAACTACATGCATACATGGGAATTTGACTTAATTTTGTCATACTGATGGAAATATGTGACACAAAGAAACTGGGTTTCATGAAGCTGAACTGCAGAATTGCCTTGCTGCTGGCAGGAGAAATCAAAGTTTGGGAAAAGGAATTTTTCCGGTAAGATGATGTTGTGCATTTTTTTTCTCACAAAGGCCTGAAAGAAAGATGCTCCAGTGTGTTTTAGAACAGATAAATACTTAAATATACTTTTATGGTATAAATACTTTTTCTCAAATATGCTGTTAGTACAGTGGTAGAATCCATTTTCATACTAGACTACATGTGGTTCCTAATCCTTTGTTCTAGAGCGTTTATGTTAAAGCTATTGAAAAGAGCAAATGCATTTCCTCAATTTAAAAGAGAAAAAACCTTTTCAAATAGAACAAGACGAGAAAAATATTTTATCAATAGTTTATGGTCAAGGTAAATGTATTAATTATAATCAACATTCAGGAAAAGTAACATCTGTTTACAAAATACATGCAACAGCTTGGCAAGAGATATTACCCAAGAGCGTATATTCTATGGAATTGGCTTAGTATCAGAAGAAAGAGTGATTAACTGCAGAAAAGTTAATGTCCAAATTATTTCTGACATGCTGCTTTGATCAAAAAATGGTTCCTCTCCTTAGTCAGAGAGCTTAAAGTCTTCGTTGCAGAAGGCAACTATAGATGTGGTCATTCACAACTTTTTTATTCACACACACACACACACACATACACACACACTTACCTAAAAGGCCTTGCCCAACTCTGTTTTTTTTTTTTTTTGTGAGCAGCAGTTAACAAAAATATGCTCTAGCAACCCTTTTATCTCCTTTGAGGCAATATATTGCATATCTCATTTTGAATGCTTAAAAAAAAAAAAAAAACAAACAAAAAAACTGTGAAAAAAATTGCTGTCTAGGTTGTGTCATTTATTCCCCATATATAAGAGTTTCTGCATAAACTAGAACTACTTCTTTCCGAAAGTAAAATATGAGTGTGCAGAGGGGAATGAGCTCGGGTATCAGGAAGAAGGGAGACCACATGTTGATTTTAATATACAATTTTGAGGGAGAGAAGGGAGGAAACATACAGAGAAATCACATCATTGAAAGGTAACAGGCGACCACTAGAGAGAAGACCTGTTTTGGGCTTTTTTTCCTCTTCCTTGAAAGATGCTATTCAGCTCTGTGGAGGAGAGAAACCTGGCTCACTTTGCAAATGCAAAACCAGCCTGCTGCCAGAAACCATTTGCAGGAGTGATTCACAAAACCAGTTTGCTTTATGAGATCTTCACAAAGGTAAAAAAGGTATGCATATAATTTTGACACAGACAAATAGTGCACCCTCAGAGTTATACAGCAAAAAATAAAAGATTTGGAACTTCTCCTTTTAAACGGTGTCTCATTAGAACATGCTTATTGTCTTCTCAGCAGATGTGGCATTTAAATATAGGGAGGAAGCAACTGTGAGTAATAAATGACAGTCCCAGTTTCCTGAATGGAGGTGAAAGTGGTTTGGTAATATTTATTCATGATGCTCGTTTATTCAGTATTGAAATTTAAGAGAAAGGGAGGGGATGCCTGTGTGTGCTGATGAAAGTGTAATATGGCATTAGAATAGACTTTAAAGTTGCTTATGAGCTGAAATATCCCAAGTGGCATCAGCACAAAGCCAGGGACTTCCAACTTCCAGTAGCAGCAGCTGTTGGTATAAGGGTTTAACTTATGCCTTAAGATCTCTGCTTCTATTAGTACATGGCATACTAAAAAACCCCAACAAACAAACAAACAAAAAAATCCCAACATTTTAAATTGCTCCAAACATTCGTTTGAGGAAGAACTCGAAATCCAGGTTATCAGAACAAAGTGAACATACGCTTCAGAAAGCAAAGTATGCAATAATTAGTTGTCAGATTTCCTTTAAAGTGTGCTTTTTCCTCTTGGGTTATATGCACTTTTGGCCCAAGTTAAACAAATGAAAATGTCATACCTACATTTAAAAGAAAACTGAGTAATACTATGGTTAAAGAGAAGGGCATTAAGCCAAGGGGTCTTTTTATATCTTACATTTATTTCCAAAAATATTACAGGTACTGTAGCAAAGATAGTTACTGCTCCTTGTTACATTTCCAGCCCCACTCTGGTAGACATAAGTATTCCAGTGCTGCAGTACAGCAGGCTGGACAGACAGCCAATATTGTTCTTTGTGTACAACATCAGTGTGCGTGCCCAAGGCAATGCTTGTGAAAGCTGAATCTATTATTTTTACTGAGACAACAAAAAAGACCAGTTTTAGGGGCCATCAGAGACTCCCTTTTGCTGTAAAAGGGTTAATACAGTGACGATAATCTGACAAACAACCACCTTTAAACAATAAATTAGCTTAAGTGCAATCATGTAACAGAAATATACACAGAATATTTAACTTTTTCTTGCCATCATGGTATTTTCATCACTTCCACTTAAATCGTGCAGCATAAATAAAGCCCGATCACAGAGAAATCTTTGAACCTGGCTTTAGAAATAAAAAGTAGGTCCTTTGCATAGAAGTTATTTTTTTCCTGGCAATGTCTTTTTTAATGTCTGTTCTCGATGCAGTTATCTAGGAAGAAAATCCACTCTAAGAACACCAAGGGAGAGCCCAAGAAACTGAACACTGTGCTTGTGCTGTTTTCTAAAAGTGGTGCATGTCTTTCAAGAAATGGGAACATTTCATAAAGTACAAACAAAGTATCTTTGAGACTCAGAATTCACAGCCTGAGATTTCCATGGCTGCCAGGCAAGTTTTCCTGGACTGGCAAAAGCAAAACCAATGTTAACGACTAAATAGCAAGAAGGAGGGAAGGCAGCTATTTAACCAGCTGAATGGAGGAAATGAGCATCAGCTTTTGATGTTCAGCTTTACTCATTAAATGTGAAACTCTTACATAAGTCCAGGAAAGGACTGGCAAAGGGTTTAATTAGCAATATAAACCTACATAAAGTACTTTCAAGTTCTGTGTGGAATTCTAAGAGCCTTTTTACAGCTGTCAGGACAAAGTGGAATTTTATTGGAGAATTTGTAGCAGGTAGTATGACAGTTGAAAAAATATCTAGAAATGTAGCTGAAAAATAGACTAGTGTCTACCCAGATGCCAACTCAATTGTATGACAATTTAAGAACAACTATAATGAAAATGTTATTGTAATTAATCTTGCTCTGTACTTAATTTCATTGTTAAACTAACATGTAATAAATAAAGCTTTAGATTCAAGGTGGGGTTTCGTGTTCCGTATTTTAATGCTGAAAAAAATTATTTTCATTGAAATTGCAAGATGGTATTTATGGAGAAGACACTGAATATTCCTGATGTGACGAGTGATGCTCCTAGTAGGAAATTATCTGTAAAGGTTTATATGTATCATATATTTTTTATCTAGATCTGTACATGTTATATGTAGTTATGCAAAAACCCCAGATCTGTATCTCCAATTATCTAGGAAATGAATGTTCAGGCCAAACTACTTGCAGAGCCTCCCACCATGGTCAGTAGAGAGAAACAAATCTTAAATATGTTGCATGCTGAGATGACTCTGGATGTGCTATTTTCTCTCCTTTTACAGCAGAAGCAGCAACCTAACCTTAGTCTACATGCCTGACTGTGCTACTGAAAGGCATATATACTTAGGTGACACAGAACGTATTTGTTGTGAAAAACCTAGTAAAAGAGGCAAGAACTTGGAAAATGCTATCTGGAGAGATCAAAATACATCTTTTCGGAGACTTTTTATTTCAGCCTTCCAGGATGGCTAAAACTAAAATGGAAGAGGTAAGACAAATATTTATTTATTGATAAATAAAAAAAAATATTTTACAAAAGCAACCCTTTCAGTGTTTTATGATGTATAGGTCAATCCTGATTCCACTAAAGGGTGTAGAAATTTTGTAGTTTTCATCTCCAAGGACTAAGGAGAGAAGAACAAGGATTAAGCCCTGTGTTTTACTTTATCTGAAAAGATGATGGAGTGGTGGAGAAAATTAAATTCATTTGTCTTTGAATATAGACTATGACGTCGAAACAATTTGATTTGTTTTCATGATTATGCATCTGTATTTTCCACTCATGTTTTGCAAAATATTATACTATACTGTTTGAGGTTATCACACTGCTTTAGCTCAAGACTCATGATCTGCATTACTACTCATAGTAGAATAGTTATTGAAACGTAGTCTAACAGAACTGCAAATTTAACATGAGAATAGTAAGAATTATCATTTCCATCAGAATTTCTGAAATACTTCACAATTAAATCTGGTTTTAAGATGGTTAACCATGTTTTTTTTCCCCTTTAATAGTTTTCCAACATGAAATATTTTCTAAGATGTTATATTTTGCTGTTTATTTAACTTTTAATAATTCAATCACAACTTCCTGGTTTTCGTTTCTAAAATCAAAGCCATTAAATACCTAACATGAGACAATGTGGAGCAGAGAGTAAAACAGAGTATTATGTTAGAACACAAGTATAAAAATCACACATTCAGATAGCACCTTTGTGAATTGTCTTTATCATAGTCCATATAGCAAATATGCAAGATTGTTTTGCCTGGAAATTACTGTCTTCTGCGTTTGTTTATTCTGTGCTAAACTGAAGGCTCCATTCTTCTTTTAATTCACAGTGAGTAGTATTTTACTTCCCAAGAATTCCCTGTCAGAGGGATTACACTGTGTGAAGAAAGATAGAAGACAGACTGGCTTTCAGTTAAGAAAATAAAAGAAAGGCCCAGGGACATTATACAGTGAGGAATCCCAAAATGTGCCAGCAGGAGCAATAAATGTGTATTAGTGAAGATGAGATCATCAGTGTGTAGACCATGGTGTAATACTTTCAGGATTGGCATTTCAGTGTGACAATATCAATGTTTGGTCCACAAATGAACCCAGGAAATACTAAGGGGACCAAATGTATACACCAATGAATGTCGCTTTGTGACACTGCTTTTGCTATATCAGTGAAAAAAAAAAAATCTAAACTTGTAAAGTGTTTGTGAACATACACATGTCTGATTAAATACTTCCCTTTCAGAAAGCAATTTTCTTTGAATGTGAAGAAAGAAGCGTATCTTCTGGTATGTCTTTCTGAAATCTGGCTGTAAACCAGTCACCATTGATTATTATTTTCCCCAAAAAATTTGGCAACCTTTTTCATGTGAATGAGTTGGATAAAACACATATTCTGTGAAGGAGGAGTTTGGACCCATGCACTAAGGTGAGTGCTCAAAACACTAACTTACAGAACTTCATTTTTGCCTTTCCTGGAATAAATGCATTGTTAATTGTTTTTCCCAATCAACTCAAATTCAACAGGAAGAGTGGTGCATACCTCTCCTTCCTAGCACATACTGTTATCCACACCCAAGGAGAGGTTCCTTTGAGCGCAAGCACTTTGCATTTGTGAGTTTGCCCCCCTCAAACTGGTGGCATCCAGGTGAGAGTTCTCACTCTTAAGTCATGATATCCAAGAAGAGACTCATTATTACTGTTGTTTTAAAAAAGAAAGCAATTTTGTTCAGCTCCTAATCCAAAAATGCCACTTAAATTACTTTAGGTATATAATGAGAGCATTTCATTTGAACTAGCCGTTCACATTTTTTATGGTTTTGATTAAAATAACTTGAGATTGAATATATTTTCAATTCTACTTTAGAAGATTTGGTTGAACATTTCTAAAAAAAAGTAAGGGTAATGTTCCTGAGTAACTCAGTTATGTTTGTTTGGCACTAATTGTTAACAATCAAGAAAAGGAAAAATAGAAGAATGACAGTTCATTAAAATTTGGTGCAAATGACTAATTATCAAGTAATTATTTGACAGCCATGGAAGATCACTGTTAAAAAGCAAGTCTTTGTTCGTATTTAACACCATTTGACATTAGTACATACTTTTCCTTTTAAAAAATGGTATTATTTTCCTTTTCAGATTGAACATGTACACCACTTCTAATCTATTTTATTGAAGATATGTATATGAAGAACAGAGATTTAGGTGTATTAAGGAACAAAGAAACAAAGACTTTATTTGAGAAGACGATGCTTTTCTGATTTATGTAGAAGTATATATCAGAAGATTTATTTTAAAATGTGCCTTACCTCTGCATTGGGGAATTTGCCAAACCTGGACCTGAATTTATCAAGATTTATGAACCAGGAAAAGCAACTGCATTGCTGTTTTGTGTAGATTTTTGAATAATTTACCCTTCTGAAATAGCCTTGTTAGATTTGGATGTTCTGAGTACAGTAGTTAGTTCACTTTTGGACAGTGCAGGCATTCTTGAAATTTAATCCTTGCCTTCCATATTTAATGAAACCCCATACATGCAATTAGATGATAACTGCAGTATTTATGAGACTGACAATACAGTGTTCATCTGTATCACACTTAATACTCATGGATTCCTAAGTGTGTCTACTGAGAGAGAGTGGAGAATTTCTTGGAAGAAAAACCCCCATAGGTTCTGCTAATCTAAATGTACGCATATGGTATAAATTGTGTAGCTATATAGCCTCCTGTGTGATGTGCTAAAAGCCCACAGCTGACATGAGAAGTCATGAGAACTGAAGGAACTTTTCTGCTTCTTGGCTAAAACCAGGCAAAATAAGCTTAGAGGGAATAATCAGAGGCAGTGGGAAGGTGTCTACAAAACGAACATGATCAGAATTAAAACTGAAGGAAAAAAACCATCCTAATTTAGAAATGTATTATTTTTTCATTGCATCAAAATTCTTCATTTTGCATCTGCTGTATTGGCTAAAGATCACCCAGTAAAGGCTGGTGATCAAATTCACCCCCAGTTGACTAACTGGACACACTTCATGTTTGTATAATACAGGGATTGGACATGGTAGATGTGGAAGGCATAACAGTCCTTGGAAAGCATGATGCAATATTCAGCTAGGTGCAATTTTCTCGTGGGGAATTCTGCATACTGTGAATGAAGAGAAAATGTTGAAGCTGAAATCTGTTAAGATGCCTGTCTAAAAGAACAGTGTTGCCCTTGAGGTGCATGGGTTTGATAGCGACATCTGTACTCAAGCAGAATGCTTGCTTACTGTGAGGCATTTTGTTCGAATAAGGAGAGAAAATTGGTCCCCTAAGTAATATAGAATCCAAGTACTGCTCATTTCAGTGAAAGAACCCAGGAAAAAGAACAAAGGATATTTGTTGAGACAGAATAACAGATGCAATTATCTATTTTTTACATAGTTGTCATGTCAGATTTATAATTTTACATACATTCCCTTTTGAAAAGAAGTTGCAATGATTAACCACACTATTTTCTTACAGTGCTCAGAATGAAACTGCCAGGTTCAGGACAGATTTCCTTGTCACAGCCGCATTTAGATGAAACACATCACCAACTATTTTACAAACATATACTACCATAACATTTTAAATTTATATGTGTGTAAGGTGCAATCCAATTTCTTTTCACAACATACTGGTCATAGCTTTACAACTTTTGGTAATTGTAGGATGCTTTGTTTTGTTCTGTTTAGTCCAGAAGATATCTCTTACAGAGAAAGGATAATAAAAAAAGCAGTTCAAGATCTCAAAAGAGGTTTGAGAACTTTGCATTTCTTATAAAATTCAAAATTTTCAACAAATAAGTGTTTGTATATTGCCTGGCCAAACTAGTAAAAAATAAATTGCTTTTCTTATTTTGTGATTTCCCCACATTTTCAGTGTCTCCAGTGAAGAGTTGGAAGAGTCAGTTTTTGTGGGGAATGGCACCAGTTAGGACCCAGCTGATTGTACGTACTTTGTGCCTTCTCAGGTGGCTTTACTTTATTGAATTGATGTTTGAGAAGTCCAGATGCTAATACTTCTAATGATCAGCCATTCTTTTTGACTTTTGGTGACAAGTATCCTCATGCAGTTAATATCAAACAGAACTTTGTGCTCTAAATCTGTTATTTCAAAATTCCCATTTTTAAATTCCCCTAGTCTCAGGTAAGTAGTACATTGTCTTCCTTTTTTATTCCCTACAATCTTTTCTCCTACTTCCAGGGCCCCGTGCTGCAAAATGTCATTTTGCCGGTCTTCAGTTCCAGTGACAACTTTAATTTTACTGATTTTAATGGGCTTTTCAAATACAATCCCATAGAAGTCTCCAGTAGAAGGAGCTTTGCCCCAGAAGTACTCATCAATGCTGCTGTAAGCCTTGCTTGCCTCATAATTTTCGAATACATTCATGTTGGTGTGCAAGTTTGCGGGTGGGTTGTCAGGGATATCAAATGATTCCTCTTCAAAATCATCATCCTTTAGCTTGTTTTCAGCTCCTTTGTAAGATGAGTAGTATCCCATGTGCTGGAACAGAGATGGCTTAAAACGTATCACTTCCTTTTGGGCTAACAGCCCACGAAAGTGTATGAGCAGCCAATCACAAGGCATTTCTTGGTAGAACATTAACAAAAAGTGGGCCAGGCGTGGGAGGTCATGGGAGTGGTAAAGCTTTCCAATGTATCCCAGTTTGGAGAATTCCAAAGTCACCCAGTAGGATCCTTCTCGCGAGGTAATGACTTTCTTAACAGCAGTCAAAAAATTCTTTGAGCAGCGAACATCATCTTCTAGCATCACATAGTAGTCAGAAAGATTAGCACAAAAGTTAAGCAGGAAAGCATAATCTACATTTTGTTTGGATCGGAACTTCACGCGGTCCTCTGGGTCGTTGTAATTTCTCTTGAGGCCATCCAGTACAGGATAATACTCCTCAGGGACGTGAATAACTATTAATCTGCCCGCAATTATGTGATGTGCGAATTTCTGTGAAATATCCTGGACCATCCCCTCACACCAGGCTGAGTCAAAATCTGCCAGCTGCACCACTACTGCAATTTCTTTGAGTTCCTCATAACTGGACTGCTCAAATATGGACTTGATGGTCTCAAGCAAGTAGTTTCCCTTTTTCCGTTTCACAGAGGACAGCCCAATTGTAAGGTACCCTGTACAAAAGACAATGCAAACAACAATTGAGTATCTGACCTTAGAAACCATTTCAGTACAAAGCTATCCCTCCAGAGCTGTGCTTACATCAAATAAACCTTTTGAATGGTGAAGACTGAGAATGTTAAGCTGCATGCAACAAAGGACATTTATTGCCTTTTCATTAAAGAAGACTCGTATTGCAAACAAATAGACATATGGAGACCATCGCATTAAACATTCACTTGTTAACTGTAAGGAATGGCATGTAGTGGACAAAAGCCAGAGCGATGTGCACAAATATGCCTGGTAGAGGAAACCACATAGACAATGATAAGGCTGTGAAATCTGCTAAAAGAGAGGGGATTATGAGATATGATTCACACAATATTTTTAAAGCAAGAAACTATGAAATGCAGCACAAAAAAAACATGAGCTATAGATCAATTGCCAAACTTTCATAATTTTAAGCACTCTACAAGACTCGTTACACTTATGCATAACTTTACAGTTTTATGAATGTTGCATGGATAATTTTTTTCTGCGTGTTCATTTTTAACTGAATTTGCCCAATTTTTCTTTGCTAATAGTTCTTCTAACCCTCCTTCAGGACTCATTGAGCTTTTTTACAGGCAACTCCCTCTTGCAAGATGTAATTTAGGTATTATTTTAAAGTAGAAGAGAACTTACTACTGCATACCTGTGCTTGTATGAACAATTTTTAATACTGTTATATCTTTCTAGGGAGAGATGCATCTCAATTATGAGAGAAGAAATTTCATCTCTACAGTTTCTGGAATCACTGCCATTGCATTTTTGCCAGCAGTCCAAATAATATTTTTTTTCCAGATATTTGCTAATAGATCTTTGTCTTTCGAACCTCTGATGTAAAAAATGTTACGGCTTTATAATTGACAGGGTGTACTTTAGTTGAACCTGCCCCGACTTTCTTAAAACATTGTGGTTTGTAAAAGATTGTTCTGATAAGTGATTCACAGTTTCCCTTAAGGCTTAAGTATGCTCCAAATTCAGTTGTACAGTGAAGTACAGCCCCTAGAAGCCACTTACACTACCTACACAGCCCCAAAATTTCTCAAATCTAATTTGAACAACCTTTGCCTTATAGCTTTTTATGAAGATTAGCAACTCATAGATGATTTTATTTTACTTTCTGTACTTGGACTTCTGAGCCTTGTTTATGTTTGTGAAACGATTGATTTAGAACCTAGAGGACACCTGTCTAAAATTTATCTACGGCCATATTTCATTTTGAAATAAGAGTCTTGAACCCTGCTTGGAAGTCAAAATACCTGGATAGTCCATCTGCAGATGGCTGTGAGAAGAATCCTCCTTTATTGTCCCCATAGTAGTACAGTTCACCTCCCTCTTTATCACAGCTAAAGAAACAAGGAGATCCATTCACAGCTGATGGACTGGCAGAACAGGGAACCTGAAGGGGGTGTCTATGTGATCCCAAGCATACCTCAGGTTAGATTTACTAGTTATACAGGCAGAGGCTGACAGTATGGTCTTAGAGAGTGCTTACAGAGCACCACCAGCATGTGGTTTCTGAATCATCTCCTGCTTTCTAAATCATTTCCCTCTGGCCTGGGGGGAGATCCACAAAACTATCATCCAGAGGCTGCCTACAGGATGACTACAAGTCAGGCATTTGATCAGAAGGTATCCAGGCTGTGGAGCACTCACTGCCAGAGCTGACCTGGCAGCTGCCCAGGAACTGCCTATGCAGAGAGAGATGTCTGTCCCACTAACTCTACAAGATCATCTCAGCCCCTCTTTCCTAGAAATACTGCAGGGACTACATGGATTTCACCCATTTTTAAATTACCTCATTTCATAATATTCAGATTGCGGTTACTTACTTTTCCTTGGCAAAGGCGTGCCAGCTAGGTAGCGATAGGAAATGTTTATAGATCCTGAGAAATTAGACAAATCTTTAAAAGTGTGAACATAGCGCTCTGGGTTGAGCTGGTGCGTGGCTGTTTCTCTGATTAATTGCTTGTCCCCTTCCTATTAGTGAGAAAACAAAAAGAATAGGAGAGGGAAAGAGACAGAGAGAAACACATTTGTGAATGCCAGCCAGAGAGGAAACATGGACAGGCAGGTTTCCAAGAATAACATTTTTCAGTGTCAGCTTTTGTGAAAGCATGTAGATGTCACCTCATTTAAAAAAAAAAATAATAAAACATCACTGAATATCATACATTTTTGGCTATAGAAAATCTACCATAACCCTTCAGATTATGGTAACAGGAAAGAAAAAAAAATATTTTGGACAAAAACTCTGGGGTTTTAAACGCTAAATTATTGCCAAAAAAAAAAGATGTGGTATTCAAAATAGGGATAAGAACACATCAATCAGCAACAGATGAGATAATTTACATAGATGAAGAAGTGGGGGAGATATTTTAAAAATGTTTTCAGGGGTTAGAAAACCACCAAAACAGTTACAAAGAAAAGGTGAAACTAGATCCTGACGTTTGGCTTACTTTGCCACTTTTCTGAGTAGCTCCAACTCGGATTTGTGATAAGAAGAAATACATGATCATCCAGACAGCCAAAGCTTTCTCTGGATTTGGTGAACTGTGTTTGATGATATATAAAAAAGGCAAATTTATCGCCATGCTTCCTGCTCCTGCCTCCTTCTCCTGTCTTTTTCTTCCAAAAGGCTTCTCGAGTCATAGTAAAGTCACACAAGGGAAGGAATGGCTTGGCTTCATCAGCAGAGCTTAGTTGAGTCTCCAGGAAAGTCTGTATTTAGTCCTTAAAAACAGGGAAAGTATCTAACAGCTTGTAGTGTAATGAGACTGAATTTAAAGGTAGGAATGCTTATTTAATTTACCCTGCTTTATTCTGGCCTGATGACAGGCCAGTGTATGAACGAGTTCATTTCTTCTGATATATACGGTATGCTAATGCACTAAAACCTTCCTGATCTGTTATTAAATGGGAGCATTTTGCAGTGGTAGTACCTCACCTAACAGGAACAACCACAGAAACAGTAAACAGCGCTCATGTTCAATGGCATAAATATTTTAATATGTGTTGAAGATGTATTTTATAGCGCAAAGAAGTAGTTCTTTAAACCGAGTCTAGGTTCATTTTAATTTCATTATTTTTCACTCGAAAAAGTAGTAAATAGTCCACTTTAAGCTTAGTGAAGATCTTTGGTGGCCATCCAGGGGCATCTACCTGCACTGTTGATCTGCAGTGTTTCTCCAATAATTTCTAAGTGCTATGCTACTTTCCCTTTGCTCATAAGTTATGAAAGGAAGGTTTATGTTGATCAGATTTTAGATTAAAGTGTAACTCAGTGAGTTAGGAAGAGAATGCACCAAAACTTCAAGAGATTTTCATGAAAACTGTCGAATGGGAAAAACAAAAACAAAAGAAAGGCTGGTCCAAAAGCCTTTTTATAAATCAAGCCTTTCTTTAATGTCAAAACATCAAATGCCATTGGTTCCAGAATGGAGCACCAAAACTCTTTGTTTCATAAGAAGGTTTTGGAATGGAAACCATCCTGCTGAGGTTTTTCTAAATAGAAGTTTTAAAATGTTCAGAAACAAAGAAAGCCCAGACCAAATGTCTTGATTTTAACAGGCAAAACCAGGAAAATATTTGAACAGGCCACAAAAATTTTCCTTTTTTTCCCCTCCTCTTTAGGAAATGCCTTTCAAGAAGTGCTTAATAATCTTTTTTTTAAAAAAAAAAAAAATGCAAAAACAACAAACAAACAAAAAATCATTGTGATTTTCATTCCTTTGCAGAATGAAAAGCAAAACTAAATACAGATTTTTCCACAGATATTAAATCTGATTCATCTACTTTTGACTGCTATGCAGAGGTCAGTGTGGCTGAAGAGCTTCATTAGCTCAATTTAGCTGCCTTCAGTTTTTTCTGTGATGGCTCTTGCTTTCATCTGTTGACTCATATCTAACTTACATTCTAGTGTTTGATGGACCTTGGGAGATTCCTGTGGGTGTCATGTGAAGAAGTGCCAGAAGTTCTTCATTCTTTATAGAGATACCCTGGTTCACTGAGGATGCTGTGTCGGCTACAATCGTACTATTGTTTTCATAGTGCCCAAAATAATGACTAGTATTCACAGAAGACTGAAGAAGGCATGCTCCACTTACACTTTACTTACAACTCAGGGTATGTATAAAAAGATTGCTGGATATATTGTGATATTTCTTTATAAAAATTCAGTATGTCTTCAAAATATTTGATCAGATGTGTTTCACATGCTGCAGATGATGCAACTTCATCTGCTGTGCTGACACAGGTGTCAGCTCTGTGTATCCCCTATCAAACCTACATAAGCACTTCTCCTAGGTGGGCCCTTATTTTCCATTTCCACAGCAAATACCCTGAAGAAAAAAAAGTGAATTGTTTCTTCAGACATGTGAGAGCCTCTGAGCAAAAAGGAAAAGTTCTCCTCTCCCTTCTTAAGATTTGACACAATGAATCTCACTTCGGTATGCTAATGTCCAAAAAAAAGGCCACACATCTTACAGTCTGGTTTGTGAAAGAAGTACCAGCCCCGCATCTGCTTGGACAGCCTGCTGTCTGAGACTGAAGGGAAACTCAGGGTCAGTTGCCCTCCTTTCTCTATCAGTTACCTTCATGAGATGTTCCAGCAAGAGACTCACTACAGTTAGAAAGTATGGCCTTGAGGGCTCTCAGATTTCCATTCCCTGAGGGAAACTGGTTAGCCTGCCGTCCTTGAAAGCTACTCCCAGGTGTATCTCTCCTCACCAGCAATGCTGAAACTGCTCATCTTTTCCTCAGCAGAGAAAACACACCAAACAAGTTAACAGAGCTGTCAGACACGTTCAGGAAAGTTGAAAATAAAAATAAATAAATAAACTGAAAAGTCAACGGCCTAACACAGTTGAAAACCACTTGATGGGCCATAAAGGTATCAAGAGATCTGGGAAAACTGTCAGGAGACTTGGCAAGAGACTTGGCTGGGAGCTGCATGCATGCAAACATGCCAGAACTGTAATGAGAGAAGCAATGAAAGAGAGTGACTTTCTAAAAAAGGGGGGGAAAGAGCAAATTAAAAATAAGACATGGAGCCATCTGGGGAGCTGGCAAATAGGACAGGAAAATATTTCAAAAACAAACCAAGAGGAACACCATTAGCAGTGACAATAAAAGCACTTTCAGAAACATCTGGGGGACTTTGAAGCAATTAGTGAAAGCAGAAGAAACATCAGGGAAAATACCACTGGGAAAAAAAATATGTGATAAGCCAGGTCAAATTCGATCATAACTGAGAAATAATGAATAAATATAACATAGTGCAAAACCTTAGTGTAAATACTGTTAAAGTAAGCAATAAGTCTGTAATGGAGTAAAATGTTAGAAGCATGGCTTTTCTTTCCAATGATTTACAAAGTAGTAGGATGGTCTTAATAATATTTACAATATTTACAATATTTTTATAAGCAATGTTACAAGGATAATATTTTACATCAAGATTACTAGCAAGTTATCTATGGTTCTTCTAAATTCATGTAAGGATTTTAGTATTTATGTATTGCACGTTTTTCATACTATGATGTTCTTCGGATCCAACTTGGATTGGACTTCACCTTTCAGAATATTGGAAAGCACAGAATGTTCCAATTAAACAAATCAGACAAAGAAGTGTGGTGTAGAGGATCAGATAGCTGCTCAGTAGTTCACTTCAAGTTCAGGGAAGAGGACTCTCTAATTATTTCACAGTGTTACATATTCAATTTAGTCATTTTACCATTTGCAAGCTCCAGTTATTAAACTTATGTTCTTTTACTGGGCCCAGTCCAGCCTCAGATGAACTGATAATTCAATCCATTAATCAAGTCTTTACAGCTTATTTGACTTTCAGTACGGAGACACCCATAAGTTACATATAAATTGTAGAGTTAGGTTACATTGCCAGTAGCTTACTTGTTGAAATTCCAAACGCAGATCTTTCAATAAATCTTTTTCACAGTCATAAACTTATGCTAGGTAGAATAGAATCATACAATCATTGAATCAATAGATCTGCCAGCCTCAAGTCTGGGATGCAGGAAATGAAAAAGACCACAGAATAAAAGCGCTAAAAAGAAATTATTAATGAAAGTAGCTTGAAATATACGGAATTAGTGTAAGTTCTTTTCCATAACTGTATTTCAGTAATATTGTTTAATACAGTATTCACAGGTGAGATTTGCAGTGTGGACTGAAAAAAAGAGCTCCTAGATCACGTGAATATTTCAGTTGCAGATGATTTTCAATGTTAAAATTGAGGGAAGTCCAGAAGTATGGAAAATACAGGATTTGTTTTAACTCAAAGACATCTGACTGAGATGTCTCCATGTTTAATTACATTATATCCCATACTTCCCATAAATAATGAAATATTTTACTTCTATGAAAAGGACTGTTAGGATCTTACTGACAAACCTTGTGACAACTTCATCACAAAAGACCTTGTGAGGATGCTTCACTGTTAATGGTACACTAACAGAGGAAATAGCAGGAACTACAAACTTTACTGAACAGGACAGATGTGTCCTGTTCTGTTGTTCCAGGATAATGACTTCCAACTAAGAAACTTACCAAAACATAACCGTCTTCAATGTACAAGTTCATAAACAGCAAGCAAATGACAAGGACTCCTAAGAATGACACTGCTGATCGTTTCCTCAAGCATCTCATTTTATCAAAATATTTCAAGTTGTGTCTCACGTGAAAAAAGGCATACAGTAGTGTCACCTGTGAAAGAAAACAAGTGTTACAAGACTTGCTCAACTGATAAACATGATAGCAAAATAACTTACCTTCAGATATATCAAATATCTTCAAATACACTTAAGCTATACCCTTTAAAGTGGAACTAATTTAATTTGATCATGGTCCTCATCACCTCATCAAGTTTGGCATACAATCTTTACTGTAATTACTGTAATTTAAGCTTCTTTTTTTTTTTGGTCTTAAAGCTCACATAAAGCTTGTCATAAAGCTCACAGTTTACCTATTTTGGGCTCAAATCATGTCACTGTGGCAGGAGTGCATTAGCAGTTCAGTTTCCCATGTATAACTGTCAGATCCCAACTTGATGTCAAAAGAAGATGATGTTTTGCTCTGCTTCTCTGTGTCTCCTTCCATGTCTCCTTCCAAAGACAGGTCAGGCCAACAGGCAAGGAAAAGTTAATACGTGACTCATTATCATTGTCAATAGGAAAAGTCTGGATACCAGAACTGCCAGACACAAATGCAGTACCTTCCCTGCAGTGCGAAAGTGATAACAAGGCTGTGCAACATCTCATAGTCTTAGATCTCTGTACTAGGATGGAAAGACTGTCAGTAGATGTGTCATTTTCTCCAGAAGAAGAAAGGTGGATGTCTACCTTATATTTCAGTTGTAGATGAAAGCAGAGTATTGGAAAGTCCTTACTGCTCCAGTTAGATGAAACAGAAAACGAAGAGGGGCATAAAGGACCTGAAAGCCATGTAGTACTTGAATTCAATATGGAGAAAGATGCCTGTTTAGTCATATCATAATGTTACATACTCATTTTAGTGATTTCAGTATTTCAAGCAGGCTGTATCCTTTTCCTGGCTACTAAATCATAAGTATTAACCTGTATAGGACTATATGTGTTTGAACAAGATCTGGCCACAGCTAAGGAAATGGACCCAAATGGACCCCAAATCAGACTGCCCAAAGTCAGTGGGATTCTTTGCTAAAATGTAGATTATAAACTCATCTCACTTGTTTAAGTAGAAATGTATTTTGGATATTGCCCATAAAAATGTCGATCAAATTAATATATTGAAGGCATGTACAAATGGAGAGTTTAAAGCTCGCCTGTGTGAAGTAGTAAAGAGCACTACCTGTGCAGTCGTTAAACTCTGCATTTAAGTACCTTCATTTCTGAAAGAGCTGAACATCTAAGCTGACACAAAGTAGGCCCAATTCAGAGTTCCATAAAAGATTTGTCATGTCTTACAGAAAATTTTCTGGACTAATAACACAAAACCTTCCAAGTGCAACTCAATCTATATTTGCTTTGCTAAACTGATTAAATATAACTAGCAGTATGAAATGTGAGCCCATTAGACTTTAGAGAACAGGGAGGTGAATACATCAAGTATTAGCAATGCAAACTATTAACTGCAGGGTTTTATCCATATAGATTCAAGATGAACTGCAGTACATGGACACCGGTTGAACACAGAATAATTTAAAAATCATTACGTTGGGAAGAAGAAGAACTTACATGTTGCACAAAGCAAAAAAATAAATATTAGCAATATATATCTGTACTATTTATTTGAGGGTGGGCTGAATTGCAGTGGACTGCTTATCCTGCGAAAGCTGAAAAAACTCAGTGTAACATTTTTTTTAACTTCAAAAAATTTCCTTTTCCTTAATATTTAATGAAAATAAACATCAGGAAGTAGCTGCCAGGGACATGAATTTCCAAATTCTTATCTCACTCCATGACATCATGGTGGTTGCTGAGTGTCTGTGGACTCCAGCAGGCTGTTGTGGAAATGAAAGATTGCCCTTGTTTTAGAAAAGACCATGTTGTGCATATAATTTGGGTTTAATTGTGGGGTTTTTTTTTTTGTGTTTGTTTTTGTTTGTTTTTTTTTTTTGTTTTTTTGTTTTTTTTTAATTCTTTTTTTTTCCCCCCCCCAGCATAAATACTGATATTCTAAACAATACACTTTTAAAAAAACTTATCAGAGGATCACTGGATGGATTAAATACCGACACTTCTCAGCGAACGGTGTGAACTAACCTCACTATTGAGAATTCAGGTAGTCTGGGTTGGAGCTCTTGTAGCCACTGGCAGCCTCAGGGGTAGCAGAGATGCACCACAGCTGTACACATTGCAGTTTTACTTTTGAAAACTTTGGAATAAGTGTCTTTTCAGTCCCAGGATGACTGCATGTGCCATGTTTACTGATTGGACTGTGGTATTACACAGTTCCTTCCTCTTTGCTCTGAGCAGCCTGACCAAAGTCCCTAAGCATGAGGAAGGGGGCTTACAACTGCTCTGATTAGATTGTATTAGTTTTGGCCCATGCAGTTTTCATTAGATCATTGCTATGACACATTAGGAATAGGGGCAGAGGGAATTACATGAGCGAGACTGGAGGAACACAGGATTGTCATTACTAATGCTGATGTATAGAAAGACAAGAGCCAGATACGGCCACCATTCAGAGGAAAATACTTGCATTTCTTGTGTTGGTCTCACACAAAGCCATCACAACGGTCTTGTTTTACAAGTAGAGTCCGTCAAACAGTTAAAAGCAAAACACCATTTTACTGAGATTTTGTTATGGGTGGGTTAATACCAACTGCGGGTACCGAAGGGAAGGAAACTCCAGTTGGGGTGTGACCCGTTAGGCAGGGAGGAGGCAGGGGCACGACCGCTGGCACCAGATGGCCCTGCAGAAGCGCACTCGCCAGCCTTCGCCCTGCTCCTGCACCTACTCCCTCCAAGCAGTGTGTCTGAAGGGACTGTTCGGCATACTGTATACTGCAAGCCTGTGGCTAAAAATGTGCAGAGGCGCATACATATGTGCATACAGAATTCCTTACGTTTCCTGGAACTACTGCTTCTTGCAGCTCCGTTTCCAATCTATAACATTGTATTGTGCAGCAGTACACAAGTGAAATTTGCAAGGGAAAAAAGGTAAATTTTACTTTTTTTTTTTTGCAAGTGATAGCAGTTATCTTTTGAAATATAGTCTCAGAACTTCCCACAGTGAGACCCCATGCTGTTCTTTAAGACCATTTGAGCAGAATATTCACCATAACTCAAAACTAAGATTCTGATATTGGGAAAAAAAAGCTTCAACTCATAATTCAATTCTGAAGTCACATCTTTGCTTGAAGATTTTATGCCTTCATTATTCATGCACAGTTAAGTAGCTAGCAGGATGTTATAAATGCAATTTGTTTCATAAAGCTGGCAATAAGCAGCTAAATGCAATAATTGATAAACATGCATGAATTATAAATCTTTTCCTTTCTAAATGAGATATATTGTCTTCCTCAGTCTCTTCAGAGAGATTTCCTAAGATCCCAGATCCTTAAATATGTTTGCCATCACATATACATGTGCAGCTTTGCACAGTAATACAAAACTATATATATATATTTTTTTTTTTTTACTTTCTAAAATGATACAGCAATGAAAAGTCAGTGAGCTAAAAAAAATGCAATGACATACCGTTACAGTGTGAAGAAGCTGCTCTTTATAGGATCTGCAAAGGTGTGAAAGCTGTGTAAAGGGCAAGACTCATTTTCACATGATAACGTGATGCTTTCTCTTGTAGAATTTGCAACACTTAGAAGAATTTTAAAAGTTGTTGCTTTAAAAAGCAAATCCCAAATGACCTTCCAGTAGAAGTCTGTTTTTAACAAGTCAAATCATTGATACTAAAAACTTAAATTAAAATATTTAACTTTTTATTATTTATCTATTTTATTATTATTTAACTTAATATTTTTAAACATCTTCCAATTACAATGTCAAAGTAGCTGCTCCCAAGAGGCAAAAACAAGACAAAGCAAGATATTTTTTGCCTTATTTTCTTTTTTTTTTTTTCTCTTGGTTTTTGGTTTTTGTTTTCCCCCAGAGGAAAAGGGTTTTTTTGCCAGCCCTGTAATAATTTCTCTAGATCATATATATGCACACTCATTGTGGTGAACCATTTTATAGGCAAACCACTCTAATTCTTCATCATTTACTGACAATACTAGGGATTTGTTTTTTGTCCTACTTTCAGAGATTACTCTTTACTTTGCTGATGTTTCTTTCTCAAACAGGTATGTAAAAAAGGCCCAGTGGTGTTCCTTTGCCCTTAAGTAAACGAGCCTGGGTTAATGACTTAGCCTTACCTAACCAATACAGTGAATCTGTTTGTATCTACAGTTTTAAGAGATGTCACAACAAGGTTATCTATCTATTACATTTTGGTCTGTTCCCAAGCTCAAGAAAAGTTCCTTGTTTGCAGAGGAACTGATGGGTATCAGAAATGGCAACTGCTTTATCTTTATACTATAATATTTCTAAATTAGGCACATAGCTTTACCTATCACTGCAAAGTTTGTATTCCAGGAGGTACCACATTTATTACATCAACAAAATCCATAGATAACACACAAAACCCCATGACTGTATTATTAAATCGCCTGTGAACTTTATTGCAATCCCTAATTTGACTAAGACTCTAAGAAGCAGCACTTTCTTTCCTCAAACTTGTGACATAAAATTCCACCAATTGCAAACTCAATTGCTTTACTTGCAGTTCTTAATGCTTGTCCAATTTGCTTTTCAGCTTTTTTTTTTTTTTTTTTTTTAAGGCTGCACATGAAGCCTCAAGGGTTACATTCAGTCCTGTTTACAAAGTGGCAAAGGAAACACTTCCAGGAAAGAAAAAAAAGAGAGTGAGAGAGAAAGAGAGGAAAGGAAAGGAAAGGAAAGGAAAGGAAAGGAAAGGAAAGGAAAGGAAAGGAAAGGAAAGGAAAGGAAAGGAAAGGAAAGGAAAGGAAAGGAAAGGAAAGGAAAGGAAAGGAAAGG
>VZRU01008274.1:109727-132645 GCA_013398155.1 Pedionomus torquatus
GAAAGAAAGAAAGAAAGAAAGAAAGAAAGAAAGAAAGAAAGAAAGAAAGAAAGAAAGAAAGAAAGAAAGAAAGAAAGAAAGAAAGAAAGAAAGAAAGAAAGAAAGAAAGAAAGAAAGAAAAAGATTTTTTTTACATGGTTATTATTAAGTTTTGCATGTGTAATGGCTTTCTTATACGAGATGAAAAAAAAAAAAATAATTCTAAGTTGTGATATACATTTGAGCTACAGTTGGTAGTGAACTGGAAAATTATAATGGATAGGCTATTCCATGGAGCTTAAATAGACTCCCAGAAAGATTCACTGTTTGTCTTAGTGAAAGTCTGAAAGTAAATATAAAATGTTTAAGGCTGACAGGCAGGATGTTTGCTGTCACTGGCAGCAGGGAAGTAAAAACCGGTCTGAGGGAAAGGAAGGTTTAACTGAGAGTGAGGGTAGAAAATCCAGAGGGTAGAGTTTGGGTTTTAAACTGACTGTAAGTACATTTTTTGGATGGTTTACAATTGTGTACCTCCACTTGCTCAATAATAAATAAAGAGAATCATGTCTTCTGAAAGTTATATTCTAGAAAGTTTAAAAAGAAGTATACAAGTGGATAGATTACTCAAAAATTAATGCTAATAAAAGGATGAGTGAATAAGTGGATTTTTACAAAGGATCTGAAGGGCATGTTGTTGAGCCACAGAAAGTGAGAGATTGTTTCAAACATTGGTGTAGAATATAGATATATACAGAACCCAATAATTTGAAAAAAAGGATGAGAGTTTGGGTGGAAACAGATGCTCCAGCCAAGGCAAGTCACAAAATAGTACAGAAAAATAAAGAGCCTAAATCCAATGTGAGTATTGGAGGATGAAGTGTCTTCCATGTCTGACAGCTTCAGAGTGATATAAAATGAAGTCACAAAACTTTGGCTGTAGTGCTCTGAGCAAAATGTAATGTATTTCTTCTGGCATAGGGGAGTCAAGTCTAATCAAGGGGAAGAGATGACCAAGAAGTGCGAAGATGTATTGACTTAGATGCTAAAGGACTATCTAATCCATCACTGGATGGATGGCAGTGTATACCACTGGTTATATTTTATCAAGTATGTTGTAGTGTAAAAGATGGATTTCAGAAAAATAATATAGACAATGAATTAATGGGATGTGGAAAGAGCCTGGAAGGTAAGAAAAAATGACACAGAAATCTAAAATAGTCCTCAACTTCTGCTCCACAGAGACAAAGTAGAGGGGAAAATAAAACAGCATGGGCATGAAGAGGGAAGAGAACTCACTGTAACATCCAGAGAGGGATTAGAAGCTTTTAAAGATACCTGTGTGGGGATTTAGGCTACATCAAAAATACAGACAGAATTCCTTGAACATTGAAAATAGCACTGGGCACCATTCAGAGAAAAGAAAATCTAGAGAGATTAAGATACTGAGTTAGACATTCAAGAGATTTTATCTGTTGACTAATTAATGAATTAAAGGAAGACATGGATCCAAGCACTACTAAATTCAACAGCAAGCTAAAATTTGCCTAGACAATTATTATACAGTACATTTCTATAGTATGTAATTTCATGGATTATACAATGAACTATCAGGCCAACCATTCTTATTGAGTCTATTAGGCATCAAACTGAATAAACTAGAGGGACATCTTGGGCTGCAGACACCCCTGCAGATCTCAGTCCCTTCACCCAAAGTACAGGCTATATGAGCTAATCTCTCAAGAACACTCATTCTGTGAGCCCACTTTTGCATCAAGGTCTCACAATCTCTTATCTGCTCTAATCACCATGTTCAGGTAGAGCTACTTGGAGCCAGGGGCCCAGGATGGTGTCCAGGTGGCTTTTGAATATCTCCAAGGAGGGACACTCTACAACTGCTCTGGGCAGCCTGTGATAGCCACCCTGGCAGTAAAAAAGTGCTTCTGGATGTTCAGAAGGAACCTCCAGTGTTTCATTCAGTTTGTGCTCATTGCATCTTGTCCTGTCACTGGAACCACTGAAAAGAGCCTATATCTGTCTTCTTTGCACCCTCCCTTCAGATATTCACATGCACTTATAAGATTCCCCTTAAGCCTTGTCTTCTCCAGGCTAACAGAGATGCTCCAGTTCCTCAATCATCCTTGTGACCCTTAGACTGTCTCCAATATGTCCATGTCACTTTTGTGCTAGGGAGCCCAGAACTGAATACAGCACTCTAGGTGTGGTCTTATCAGTGCTCTGTAAAAGAGCAGGATCAACACCCTGGACTTGCTGGCAGTACTTTGTCTAATGCATCCCAGGATACCATTGACCTTCTTTGCTGCAAAGGCACATTGCTGGCTCTTCTTCAACTTAATGTCTACCCTGACCACCAGGTCCTTTTCTGCTAAGCTGCTTTCCAGCATATATTTGGTGCCTGGAGTTGTTATTTGTGCAGGACCTTGATCTTCCCCTTGCTGACATTCATGCAGTTCCTGTCAGCCCATTTCTCCAACCTGTCAAGGTCCCTTTGAATTGCAGTATGACCCTGTGACATATCAGCCACTCCTCCCAGTTTTGTGTCATCTGCAATCATTCAGTCATTTGTAATCCTGCTGCGGAGAAAAATAGAAAAAGAGTCTGCATTCAGTTGCATGTGTATGACTAATGTGGACCAATCGCCTTAACCCAAAAGGTAATGTTAGCCACCAAGTTGTGACAATTTCCATCCTTTTCTTGCTTTACAGTGTTTGTGGCTTCTCAGAAGGTGGCATTATCAAAAGTGCACTACCCTGAGAAATTTTATATGATGAGAAACAAGTAACATTTTTTGTCATAAGTATACACTTCTGGGGAGATATTCTTTGTGCAGTGTATCATAGAATCCTGTAATGGTTTGGGTTGGAAGGGACCTTAAAGGTTATCTAGTTCCAACCACCCTGCCATGGGCAGGGACAACTTCCACCAGATCAGGTTAATGAACAACCCATCCAGACTGGCCTTTAGTACCTCCAGGGTTGGGGCAGCCACAACTTCTCTGGACAACTTGTTCCAGTGTGTCATCAACCTGACAGAAATTAACTTCTTCCTCATATCTATTCTAAATCTACCCTCTTTCAGTTTAAAACCATTCCCCTTATCCTATCACTACACTCCCTGATAAAGAATCCCTCCCCATCTTTCCCATAAACCTCCTTTAAGTACTGAAGGGTGCTATAATGTCTCCCCAGAGCCTTCTTTTCTCCAGGCTGAACAACCTTCATAGGAGAGATGCTCCAACTATTTGACCATCTTTGTAGCTCTCTTCTAGACTCAATCCAGCTACTCCATGTTCTTCCTCTATTGGTGGCTCCAGATCTGGATGCAATACTCCAGGTGGAATTTCACCAGAGTAGAGTAGAGAATCTCTTCCCTCAACCTGCTGACCACTCTTCTTTTGATGCAGCCCAGGATGTGGTTGGCTTTCTGGGCTGCAAGCGTACATTGCTGGCTCATGATAAGCTTCTCATCCATCAACACCCACAAGTCCTACTTCTCCAGTCTGCTCTCAAGCCATTCTCTGCCCAACCTGTATTTGTGCTTAGGATTGCCCTGACTCACATGCAGGACCTTGCACTTGGCTTTGTTCATGAGTTCATGTGGTTCACACTGACACACCTCTCAAGCATGTCCAGGTCTCTCTGGATGGAATCCCTTCCCTTCAGCATCTCAACTGTGTTACACAGCTTGGTGTTGTCAGCAAACTTGCTGAGGGTGGACTCAATCCCACTGTCAGTGTTGCCAACACAGTTGTTAAACAACACCCATTCCCCTGAGCCACATCACTCATGATTGGTCGCCACAAATGTAGAACCATTGACTGCAACTCCCTGAGTGCAGCCATCTGGCCAATTCCTTATCCACCAAGTGGTCCATCTGTCAACTCCATGTCTCTCCCATTTAGAAACCAGAATGTCATGTGGGACAGTGTCAAATACTCTGCACACGTCCAGGTAGATGACATCTGTTGCTCTTCCCTTATCCACCAATGCAGTAGCACCATCATAGAAGGCCACCAAATTTATCAGGCACAATTTGCCCTTAGGGAAGCCATTTTGGCTGTCACTAATCCCCTCCTTATTTTCTGTGTACCTTAGCATAGTTTCTGGAAGGATCTGCTCCCTGATCTTGCTGGGAAGAGAGGTGAGACTTGTTGACAACTGCTTGTTGTTCTCTGGGCCTTCCTTTCTTCCCCTTTGGAAAACAGAATTTATGTTCCCCCATTTCCAGTCAGACAGAACCTCACCAGACTCCCAGGAATTCTCAAATATGATTGATAGTGGCTTAACAACTTCATCCGCCAGTTCCCTTAGGACTCATGGATGAGTCTCATCAGGTCATGTGGACCTGTGCACCTTCAGGTTCCTTAGATGATCTTAAACCATCTAATGGATCTGTGTCAGGTATTGAAAGATGTTTTAACATGGCATGCTTACATTTTTTCACTGAGCAATGAATTTTCATTGGGTGATTTCCAAATGATATCAATAAAGGGTTTTTTTTTGTTTGTTTTTGTGTTTGTTTTTGTTGTTGTTGTTTTGGTTTTTGGGGATTTTTTTTGTTCTTTTTACAAATAGCATTGCTGGGTCTTTTATCCCCCAGTTATTCTAGGTTTGCCTATTTTAAAGCGGAAACAGTTCATTTAGAAAGGTAGCTAACTGTTATAGAGCAACTCTCAGACTCATGAGATTTTGCCATATAATTGATTATTTGCACAAAGCCATGTGTCTGTGAAGTTCATAATACCCTTGGGAAATAATGTAAAATAGATTAGGAGATTAAACTCGAGAAAATTGGTTTCACTGGCCGTATTACTAATCTTTTTCTAAGATAAGTGTTTCATTAAGGCTTTCCACTGAGCACCCAGACAGCAGCTTCCTGATCAATAAAATTACTCATTCTATAGAGAAGGCTTAGAAAACTATGTATGGGCGTGTGGGATCAACAATTGGCTTATTCTTTTAAGGAAAACACAACAAACATTTGTACATTTTTGATGAATAGGCACCTGTAAAATGAAAGCAATTCTTTATAAATTCCTACATTTGTTGCTTGTTTGCTTTTGTTTTTTTTTAAATGTTTTATGTGATGAACTTCATACACTGTCATACATGAAATATACTGCTAAGATAATTTTTTTTTCAGTAGAAGAAACCCAGTGTGGACAAGATATATCCAAAATTTGTCATCTTCAGCTCTGATTCTGCAGCCAGATTTACTAGTGGAAACCCAACTAATATCTCTGAAGCTATTAAAAGGTTCACAAACTGGTAGCCTTATTTGTATTTATATTTTTTTAAAAATAAATAATTAAAATTATTTTTGCAGTTTAGTGGACTTTGCTATTTATGGCCTTGATCTAAAGTTGGTTGTATAACTAAAGGAGATGGTTTTAGAGGTACAATGAAATCTGCAACATGTTATCTTGCACTGTAATGCAACTAGGTCATGCAAACTAAGGAGGATCTGTGGTGGGAAGGACTAGTAGCTGCTGTTGCAAGTATCATCACTGCTTTTGCCTTCTGCGTTAATGATAGATTAGAGACCTTGTAAATAAATCCTTCATAGAAAGGAAGGAAACCATTGATGATTTCAACCTGAATCATCAGATGATCTGTAATTTCAGAAAAATGTCTCTAGGCAGAGTGAAAAGAGGCCTTGGATGAATAGCTACGCACAGAGCAAACAGATATTCATATCTCTGAAGGTGGCAGCGTAGCATCTCTATGAGTCTATGGACTTATCTAAAGCTGCTTTCAGTGATCCAGGCTATGCTACACTATATCTCTGTGACCTGTAAACTAAAACTTGTTCCACTTGGGGAGAGAACATCTCTCCAAAGTCTGCATGATTCTGCATGAATCTTCTGATGGAAATCTCTGCTACCCAGTAAGCAGTGGGAGCCTCATTTCATTAAACTGATGAATCATTATTCAAAGGGATAGTAGGGAAGAGGAAGGGATTAATATCTCTGTTTTGTAGCAGATTAGTTTCCATTTTTTTTAGGAGATGCTTATCACATTTTGCTTCCAGCTTCAATTTATCTGTTTACTAACATTATGTTTGGTGCTATCTGTTAGGCTGTGCCAGAGAGAATTTTGTAACCTAAGGAAAACACTTATCCTCCCCCATCTTTTTAAAACAAACAAACAAAAAAAAACTAAAAAAAATTTAAAAATTAACAAAATACCTAGATGATATAGCTGACCTGTCAGGTGTGGTGAATAGACTTTCTTATCCTATGACAAACATGATGGTCAATAAAAGCTCATCTATAAATGACCTTTTCTGTTATTTTGTGTGTCACATAAATATAGTCAAATCATGGCAATAAAATACTATTTACTATAAAACTTTTTAATGGCAAAAAATGTGTTTTTTTATTCTCTGTTTCCCCCAAGACATGGTAAAATAAACAAAGCTTAGTAGCAGAAAGTGAATAAATCTTTAAAAAACATCTTTGATGATTTTCTGTAGAGTGCTTTAAGGTAAATTTCCAACCCACTTTCCCTCTGAGGAAACAGTAAAATGCTGCTTCCAAGTACTGACAGAAGTCTTATGGTTTTGTTTCTTAAATCCTACCAATATTGTAAATATATGGCTAGCAGGTAAAACAGTTATTTCCAGTTGAACACAATGCACAGGCAGGAAGTGACTGTACTCAATATAGTAAAAAATAAGTGTGAATGTCAACTTTAATACTCTGTTTTCCTCATTCTTTACAATACCAGTAACTACAGTATAGTTTGGAGAGGAAAGGGAATTTTAGATTTTGGGGAAAGAAAAGTAGAGTAAAAAAGCCACTCACTTGAAAAAATACATTTCTTTGCAAGTGAAGTTCAAACAAGATCAATTGTGAATTTAACTTTTAGTTGGTCCTAAATACTAGGAGAAAAGTGAAGCATTTTTACTGAGAAGAGAAACAACCAAAATATCCACAATATCTTCAATAAAATGCAAATACAAATAGTAGATATAAAACCTCCATGGCAGGTTAAAAAATAATTTGATTTTTCTTTATTCTATATTCTATACCAGTTCCTAGCTTTGCTCCCTTGTAGGTACCCTAGGTCTCTTAAATAGCTCCTGAAATTAGTTTTATGGTGAGTCTTCTGTGATGGCATGTGTACTACTTAGCTTAAACTGCAGGACCTACCTCCCAATGTAAATTTGAAACACCTTTTGTAGAGGCTTCTCTCCTCCAGTGATAATATAGACAGCTCAGGGATACTAATTGTCTAACTCCACAGTGATATGAAATACTACTGTAAATTATTCTAAAAGCTCCAGTACCCTATGGTTTTCTAACAAATTGTATCGTAAACAGATTTAGCAGCCCTTAGTGACAAGAACAATAGAATCTTTTCAAACAAGTCTCACCAGACTTGCTACAACAGAGAAGCACATAATAACTTTGCTGACTGATGCACAAAGTCCTAGTTCCTCAGGTGACTCCATTACTCAGTTTTGGGAGATATTTCTAGTGGACACATGTCCCATTGTTTAAGAAATTGTTGGTCATTGTCGTAGAATGACATTCACATGACCAAACACAGAGGTCTATGATGCAGATGTCTGAGCTAGTCATACTTAGTCTCTCTTTATAGCCAATGGAGGAAAATAAGCATTTGTACACTGTGATTCATCTCACTGGAAAGTCATTGTCTAAAATATATCAGATGAATTGTGCCCAAAAGATGCTCTTTTCTTTCCACTGGCTACAAAAAACACCCTGAGATGCCTAACTCAGATACAGATAACAAAAAGAAGGAATTCCATTCACATTTTCCCTTAATAATTCCTTTGTCTCTTTTGCTGCCTTTTCAGGAACATCACATAAAGAATAAACCATTGTCTCTAGCTCCAAAGCGTGGACCTACAACATAGACCTACATGTTTCTTGAGCATGGAAATGTCCTAGTTCTGCAGCAAGACCACGTCAGATCCCACATCTTCCCAACTATGACACTATAGCTGACACACCTGCAGTAGACTCTTGCAGGTTATCCTCCTTTAAAAAACTTAATTTTGGTTGTGTATCCCAAAACAGCTCCCTTTATACATCTCACAAGCCAGTTCACTGACTCCAGGTATCAGCATCTGTTGCTTCCACCCCTGCTTTATACAGAACATAGTTTTGCTGCTGCTGGAGTTTCCGCTCAATAGATTCATCACAGTACAAGACACAGAGGACAGACTATTACCTCCAGGCCCCACAGCAGGATCCTGACAGCTTTACTGCAGGATATTTGAAGATTGAAAGAGGTACCCATTAAAGGGTTTAACACCCACAGGGGGCTCAGGCCCTAAAGTTGTGTTAATGGGGAAAGTAACCTATGGTCTGTCTGTATCTTTGACTCACCCAAAGCACCTGGCAAGATCAGAAATGCAGTTCATTTGGAACATTTGAATAAAGCATCTTATTTTAGGCAGAATGAATTCCCTGTATGACAGGACAGTAAGGCAGAGAGTTGTTTCATTTCAATACAGTAACTGAACTAAGATTCTGATCTTGCCAGGTACGGTGGGTATCAAAGATACATATAGACTCTTCAGCCTAAAGGGAGGACATCTATTGTAGACACTATTCACCTCAATTCTCTTAACTCCTCAAAGTAATATGGTAGCTTTTATGTAGCTTTTGATATTCACCAAAGAGCTTGGAAACTTGACATTTTTGACTACAATGTTGAATCTCAGCTTCTTTTTCCAGAAGAAGCTTCAAGGTGTTACACTAGGGTAAGTCACTAGCATTGTGTGTACCTGTATCATGCTCTATAAGGTGATGTATCTTGGCTCAAAGTTTTGTGGGTTGTTTTAAGGTAGGGGTGGTTCATTCCCACCGAGGACGAAATTCTAGTTTTAGTTTTACATGTCTTTGCCTGGAGTTAGGGAAGTTTTGGGTTCATTTTTGCTAGCTTCTGGAATACATTTTTGATAGTTCATACTGTTGTTAATGCTGGATGCCAGCTAACTTGAAAGAAAAAATACTTAAACAGAGCATCAGTGCAATCTCTGATTTTCTCAGCCTCCATGAAGGATACATGGCATTTTAAAGACTAGTTTTACTTTTAGTAAAGGTTCGGATATATCAGTCTGGTACCATCTTCCCAAGCTAAATCTAAATAGTTAAACTCTGTTGGAAAGATGATATAAACACTGAAGGTGTGTGTGCATGTTAGCTGGTCAAAATAGTTTCTATAAAGTTTATTAAGATCTTACTGGTCTTCAAAAGCAAGAATTGTCTGATTTCATTCTATGCTTCTCAGTGTCATATTCCTATTTAGACTGGATTCTTAACTTTTTTCTGTAGTCAACAAATAGTTATAGAAACTTCCATAGGACGACATAACTTTCCTGAGCATTTAAAACAAGCAAGATGAATTCAGTTATTCCGACTAATGAGAAGGAGAGATAGCACAAGAGCAAGACCTTCATTTTTTACATGGCTAAAATGAAGTGACATGAATATTGTCTACTTCAATATTTGGCAACCGCATCTATAGGACCAGTAATGACTCCACCAGACAGATGAAGAAAGAATGTGCCAATTCTTTCTTCCAGTTGCTGAAGAACACCAAACAACAACCCGTATGGTAAATAAGTGCAAAAAAGTATTTGCAGGATATGTAGAAAAAGCAGGAATTCACATTATATCTTGGATCTCTGGTGCTACAAAATTACAAACTAAACAAAAAATATTGCTGAATATGAATAAAATTAATTCAGAAATGCTATTTTTCCTTATTTGCACACTTGCTTAGCATTTTGATCTAGTACAAACCCACTAACTCCTTAGACATACTTTTTCACCTCCTTTGCTAGTACTGTTGTATTTTTTCAAAGTTGTATCTACAGCAAAGTAGCATGTGTGCAAAAATCAACCCCCAAGTGTAGAACATAACTGCAGGAAAATTGTTTTGTTTATTGATTGCTTGAGTGAATGTCTATGACAATAAGAGACTGAATGAAGCATTATCTTACAGAAGCACCAGTTTAGGCCACTGATAAATTTGTGTCTTTGCAGAATGTCTTTTTGGGTTTGTTTGTTTGTGTGGGGTTTTTTTAATGGATTGGAATCTACCCAATAAAGGAAGAAACCCTACAACAAACAGCAAAGAAAATTGAGGCCCTTGAAAACTCATTTTCTATTAGATCTGAGTTCAAGTTCCCTACTGCTAACCCTGTACATCAAAGAAGGAACTTGGCATCTGTAGTACTTTTAAGATGCATGAAGTCCAAGGAAAGAACAAATGAATTGTGTTATCCACCATGTACAAAAATTATAGGATAGCTTTATGGTTTTACTGGACCTTTGAGGTTCAGCTGAGTACTTACCTTCATGGAATATCATTGAAGGAATTAAATTAGCTTATTTCATTTTTTTTCTGGACAGTATACATAGCAGTGAGTGAAAATATGAACAGCAACAAATGTTCTTTGGGTTTGAACATGCTATATGGGTTCCATGGAATTCCAAAGAATTCCAAAGGTTGAAGGAATTTGGAGAACTTTGATGTTCACCAAAAAAAAAAAAAAAAAAAAAAAAAAAAGAAAAAAAGAAAAACCCTATTTATCTTCTTAAAGAAAATATGATAATGACATGGGGTAAGGTCCAAGTACTTATATTAGAGCTTCTTTTGTTTTGGAAGATGAATTGAGGCATCCAATTAATTTCAATGAACTTAAAATCAAGTATTTACAAGTTATCCATGGGTGGTGGTTGTTTTTGTTTTCCTCTTTTTTTTTTTTTAAACAAACAAACAAACAAACAAAAACCAAACAAACATTAAGTCTAATACAAGCAGATGATAGCTGCTATGTGCCCACCAAACCACTCTATCACTCCCCTTCCTCAATAGGACAGGGAGGACAATATATGACAAAACCAGCCCATGTGTTGAGATAAGGAAATGGAGATCACTTACCAACCACCATTGCAAGAAAAACAGACTCAGCTTGGGGAAATTAATTTAATTTTTTGCCAATTAAATCAGAGTAGGATAATGAGAAATAAGAACAAATCTAAAAAATCTTCTTACCAGCTTTCCCTTCTTTCCAGGCTTCACTTCCAATGCCTCTGCCTCCTTCCCCAGAGAAGCACAGGGAGAAGGGAACGGGAGTTGTAGTTAATTCACAACATTTTGTCTCTGCCACTCTTTATTCCCTATGCTCCTGCTCTTTCCTCATTGTGCTCCAGAATGGGATCTCACTCATATAATATAGTCCTTCATGACCTACTTCAACATAGGACCTTCCCATAGGTTGCAGTTCTTCAAGAACTGCTCCAGCACGGGTCCTTTCCATTCCTTCAGAATGGACTGATCCAGCCTGGGTCCAGTCTGGGTCCCCTGCAAGGTCACAGGTCCTGCCAGAAAACCTACTCCTCTCCATGGGCTACAGTTCCTGCCTTGGGCCTATTCCCACTTGAACTCTTCATGAGGTCACAGCTTCCTTCAGGTTACATCCACCTGCTCTGGCAGAGGGTCCTCCATTGGCTGCAAGGCAGATATCTGCTCCACATAGAGCTCTGTGGGCTTCAGGGAAAAATTAGTCACAATGGTCTTCACCATGAGCTGCAGGGGAAATCTCTAACTCTTGTGCCCACAGTATGTCCTCCCTCTCCTTCTTCACTGTCCTATGTGTCTGCATAGTTGTTTCTATGAAATGTTCTCGATCCTATCTCTCCACTGCTGTTGTGTGGCATTTTTTACCCTTTCTTAAATATAGTATCACAGAGGCGCTACCAACATCTCTGACTACCTCAGCTTTGGCCAGCTGTAGGTCAGACTTTGAACTGTCTAGAACTGTCTGTGTCTGACACTGAAGGAGCTTCCAGTCCACAGAAGCCAACCCTGCAGCCTTCCTTTATCCTCCAAAAAAAATATCTTTCCACATAAAATCTCTGAATCTTCTCCAAGCTGAACAACCCCAGCTCATAGCCTTTCCTTACAAGAGAGATAGTCCACAACTTTAATCATTCTTGTGGCCCTTCATAAGACTTTTTCCAGTATGTCTGTGTCTCTCTCATACTGGGGTGCCTGGAACTGGACCCAGCAGTGAAGGTGTGGCCTCATCAATGCTGAGTAGAGAGGAAGGACCACATCCCTTTGCTTCTGGCAATGCTTTGCCAAATGCAGCCAGATTTGGGAGACAGGTGAACATTTTCATGGTAATCTTTGTCTAATGAAAGGTTCTGATGTAAGCAAATAGAACATTTACAGAAAACTAGAATAATAAAATCATAGAATTAAAGCTGTTACACTGAGGAAATGATAAATTTTAGTTACTGTATAAATTACCTGGCTGTGAATATATGTCAGGATGGATATATGTCATTGTCTGACCTCCAGATTGTCAAAAAAGTGACACAGCACATAATGTTTTGGTGTTTTGTTTGTTCGTTTGTTTTTGAAAATACATACAGTAGAAATAATTTGTTTAAGTTTTTATTTAAATTTTAATCTTACATTTTAAGTACCAAGCAAAAAGTGGTAGTCAGCAATAAGAATACTGTTGAGCATGTGATCCAGAAGGTGATCACATCAGGCAACAGATGACAACTTGTCATTTTACCTGAAAAGTATTTTCCAGAACAAAAAATTGTCCATTGTTTTTATTCTACCATTTTTCAAGCTGTGGATTCTGGGACTTGTTTGAAGACTGTTGAGTCTTTAATTGACTTCTGTATATCTCTGTTATGACCACAATATCTTAACAGTTAATATCAATTAAGTGTGTGGAATGTAATATTTTTTTTTTTGCTACATTGGTAAGGCATTTTATAGAAACTACCATATAGCATTTGGAGTGGCAGAGAATAACAATATTAAGACTGTAGAGAATTTTAAAAGTGTTCTTCCTTAAAAATAATTTAGATATTGAGGGGAAAAAAACCCTGATCTATATTTACATTAAAGTTACTGATTCACTAACACTTCTTTATGGTCCTAAGAATACCAGGCTAGCAGAATATTGAAAATCAATGTTCTTTTTTTTTTTACGCTACTCTAGGACCATATGTACATGTAAAAATTAGTACAAATTTAAAAGTGTTTGTCCAAACATTATTCTAATGTAATTAAAGATGTTGAACTTATCCTTCTTGTCAGTAAAAGACAAGAACTTTTACTGTTTGCTGCTAGGATTTCAAATTGTTGAGAAATACTCTTAATGAATACCTTTAGCTTCGAAATCAGCAAAGGTTCAATGAATGTGCCAGAGATCTCAGTAGTCTTTCTGCAACAGAAACATGAGCTGTGTTCTGATGAAACTCGATTCTTTTGGAAACTAACTGTAAAATGACTCTGTGACTGTAATTCTGTATCTTCCTCTGTTTATCTGCTGTCAAGAAAAGGAAAAATTAAAGCAAAGTAGCCAATTCATCTCTCTTTTCCCTGTAGTGTGTTCACTACAGGGTAGTGTAGTGGTGTTCAGGCGGGTAAAATCTAGTATTAAGAGGGGTTTAACCCTTTTATTCCTACTGGCCAATGTAACTTGCTTCTTTATCAGAGGCCACAGTTCAGATTATGCCTTGCATTTAGACTGAGATCGAATCCTAGTCCTTTGACAAATTATATCAGTTTAAACTTGTAACTTTCTCTTCTCTATCTATAGAAGAATATCTTTTTAGACTTATGTCACTAGACTTTAGTTGTCTTATCTAAACTAGCTGATTTAGGCTCCCCATACAGTCAATGAGTACAGACTAACAATTCCCAAAGGTAATGCATTTAAATTGACTTGATAGTAATTTTAAAAGCAAAATAAACACTCCTTTGAAGTGTGTTTTTCTTTATTTACTGACTATAAAAATAACCTGCCTAAGTAGTTTATCTTAGATCCCTAACTTTTAGACAAAGACGGCTGGAATAAGCACCAATCTACTGCCACTGCTATCACCCAATAGTCTATCAGTAGGCAGTATAGTCATTTGTGTTTCCTAAAGTATTTTTAACTATTTTCTAACATCAAGAGCCTGTAATCTGAAAATCTAACTGGGGTGATATTTTTCTTTAAAATAATATTAAAGGAGAAAAAAAAAAAAAAAAAAAGATGCATAGTAGTGTTCAATTCAGAGGGTTGAGTATAATCTTTATACTCCTGCCATCCAATTTCCAAGGCAAACCTCCTCCCTCCAAATTTTAGTGAAATTTAAGAGAACTACTGCCAGCTCACTTTTAACTAAAGCTGATCAACAATGGAAATCCTCCTATTCTCTATTCACTTTTACCCATATATCCTTGCACATCCAAAGTGATATGGAAAAAAGCCCCAACCAAAGCACAAAAAAAACCCCAAGCAACAACCAAAAAACCACCTTAAAATCCTGGAAGATGGTGAACAAAACCTAGCTAAGCAGAAATATGTTCAATAATCCAGTGCATAAACTAAACAGTCACTAAGTAATTACAGAACAAAATGCACATAAGGGCACAAAATACTATCAGGCTTCCAGAAGCTGTGCTTATGTCAGGCAGGAGACAATGTGGAATCATAAAACCATTTAGGTTGGAAAAGACCCTTAAGATCCCTGAGTCCAACTACAAACATAACACTGCCAAATCCACCACTGAACCATCACCCTAAGTGATACATCTGCACATCTTTTGAATACCTTCAGGGATGGTGACTTAACTACTTTCCTGGATAGTTTGCTCCAAGACATTTTTCCTAATATCCAATTTAACCCCCCAAAACTTGAGTTATCTGAGCCATGATGTCTGCAGAATTTCAAATAACTCCTAATGTGTGGCTGAAAGCTTACTTACAAGCAAGTTGTGCCAGAATACACTTTTTAATTGGTGCTCTAGAGGCTATGAACACATCTTCATCAAGCATGGACACGATCTCCATGGAAAAGAAAGCATTCACAGTAGTGTTGATGATCAATATTTTTTGAACTCAAAATAAAGGAAAATTGGGCAGATACTGGGCTTCTTCCATTATAAGTTTACAGTTGTTAGCTTTATATAAATCCTTAATGTAGAGAATAAGCAAGGAGCAGAAAAGTCAGAAAATTCCCCTTTTTTTAGTTGTCACCGTTTGATGGAAGTAGATCTGATAGTGAGAGTGGCTTGCATGTCCTGGATCCTTCTTAGACATTTTTTCTTCAAAATTTTTTCAAGTTTGTGGTTGGAGCATTTTTAATTTTTTATGGTGGAATTTGAAGACAGACACTTAAAGAAGAGCGGTGAGATGACAAGGAAAATGCTGTGATTGCTTCCTGCTTCTCATGACAACTTACAGAATATGAAACCAACCTATAGTTTCAGGCACTGTCAGCTCTCAGTGCAACATAGCATTTAATTATTGTTCAGCCTGTGGGTAGGTTTTTTAAAATCTGGGTTTGGGAGGAGACGTAGAAGTTTTCCATTATTTTTCTGCCATTGAGTATTTGAACTCTAGATTCTCATATAAAATCACTTTTTCCTGCATTACTTTCTAATACATCTGGAGTGCAGCTAGATGAATGCAGTTAGACTAGGCTTTCAATGTCTCTTTCACCTCTGATTATACAAATACTGTAACACCAATATGATATAACCCTGTAAAATGAATAGGTGAACTGACAGCTATGTTAATGCATTATTTCAAATTGCTACTTGAAAGTTGAACAGTTTGTTGGCTAAAGGCAGTATATTCCACCAAGTTTATGTTTTTTTCCTACAAGTGTTCAGATAATTTTCATTAGCATATCTACAGAAACAAAGATGATTAGAAGTATATTATAGGTTATACTTTATCTGCATTTTGGTGGAGTATTTTTCCTCAAAATATTTCACGTTCTGTAGCTCAGTGGTACATAGTGCTTTTTTATTGCCCATTTTTTGTCTGTTAAACTACATGAAAATGTAGCTTGTGTTTCTATTCTGGCCTACAGTGTTCAATGACTTACAAAGAAGTGCAAAAATGGAAATTATTTAAATATCTAGGTCTTCCCATTTTTGGTTTCATCCAATTTCCATGCTCTCATTTTTTTCATGGTGGGAGAGAGTCCAAGTAGAGAACATGTATCAACAGGCACAACAGTGAGACTCCTTGCTAAAATATGATTGAATTCAGCATGATAAGTTATTCTTTAAATGCTGTTGTGCATTTTTATTGCCTAGTTAAGCAGTAAAATGAATGTGTCATTGGGTATGGATATAAATATATCTCAGCATGTTTTAGATAGTATGTCAGGAAGAAAAAGACTGCTTAGAATCTGTGATTTTTCACATAGGAGAAAAACATATAAACCCAGATCATCTAGTTGTGAATATTTAAAGGAACTTTCAGCAGTAGTATTATAAAAATCATAGGGAAAATGATTTAAAGACAATGTGCACAGACTGAATGTAATGCATATTTCAATGCACATAACAATGTAATAAATTGAACATATTCCATGATAGTCACTTCTAAAACTAGAGTTGTATGTAACTGTGTAACTGTTGAGGTATCATGGACTGTATAGAGCTGTATAAGACATTAGAGGGATCATATAGTACTTAAATGACTAGATATTAGAAATATATTTCATTTTTATCTGTCCACAAAATCTGTATTGAAAGGTATTTTCCATACCAGTTAAATGTAGCACATATAAAATGCATCTTTAGAAATTACTATCTAATAAGATATTTCCTGGAAAATAATGGTGAACTAACGTGAAGCTTAGCCTGCAAAATGAGTTTTTAAGAACTGGAGCATAATCAAGGAGAAGGAACTACTAGCAATGATGTTTCAAATGTGAAGGTTTAAGGAAAGTTAAGAAAAAGTAAGAAAACCACAACAATATCTTTTGTCGGTTCTAATCACAAAGAAAAAGCCAAGATACTGGACATGAAAATGCTTCTAAGAAACTGAAACAATGTACGGTTTGGGGACACTTAGATGTTTCCTGCTTGTAACAGATTTTGCATAATCACTCTCTAATCAACTCCAAGACCAGTCTATGCAATAGACTATACAGTTATTTCCTAATGTGGTGCTCTCTCTATAGAAGTTCATTTGTAGGCATTTCTAAGCTTACATAGAGTTTAAGAATTTAATATGTGAACAGACACATGCACAAGGTAATGATCAATTAATGCACCAGAGACTATAATAAAAAAATCAGGTCAACTAGCAGCCCATTTAGGCTGTTTAGCATTTAGTCTCTGCCATGCAGTAGACTTGAAATATATCATTATATTTGTTAAACTGGATACAAGAGAAAAAAAAAAAAAAGTCTGTATTTCTCTTTGCTCCAGAAAAATACATTTCTCAAATTGTTTCCATTTCTTCATTACTTCTAAAAATAGACGAGTATTTCTGAGATTTTTCACCTGACCTCACTATTCTGCATGCTTAGAAGATGTCAAAAAATCATCAATAGTTTCATATTTGCATGTACTGGCTTGTAAGCCTCCTGCTTGTACTGCTCTTAGCTTATAAATGGACCCATAGTTTTATAGAACACAACAAAAAAGTTACCATCTAAGAAATGCATATTAAGTAGTGGGAATGTTGTGACAAATGATGAGAAAACCTGCAGGTGATGTGTGGCCTCAGTTTTCATTTTGATGAAGTGCTATTTTATATGTAAGGAATAATGGTGTTCCTTTTTACAAAAAGTGTTCTACATTTCTAAAATGAATAATCTTTGAGGTTGAATGAGAAGAAGAACATCTTTATGAGTCTACAAGCTTTTAGCCAAGAAAAATAGGTCATGTGAGCTATTTTTCTAGCATACTAAAAGTGATATTTTAATTCAGAATTATTAAAATTAAAATAAGCCTTACTCTGCTCTGTCTGTTATCTTACAGTGTAGCTCAAAATTTTGATAGCTGTGAATTGGAGACTTGATCTTATTATTTCAAAGGCAAGCACAAAGTAGAAGATAAAAAATAATGGAAGAAAAAATATAAAATGAGTTGAAGATGAAGAGACGCAATAAATATACTTTGATTAATTGAAAGGTTAATTACTGAAAGACTTCCTCCACACAGCATACTGGTAATTAGAAAGTCTGAGTGATGTGTGATTTCATTTAACACTAAGCAAAAAGCCAACATGGCATAGGAAATGACATAGCAAACTGCTTGATTCTTCTTGTGTTTCTGAAACACATAGCTTGTTTTTTTCATTTTAGTCTAAAGTAAAATAATGCATCTTTTTTTCTTCTTTTTTTCTTTTTTTTTTTTTTTTCCTCGTTTTTTTTTGTTTGTTTGTTTGTTTTGGGTTTTTTTTAGTAGAAATATAGAAAAAGAGATTGAAAGATGAGAGATTGGTAGGGACAAGGCCAACTAGACACCATGGCCTAGTGTTCTAGTCCACCATTACCACCTTAGCTTTGATACCAGGCAGAGAACAGAACTGTGCTGTGTATTAAGATTTCTGGCCACTTCAAGAGGAATGTTATAGTGTCTTTTAGAAGTGTCAAGTGTCCTTGAAACCTACAGTTCTTTCCCAACATTTTGAGAGAAGTAGGAAGTTAAAAATGTTCCACAAGTATGGCATTTGCAGTAGAGCACCAGGCTGTCCTGCTTATGTCCCACCTGCAACTCCTTCACTTCTTCTGATTCTTGGTAATGATCTCAGTGAACCAGAACCAGCATACAAGGGGAGTTACTTCAGAAAAGGGAAATGTGTTTGTACTCAAAAACGACATCAACTTTTGAACCTTCTGTGTATACCTCTGGGACTGCAGGACTATCAAATTTTTAATTTCCAAGTAACAATGGACATGGGAAGAAATAAGACAATATTAGATAATGAATTTGAGGGAATCTGGGGCTGCAAGATCATGGTATTTAAGTCCGCACTGTTGATGGAAGTATAAATTTAACAAGGAGTTTTGATGGGAAATATTTTATAGGGTAATCAAAAAGACAGACTGGATTTACCAGTGTAAATAATACACAAGACATAATCACAAGGCATAAAACCAAGACTATAACTCTTGGGTACCTCCCACACTTTTCTTTGAGCCACAGACTGAAGCTGACTGACAGTAATGTCAGCAGAAACAGCAACATTTTCAACATTAGGAAAGAATTAATCCTGTAGTTTTAGTCACCTAAGAGCTAGGTGTGTAATCTAAGTTGCTTACACAGGTACTCATTTTAAAGAAGTTAAACCCATGCTAAGATAACTATTTAAGTAAGATACTCTGAATAGGCAGACTTTCTGTTTTGGTTTATTCCACTTTTGGAAGACTAAAGTTAGGTGAGATGACTCCTCCCTTTAAAACTTCAGTGTAATTTTTGAGTGGTCTATAAAATCAGAATAATTTTCTCCAAATTTTATTATGTTAAAATTCCATCACAGTAATAAACACAAGAGCAGGGAAATAACAAGTGCATGGCAAGCATTATGATTCAAGTGGGATGAAAAAAACACACAAAATCTTCCTAGTGATGTAGAATTTATTTGTCAAAGATGTAAAATTCCACATTGTCACAGACTACTAGTAGAGACAGCTTATTGTCCTTCATGGACGTTTAGCATGAGTTGTTCCTATGTAATTCCTTTTATTCTTCATTGCAGAGTCAAGATACTCATTCCTATGCATGCTGCTATTTGTATAATTCATTATAATCTACCCTGCACAGGTTAACATTAATTTGAAAATAATGGCTGCATCTTCAACCTAAGGGTTGCTTTAATTTCACTAACTAATGCAAACAGCATCTTACTAAAGAATATATAAATCAAGTATGAGGTAATGGAATAAGGAAGATAAAAGATTACCCTCAACCAAAGAAAGGATTCACTAAACCCTCCAGGCTTTGAGACAGAAATTTTGATCCAATTTATTGTCTCAACCAAGACCCAGTCATGTGGGAAAAAAAAAAAAAAAGAAAACCACTGGGCAGGAATAGGATACGATTGCTTCTCATTCCCTTTCAACTCCCAAATAATAGGGAGCAACCAAAAACTAGAAGTCTCTTAACAGCTTCTCCTGCAGCATATGTTGTAGCCACCATGGCAACTGGCTGGTTAAGTGTCTTTTCTGTGTTCTGGCACAAGATTACAAATGAATTTACTTTCTCCATTCTTCTACCCATTCTCCTAGCTCCATGTGAGAAACAGTATTATGTGGAGTACTGTGATAGCAGGAGAAGTAAAAGGAAAAGACATACTGGCAAACAGCTCTGCTTTTGAGTAACAAAGCTGTGCTGCAATATTTATAAAGTTCCTAAATAAACTTGAATCATTAAATAAAAAATTCAGGCCCTTTATCTGGTCTGAAAAACTGCTTATATTTTAATCTGTACAGACATATTTTTTTTACACTGTATCATTTCTGATGGAGATCAGAAAACCACAAAAGAAATAGGTTAGGCTGAGAAAGCTCTGCCAACAAGATAAACCTATAGTCACAGACACATCTAAATCCCCAAGCTTTCATCATTAATATTTTATGGCCTTCACTGATCTGCCCAATCTTGAAGAAAAATGTATCTTTCATTTAAGCAGGCAGGGCACAGTGATAGAATTTATCTATATCAAAAAGGAGGTAAAATGCAAACTACAATAGAGATGTCACGGCAAAGTATCGAGTTTGCTCACTGTTACTTGAAACACTGATCCCTGCATGGAGTGTTTTATTTGAACAGCAGAAATAGCATTATCATGTACAAGTATGATGGCATTGCCATTAAGAGGAAAATATGATGAATGGTATTTCTGGGAGTTGTTTAATCTCTACCTAAACACTTCATTTTTTACAGTCATTCCATAAAGTAACATCTATTTCCTTTGCTGCAGATTCCTGTAGGATATGGCTATTATTTCAAGTTTAACCTCTCAAAATTTTTGATTTATCAGCATTAGAGAGAGTATAAAAAGGAAATGATTCTTTTCCTACATTCACTGGTGAATCTCAATAATGCATCAAGGACCATTTACTAGGGTAAAGACACTTAAGGAGACAATACAGTTGAAACAGTTTTGTTGGTGAGTCTGCTTACATTAGTGATACGTGAAAATATAAGAACAAAAGTGCTGCGCTGTGCTCTGTAGCAACTCTATCAGTTACACTGAGGTATAGTGGGAATAAAGCACTTGCCTATGGCTAAGAGGAAACAATGAACTTGTTTGTAGGGAAAAAATACAGGTATATCAGTTATCACTTCATTAACACATAAGATATATAAGGCTGACCATGAACTATCCTTTGATTGTAGTATAGTGATGCATGAGATTTAGAGACCGCCTGAACAGTCCCTAGATCCAGTTCCTTGTTTGTCCTGCCTAGGCTGTGCTCTTTGACTCAGATCCCAAGGACAAAACTGTGTTATTTGCAGACAGCCCAGCGCAAGCAATGGTGCAACTCCTTAGCAGACCAAAGTAAGTTGCAAGCATAGAGAGACTGAGGTTTGTGATATACTTCTCTATTCTATCACCTACATATAATGATTCTTTTCAGCATCCCTTTTTAGCACCATATGTTAGTGTGATATGGAGCAGTTCCTGGAAATCCAGTCTAAAGCTGTAATTCTCCAGGATGCTTACCCTGATATTATGCATACCCCCAGCTCTTGCTACAATTTCTGCATTACTGAGTCACGGCTTTATCATGGTATGATAGAAGTGCTGGTTAGGAGGGTTGTCTATGGAGTTCATGTAGATCAATTCCTACTCACAGTGGGGCTATGACCAACAGTAGAAAAGGCCAGCTGAGACTTTCTATAGCCAAGGACTGAAAATCTCCATCGGCATTTCACAGCCTTTCTGGGTGGCTTGTTCCACCGCTACACTGACATTTAGTGAATTTTTCTTTCCCAGGTGCCCAATCTGAAACTCTTAGACTGTGATCTCTGACATTAGCAGAGAGCTAAAACTATCATTACATTACCTAACATTAAATATGAAAAATAAAAAATTCATAAAACCACTTACAGCATTTCATTTGTGCCACCAGATGCAGCAACTGAAAACTGCAGTGCAAAGTTATCTCATAACAATTCATGAAAAAGACATGAAAACTCTCCTACCATAATACCCTACCATTTGAAAGGCCACACCAAAAACAGAAAGACAAGAGATGAAAATACTCTTTTCAAAGCTCATCAACTTCATTAGAAGAGACTGTAGTAAGTACTAACACTTTAGCCCAATAGGAAAGATAGCCTGTTATCTCTAATACAATTAAAATACAAATAATACTCAGCCACATAAATAAGCCACATTCATACACATAAATTCATGTGTTAGAATCTAATAATAAATATTCAATATTACCAGTGTTCAAGTAAAACCATATCCTCATATCACATCCTCAAAAGTAGTTCAAAAGTCACATCTGGGAGAGAAGGGAAGGGACATTGGGATTTGTTTCAGGAGCCAACAGGTCTGGAAACAGCTATGGAAATAGTCAACAGCTACAGAAAGGGCCTAGCATCTTTGACAAACCGTTAAACTCTTAATCTGGGAAAATTTTACCACTTACTGTTTCCTACTCATTAATACCACTATAATTATGCTGATAAAATGAAACAGAAAATTCTTCCTATGCTGAAATGAGAAATTGCGGTCTCACCTAAAACTTTCCTTTCTTGACAGGAGCTCAACACAGAGTTGCTGTACTAATAAAAATTATTCAGCCTGTGCTTTGCCATAAAATCCTTTATGATGTTACCTGTTAAATACAAAATTCTGGCAGACAGATAGATTGCTTCTGTGATTCATTTGCGTACTAAAGTACCCTTTGGTCTTCAGAACAAAATGAAGCCTGACTAGATAGCATAAAAAAACCTTACAAATAACAAAGAAAATTGGTGAAATGATAAATTCTTTTATTATTATGGACATAAACTATGGTCAATAGCATATTTGCTTAGACCGCAGGGACCTTAACATAGCTATAAAAAGAGAACTGTAAAATTATATGATGATGATGATGATGATGATGATGATGATGATGATGATGATGATGATGATAATAATAATA
>VZRU01008274.1:134366-167869 GCA_013398155.1 Pedionomus torquatus
TTTTCCCTGTTGAATTATATTCTTTGGTATTCAGAAGTTTTACAGACCCACTCTCTGTTTTTATATAACAGAAGAAGGGCAACTTTCCCTCTAAATGGTCAGTGTCTGCCAAAGCTCGTTTGTTTTTTTAAATCATCTGCACCATCCATTTGGACAGATGAATTTCTAGTAATTGTTACTGCATACTACATCCAAATCAAACCACTCTTGTCTCAGTTTCAGCAGAAATGTAAACAGGCTCATACATTTATCATTCAGGATAACATAGGTAGGTTTCTGGAATAAGATGCTCATACTTATTTACTGCGGGAGAAGTGATTGCTACCTGCAGATTGACAAAGTTATTCCAGTGCTAATCTTGTGTTTGTATGTCAGAATTGGCAATAAGATGATCTCCTGGGAAGTGCAATGGGGATGTGGGGGGTGCTGAAAAGCAGGAAACTGCAAATTCAAACCTACAATCTGAACACCCAGACATTTCCGAAAGAAAAACTTTTTACAAGCTTAATAAAAATAAGAATTATTTTTGAGCTTAAATTCAACGTTCTCCAGTGCCACAAAGCTACTCAACCGAGTGACTCACCATGACGGGTTGTACTGCAAAAAAGTTTATATGGTCAGTGACGCCATGTACAAAGTAGGTGCAACAAAAAAGTTTTTCTTCTGACTCCCCTCATGACTATAATGGTTTCCCTAAAGTTGAAACTGTTTCAAAACTGAACTGTATCAATTCGAAGTCTCTAAATACTACACAGTTGCAATTAGCAGCTATTAAATAGCAAATGAGGTGCATTATAACACCTTTTTCATACACACAGGGCAAAAGAACAACAGAACTCTAGTCCAAAGTAATGGAAAGCTACACATATCTGATTGATTAATATGACATCTAGAAAACATCTGTAAGTACAGAACAGAATGGCAGAGGTGAGAAAGAGAGAAGGCAGAAGGAAATGTAAAGTTAATAATGGTGGAAGACAAGAACTATTTTATTTTCTTTCCAGTTCCACTAGCACTATGACCGGTAACAATTCTCTGCTATGGCTGGGAGTTTACAAAACAAAAATGTGAGTTTACAAGTACTGGTACACTATTATATAGTAAACACCACTAAAAGTACCAGTTTTATTATCTTAATTACACAAATGTTATATGGCTACCAAAATTCTCTTCTGCTATAGACAGAGTGGAAAAACAAGTATTAGTTTTAGTCAGAAACCAACCTCACTGCCACATTAAAAAAAAAAAATAAATAAAATAAAAAATATCCAAAAAAGTAGTGTTTAAAATCATTGACTTTTAATTATTTACTTTAACAGGTAGATATTTACTATTTACATTCTTCCTAAATCTACAGTTTACATGTGGATCACTTTGCAGCAAAATAAGAAAAAAAAAAAGTAAAGATGCATTAAACATAGCAACAGTTTTAGCCAAATTAGATGTTTTAGAACTGCATGAGCGCTTCCTACCGGATCTTTCAGAGAACTGAAAATCTCTTTTTAATTTCTGATTTAGATTAAAGTTTGTGATTTTGAGCAACCTGGTCTAGTAGTAAGTCTCCTTGCCTATGGCAAGGTGGTTGGAACAAGATGATCTTTAAGGTCCCTTCCATCTCAAACCATTCTAAGATATTACGATTCTAGGATATGTTGGTAACGAGCCCTAAAAATAATTCTACATAAAAGAGAAAGGTGCAGAATGATTCAGATACATCTCAGTACTTGTGATATTTAGAGCCCTGAGGACAGATTAATTTAATGTTAATGAATAGCTGAAATTATTTTTTACTAAACTGTGACTGCAAAGGTTTTATAATATTTTCAGTTTAGTCCTTAAATAAAAGCTCTCACATCAATTAAAGTGTTAATATCAAACACATTTACATTGGCAAAATGTCACTGAAAAGTCCTTTGCTGAATAATAGCACTTAAATGTCATCTTCCTTTGTTTATATACTACTTTAATGTTTTATATGTCTAGTTCTTATATAAATAAAATTGAAAATATTTTTGTCAGAAAAAAACCCAACCTACTAAATAGAAATAAATAGAAATGAGAAGTACCTTTGACAATAAGAGCAGTACCATGTGTATTGGGATTTTAAACATACTAATATCCTTAAATAGTGACATTATATGAATGATTTAATTTTATGCTTTACCTAATGGTATATTTATGGCATAATTATGATATACAGTTGAAATAGACCAAAACCTTTTTGATAATAGTGCATAAAGACTTTTGATCTGAACTTCCAGAAACTGAAAGTGTTCTTTCAATTTATTGACTTTAATACATTGTTAGAAATCTATAACCATGTGAGGACGTACCAAGAATGAAGTATAACTCATATAAAAGACTAATGTCTTCCTTTTTAATATTTCATCAGTTTTCAGAATATGTGTTGAAAACTTACAAGCTGTAGTTTTGGTTGAAAGCAAGCCAAAAAAAATCTTATAATGTAGTTTTAAAGCAATCTTGGTTTTCAGAGACTCATAAAGGAAGGAGTTTCTTATAATCTTTAGCTCTTTTTGCCTAAAATTCCTTCACTTATAAACATTAAGTCCTTTGACAACTAAATTTTATGAGAAAATGACCATCACATCATTTTTACATTATCACTCCAGAAGGAAAGTAAAACAGCTTGTTAAGAAATACATTCTTTGTGTTCTCTTACACTGCTTTCAGTTCAACTCTTGAACTATGAATGTATTCAAAACAATGTAATTTTTTGTTGCCTGAACCAACTGGTCACTTAATTACTCACTTTACAAAGTAATACATTCTGCAAAATGTGAGCTTGTTACTGGCTACTGATGAGCTACCTTTTAATGCTTGAATAGGCTTCAAATAAAAGCATCTATAGGAAGGTTCACAGCATTTTGCTGCATTTCTCTATTTATAGGCAATTCACCTGTAAAGTCATCTGTTCTCCTGCCGTTGGATCCCTTTATACCTCTTTAAGACATTTGCATGAAATTCTTTCAGCCCATATCTTGACATGCATCCTTGCACCATGCTCCTTGCCTCATAGCCGTGATTATTAGCTTTTCCAGAACAACTTTGGGAAACTTTGCTCATTAGTTAGATACCCATGGAATATCAGACACTTTGAATAGTACTGCCACTCTCTCGGTGAGTTTTCCCTCTCAGGCATTTCATATAAGAGAGAAGATGGAGTGGTATTTTTGTTCTCAGCAGGGGAACTGCCAGAGGACACCATGTTCTGCAGAACTCGCTTTGCTGGGAAGACTCACTCAGTTTAGAATAAATATTAAGAAACATTTTTTCACTGAAATTGTTATCAAACATTGGGACAGGTTGCCCAGGGAAGTGGTTGAGTCAGCATCACTGGAGGTATTTAAAAGTCATGTAAACATGGCACACGGTTTAGTGACAGATTTGGCAGTGTTAAGTTTATGGCTGGACTTGATAATCTTAAGGGTCCTTTCCATCATAAATGATTCTATGATTCCACGTTTCTGTGTTCCTTGACCATTTTGCCAGTCTTGACTCTTACACCACTGACAGTCTCCTTCACTGGGAAAGGTACCAGGCAACACTGTCTCTCCTGTCTTTCTCCTTTCCAAAAGACACGTTAATGGAAAAAAAATACCTACAGTCAGGAGTTGTCCTGGTAGCTCTACATTAACACACACACATTCCCATACACAAATACACAGTATCAGGGCACGTCACAAAAATCCCCCATTTCCCTGATGGGAAGCTCACCACTTCCCTTCTGCTCTTTTCTTACCTTTAGAGCCCTGCAGGACATTGGCAGGGAAGTCTTCACCTCTGAGACTCTTATCACCACTTTAGAGGATAACATTACTGAAGTCACTGCTGCAGAGGTCAACAGAGAGGCTCTCCCCCCTACCCTTGAGGACACTGCCACTGCTGTCTCAACATCAAGAAATACAGGACCACAATCAGAGCTGAAAAGGACTCCGAGCCTACAGGATCATTAGAAAAGCTTTCACTAGAACAAACAACAGAGCCAGCATTTGCTCCAGAAATGTCTTCAGTTCAATCCTTCTGACATCACTAAGTGTCAAATATGCCAACAGTGTAAGTATAAGATCTGTATTACTAAATAAATATTTTCTATTTATTTATTCAAGTCTTAAACCGTTGCTGCTGGTTTTGATGGTGTTTGTCTTAGATAAACTACTGGATAAGTGGATGTAATAGGAGAAAGTGGAAATAAATTTTATCTGTTGTTTAAATGGTAGATATTTGTATCTGTTAAGACTGGAAAATACAGGCCATATATTTTGCAATAAAGAGTGCAGATCACATTTACAAAAAAAGAATATGAGGTCTTGAGTGGTGGAAAACCAGAAAGCTAAAGGGAGACTGAAAGATAGCCAAATAAATATGAATTCTTATAGGTATGTTGCAAGATCATATTGATATTTTTCAGAAGTTATCTCTAAGGGAAAGGAGGAAATCTCATTTTTATGTAACTTCTGAAAAAATCTCATGTTTTACATTAAGGGAAATATATTTGACTCTTAAACATTGAGTATTTTTATGGGTTAGGTGATCTTTCAACAGCAAAGAAGCAAAATATCAGAGCTGGTACCTGACTCAGGAAAGCTGAATTCAATATTTATTACCTACACACGAGTTGTGCCAACCTGGTCAAGACATTTTACTCTGCTGCTTGGTTTCAGGATAAGCAAAGTTTTAAAGGAATCACCTGAGTTGTTGACCTTAAGCTTTACAACTGTATAGCGGGCATTATATCCAAAACAGTCCACAAACTACTTCACATTCCTCCACTGTAGGTCAGAAAACACTTATCCTATCTTATAGAAAACTTAGATCTACAGAGCAAAAGTTCACAGAGTGGGAATACAAATTTCCTCAAAAGGAAGTAGGGGAGATCAACGGCATGGGTCAGCACACTACCTTTCTGAATGGATTTATTAAAGAACACTCTCAGATGTTACCAGGAAGTCAGGTGCATCTCAAATTACAGAAGTAACACAAAAAAAATGAAGTTGCCAACAACTCTTACAGTTATAACTAGAAAAAAAATCTTCTTCACCTATCACCACCTTCAAAAGTTGAACTTTTTGTCTTCACTAAATCCTTTGGTGGAAGAGTTACTGTTATCAGCTGTAAGATGGGAATGAGACCTTTGCAAGCAGGCAGAGGCCCTAAGATTCTCAGAGGAATTATTTGTGAAATCTCTGACAGGTCACAGTAGTCAGGGGGCAGGCAGACTCTTACTGTAACCCTCAGGTCTTCAGCATTATTTCTGAGCATAATACAGGTCCTCAGAAGTAATTTGGTGACAACATTTTGTGAAAAGACCCTTAAGAAACCCTTAAAAACCCTTTCAGGCACATGTGACAGCATGAAATTCAAGTTTATAGAAACTTGCACCTATAGAAAAGGAAAAGGTCACTTTGGAGTTACAGGGGGAGTTAATAGGCTGTGATCAAACTGACATACACCAGGTAAACTAGGGTGTTGGGTTTTTGTTTTAAGGAAAAAACAGTTTTTCTTTTCAACTTTTACTTTAAGAGGATTTTAATTTTTAATTTTTAATTTAATCTGGTGCGGTTAAGTATATACATATATATTAAGTGTATGTGTATACACATACACTTGGAAAAGAATAGAGGACAACAGAAGTTACAAAACCATCAGGTTTCAGTGCTTTCAAAGATAATGTTTTATGAGAAATACCCTGTCTTGGACACACTTCAAGTACATCTTCAGTGAAAGGATATGAGAATGCAGTCTGTTATAACTACTGTATCAGAAGAACTGAGTAAACGATCCATAATGTAAAGCCTCAATATATAATTGTCCAACCTTTTTACCAAGAACATTGAAAGCAACTGTGCTCTTTACAGTACTTTTAGAGTCTTACATTACTGTCAGACTCCTCTGTACATTTTGTTTCTCTTATGAAATGTTAATATAATTCAACAAAAATAATCCAAATCAAAAGTTTTAAAAAATATCAATAAGAAACTACCAATAAGGAAGAAGAGCCTCACGTAATTCAGCTGCTGCCGTCTGTACTTCAGATTGTACAATGTACAATGTACAACATTGTCCTAAATAGTCTAGTTTGTTAAAACAGTCAATATGGCTCACAGAAACATTTACTGTATGTTATGTCAGGAGAATACAGAACAAAATTTCTCTAAGATATGTACAGGCACTGTGTTGTAATCCATTTGTTTGTGCTGGTATTGTTTCCTTGGGCTATTCTAGCTAGCCTACTGAATCAAGGCATAGAATTACAAACAAAATCTTTTTATTGTGAGAGATTTTTCTTTTTTTCCTCTAGGTACTGCTTTTTTTTTTTTTTTTTTTTTTGTAACTTTGCCCTATACACAGACTGCACTGCCTAGCTAATTTTTACATGAGAGAGACGATTTTGAAATCGTGTACTGATCCAAGCTTTACTGATGAAGCTGTCCGTACTCCCTTCATCTCCATTGCTAAAGTCTGATAACCCCTTGTCCACATGATGCCTGAAAGTTGTTTTGAAAGAAATCTAAAATGTTTGTCTATCTGTCAGTATCTTATAGTCTGGGAAGATTTCAGCTCCATGGGGCTCTTTTAGGGGAGAAGGGTTTGTTTCTACCACTTCACATAGAGGCCTTAAGGCAGCAAACATTTCTTCAGAGTGGATCTGCATTAAGTCTCCATGGTCTGGCAAGACTCTATGAATGTTCACATGGGAACATTCAGTGATTATGGCAGTGAATCTTAAAGGAATATGGATGAGAAATGGCACAGAGGTTTATTTTTACAATTATAGAAACTCCACTAAGTCTGAAAAGAGTACTGCATGAGAAAATGAAAACACTGCATTCAGAAGGTATGTCATTTGTCAAACAGAGAAGTCAAACCAAAACATTTTGTCAATTGTTCAAAGAAAAATTTGGGGGAATCATCTAGGCGTACTAAAAATCAGTGGTTTTTTAAAATATGTTACAATACTGTCATGAAAACAAGTTTAACTAGCATTGAATGAAAAGGTGAACATTTCAGCTTAGCAGTGGGCCATGTGTAAATACCTATTATATCTAGCTATATCACTTTTAGAAATATACGATGTTTTTTGCCAGATAGACCTATATTAAATACATGTTGTAGTATTTACTTTCCTTATTTTAAAAATTACCAGGACTGATACTGAGTATTATAATACTGAGTATTATTCATTTTATATAGAAGTAGTTGTAAAAGAAGTAGGAAAATTTCATCCAAGAACACTGTAATAGTGCCATAAACAGATATTTTAATCGGAATTTAATAAGGATTGGAATGTAACCTTGATATGTGCAATAATTCTGGTATGATCAATGACCTCAATTCAACACTCAGTACTCAATGAAAGAAAAGAGAGAGAAGACACTACATAATAATGATCTAAACCTGAAACTAAAAAGAAGTGTTGGACAGGTGATGGTAAACAACAAAAAAAAACCTCTTTAATTTTGAGCAAATAGAATTCAGATGCCACAAGCAAGGTAAAGAACCCTGAATAAAATGATTGACAAACCTATAAAAGAAACAGCAACGCTACAGCACTCTAGAGAGAAAAACAAGAGGAAAAACAAATAAAAGTTCTCCTGTTTTGATTAGATTCTTTGCTTCTAAAAGACAGGTAATAGACACACAGGCAAGTAAACTAATCCAATTTATTACTATTACAAACAACATTACAATAAAAGATCAGTGCTAGTGCTGAAAGTCAAGCAGTCAAAAATTAGGAAATACTTTGACTCTCTCTGCCTATTCATTCTCAACTTGGCCCCTGGGACAAAGCTATTATGATAGCAATACAGTCACACGTTATTTTGTTTCCCTTTATCCTCAGGGAACACTGAGCTGCTCTTTAATTCCATAATTGGTGAACAAGAAGCCGACATGTTCTGCTGCAGATAGGAAGGCTAAGTGATTCCCATGAGGAAAAATGGGCATGTTTTTCTAAAGTATAATGCACATTTGTTTCAGTCATGAAACAGAAGCAAAGTATTGGTTTAGTGAAATAGTATGGTTGCTCCATCTGTTCACTTCTTGCTTCTGTTTTGATAGTGCCCCATTTGAGTATGTCTTACTAGAAATTAGGGTAGAACCACCATTTTATCTAATTTTGAAAAAGAGACATTGGTTACAATGATGTTTAGCCATCTAGCTTCAATTAGAGCTATCAACAGAAAAAAAAAAAAAAAAAAAAAAATAAAAAGATTTAAAGAAAAAGTAAAAATGTCAATATTNATTAGTCCAGACCACCCAATTCCCGAAACATTAAACATAATATGGTTTAGATTTAACTCAGTAAACTCAATCAAAATTAAGTGTATGCAGAAAATCAAAAGCCTTCACAGAATCATGGAACTGTAGACATTGGAATGGACCTTTGGAGTTCATCCAGTCCAACCCTCCTGCCAAATCAGGTTCACCTACAACAGGTTGGACAAAAGCATATTCAGGTGGGGTTTTAATATCTCCAGAGAAGGAGACTCCACAACCATTTAAATTCTTAATGCTGAAGCACTTACAATTGACAATAAAATCAATAGTCAGTGCAAACAGTCAGGATCTCTTAGTATTTTTTTCTTAGTATTCATACATCTAAACATTAAATGAACTCCAAACTAATATGGATATTGACAGTTTTTCAAGTGCTGAAGTAATTGATTTAGAGCTATCTCAGTCTTGAAGATTGCATTAAACTTATTTTTATCATTCCAGAGATACTTGGAAAACACTATAAATTAAACTGAAATAATAACCGTATTTTTCATCTGTATAGGCCCATGTATTGGACCACTAAAATCCAGTCACATCTGAAAAGATATGGAAATGGGTCTTTTAATATTACTTCAAACAATGCTGAGCTTTCTGGAGTGAGGAAAGAATAAAATTTGGTTTTACATAGAATCATAGAATGGTTAGATTTGGAAGGGACCTTAAAGGTCATCGAGTTCCAACCCCCCTGCCATGGGCAGGGACACCTCCCACTAGAGCAGGCTGCTCAAAGCCCCATCCAGCCTGGCCTTGAACACTTCCAGGGATGGGGCATCCACAACTTCTCTGGAAAACCTGTTCCAGTGCCTCACCACCCTCACAGGAAAGAATTTTTTCCTAATGTCTAATCTAAATCTCCTCTCTTCCAATTGAAAACCATTACCTCTTGTCCTATCACTACACTACCTTATAAAGAGTCCCTCTCCTGCTCTCCTGTAGCTCCCTTCAGGTACTGGACGGCTGCAATGAGGTCTCCCCAGAGCCTTCTCTTCTCCAGGCTGAACAGCCCCATCCACTGCAACATAAAAAAAGGTAATGATAACTTATCAAAACAGAGATTTTGCACATGGGCACAATAACAAGCAGATATGGGTTTTCCCCCAGATTCTAGAGATTCATTTATATCACTATAATAGGACCAATTAAAAAAAAAAAAATCAGAACAGGGGCTTTGTATTTTAGTTTATAGATTTAAGATTTCAAACACTGTAAGAAAAGAAAGCTAGTTTAGAAAAGAGTATGGTAGAATATTTAAAAATATCATTTCTGAAAAACTGAAGCTTCATTTACTAAACTATCAGGCATGTCAGTCAGAAAAAGAATGTCAAAGAAAGCTTACCCTTCCACATCCCCATGAGCAAGATTGGGAAACTAATTACAATGGACAAGGAGAAGGCTGAGGTACTCAACAACTTTTTGCCTCAGTAATCACTGGTAACCTCTCTCCCCACTTCTCTCAAGTGGATGAACCTCAAGGCAGGCACTGCAGGAGAAATATCCCTCCCACTGTAAGAGAAGATCAGGACAACTGTATCTTGGGCTGAATCAAAAGAAGGGTAGCCAGTAGATTGAGGGAGGTGCTTCTGCCCCTCTGCTCTGCTCTGGTAAGATCCCACCTAGAGTACTGCATTCACCTCTGGAGCCCTCAGTATGGGAAAGACATGGACCTCTTGGAGCAGGTCCAGAAGAGGGCCATAAAGATGATCACAAAGATGCAACACCTACGAAAAAAAAGACTGAGAGAGCTCAGGCTGTTCTGACTGGAGAAAAGAAGGGTCCAGGGAAACCTAATCACAGCCCTTTTGTACTTAAAGAGGACCTACAGGAAAGATGGAGATACAATTTTTATGAGGGCCTGTTGTGATAGGCGAAGGAGTAATGGTTTTAAACTAAAAGAAAATAGATTTAGACTGGATACAGGAAAGTCTGGAACAGGTTTCTCAGAAAAGTGATAGATGCCCCATCCCTGGAAACATTCAAAGTCGGGTTGGATGAGTCTCTGAGCAACCTGATCTATTTGAAGAGATCCCTGTTCATTGCAGGGGAGGTTGGACTATATGACTTTCAACGTCCCTTCCAACCCAAACTATTCTATGAATCTATGATTTACTAAAGCAATGTCATTAGATTCTGATACAGTCATATCCCAGTATCTAGGAACCTACCAGTGCTAGCATTACTGTCATTGCCTGGTATTAAAGTCGTATGAAAGCTAATAAACAGCACCATAGGTTCTCAGGGAAATAGGATAGAATATGTATTCATTACCACTGTGTGGCTTAGTATTAAACTTCCTACTGTGCTTTTCAAATGCTGGCAAAAACTGCAGTTGTTCTAAAAGTTATATTATAATTTTCTCTTTGATAACCTCTCAGAGGAGCAAGCACCACTGACTATTTGTATGAATACTAATCAATAATTAATTATGGTTATCTCTTACTTGTGGCACAGCCATAGAATACTAGAATAGCTACAGAGCTAGTTATAGAATACTCTAATAATACTGCCAGAGAACAATATGGCCAGGCTCAAGCGTGCCAAATCTCAAGTTCTTGCTTGTTTCTATTCAACTTTTTGATTTGTCCTAAATTTTAATTTATAGGCAATTAACGTTACCTTCTGGTTTCTGATTCATGTATTGAGAAGAAGACATAAACTGTTTCAGCTTCCTTTCATCTTGCCACACATCATCCTATTCTCTGACAGCCCTAGAGTGAAAATATCTGCTGATATATCGGGTTGTAGCACAGCTGGCTTTGTGTAGGCCTGCTCCTGGCAGTCCACCTGAAAGAAGACTGGAACTTGCATTAAGGCCCTGACAATCTTCCTTCACTCTGAACTGGTCTGGAGCTCAGAGTGTGAGACAATGTGACCTCAAGACTAACAACGTATTCTTGTGTAGTCATTCTGTCTCAACAAGGCAAGTCTAAATTCTGTAGGTTGAAAAAAATATCCTATATTCTTTTCTCTTCCTGAATTTCCCAGAAACAATAGCTGTGAGCACATCATATACATTTAAAATGCCCAACATTTTCTAGAAATCATTCTGGAAAAGATAATAATTGTAATAACATATTATTCAAAGGTTCAAGTATTGTCTAGAAAACCTCTAATGTTTGATTCTGACTCCACTGGATATTATTTTCCAAAAAGCAGACTGGTAAATGACATTTAGAAATTCAAAGATGAGTATGCGTATTAGGTACTCATGTTTGAGCAGTTTAGAGTCATTTTCAAATTCTAGAATATACAATAATAGAATATTCACCAGTATTTATTTATTCGCTTGTTTGTTTTGTGCTGGGATGCTTTATACACAAATTATTTGGTTGATTATTTCAGCTGATGAGAAAGAGATGCTAAAGAAATCTTCCCACAGGTACAACTTTAATGCTAACTAAGACTGTTGCATTAAAATGTAATTAACTACATTGCTATTTGTCTTTTTTTAATTTAATGCTAAGCACTTTTCTCCTCTGCTTCATTTCATGCTTAATGTTATACAGGGATTTTTATCCCTGTAGTGACTGCAGTTATGTAAACTAATGAGTTAAATTTTATCCTATATTCATCCCAGTCATATACATTAAATGCAAGAAATAAATGCTGTTGAAGTATTTTCCATCCTAATTTTCAGAAAATTAGAAAATCTTTATTTGAAATGACCTTAAAAGACTCTCCAGTTATTAGCAGCTAAATTCTATGAAACATCATTTGATTACAGCAATGGTGATGCAAATCTGGAACAAATGCAAATAGAGTTGCCCTGGATTTAAATACCAAAAGTGGACCCTGACCTTAGCAAAAGATTCAAGTACTGCCAAAACCCAAATCTCAAACTTCTTTAGTAATGGATCAGTTTAGAAGAGCAGTTGTAAGGCTTGTCATCCACAATATACTGGATTCAGTGACATGGGAAATTCTTTCCAGTTTAACATTTCAGTTCAGTGAGTAGAAGAAATTATAAGGAGATAGCATTCAGCTAAATTGATTCTCCTATGATTTTAAAATGGAAGAAACTGAGAACTTGAGTACTGAAAGTAATTTTCATGAAATTACTTAATAAGAAATAGGATTGGAAAGGAAAATAATATACTTTGAAAAGCTGACCTCAATAAGTCAAATATTTAATTTCTCTTAGGAAAAAAATTATGTAGCAAAAGGGAATACAGTAAGCTGACACTCATTAAAAAGTCCTGTATACACAACAGCTAATGAATTCAGTCCACTGTCAAGTGTAAAGCATAAGAAGTGTATTTGACTGCTTCAGTAGTAATTTGTTGACATTTGAATCTAGAAGGTTATTCACAAAGTAGAAGCAATGGTATATTACTAAACAGGAGTATAAAAAAATAGGGCAAGAATGCAAGGATAAAATCAAAAAGGTTGAGAGATAAGAATTGCAGATCTCTGAGAACGTTAAAAGCATAGAGGTAAGAGACAACAATACAGTAGATATTAAGAAGAAGAGAAAAAAAAATCCCATTCCATTACTTATCTGGCAGAAAGAGCATTAAAATTAATTACCCCGAAGAGCTAAAAAATTAAGGAACCTTTTTTCTTTCTTTTCTTTTTTTTTTACAAAAAAAAAANGCAAGGATAAAGTCAAAAAGGTTGAGAGATAAGAATTATCAAAAATAATCCCCAAAACCGACTATGATCAGTTATATACAAACAAAATTTAAAAAATAAGCATTGAAAGGATAGAAATAAATGTCAGATCAGGGAAAGAAAATTTCAAAACCAATTCTAATAAACTAAACTCGGTTATTATAATAGTTAACAAACTAATAATTAATTAGATTAATTTAATAATAATTAAATAAACAATGACACTAATTTAGTTTATTAGAAGGAGCTGATAGCACTTTTCCCTTGAATTCTATAAAGAAGGCCTAACCTATCTTTGGATTTTGGTTTTATCCTGAGGCTTCACAAGGATTGGAAAGATCTTTGGAATAAAGAGAACAGTGAGATAAGGTCAAAGGAAAGACATAATATCTCACTTTAATAAAAGGAAGAAAAGCAATGCCTGTGGAATCATAGATCAGTGAGTTTAGTTCTGGTAGGAAAAGAAATAACAGGTGTGATAATACATTGACCTTAGATAAATCTGCAATATTATCTTTATAACATTTTCATAAGAAAACTGGGAAGAAATAATGGTTTGAAAACAACCCTTTTGCAATAAATGTCTTCTTAAAATATTTTCTTGAAGAACACTGTCAGTGCTTCTAGCTAAATTACAAATATGACACTACTGGGGTCTTGTCTGGGTCCATGGATTCCCTGGAAGTGTCTTCTGTGTTTCAGCTCCTCATAATCAAGGATATATGACATTTAGTAGACCAATTGTGGCAGAAAATTAAAATACATATTCTGCTTGCAACTTTTTTTTCTCTGTAGTTGCTCATCTGTAAAAATCTAAAGTCTCTGACTTTTCTTTGTGATTTAGAGAGGAAAGAAATATTTAAAAATAATATCTTTGTTGCATGAAAGGAAATTGATTTTCTTAGTTTTCTAGTCCTAGATTATGTATGTCTCAACTTCCACTTGGTTTGAAGACCAAATAACCATTTGGTCTTGGTTAGTTCTTGATGCTAACTTCCAGAAATATTTGTATTCGTATTCATATAATTTCTAATGTCTTCAGAATAGCTGTAGGCATGAAGTAGAGTAGATAAATATTCTCAGAGAAAATTCTTGTCTTCTCAAGGGTTAGTCCACATGAAATCTAACCACAAACAGAAATGTTACATCTAAAGAGATTAGAATTTATATTCCCTTATTACCCAGTCTTCAGCCTCTTCTGATTTGCCAGTAGAACTGCCACAAGTAGAGCTGCCCAGAGGGAGGGTACTGAGAATGTTGAAGAATTCAGAATTGGGCAACATGAAGGTATTTGCAAACCAAGAACATTCTAACACTAGTAAAGTAGGCTGGATTTGAAGGGGCAGCTCTGAGGAAAATGACAATGTAAATCATTGCTGTTGTCCTGAACAATACAATGCTATTATCCAGTTTTGATTCCATAAAGTTGCATGTGTTATGATACTAAAGAACATTTTCTGTGGAACTTAATCCAAATGTATCCTGAATACTAGCATATCCAATACCGATTTTATGTGCTTTGATTTAATCTCTCTCATAAGAAATCAGAGAGTTATGGATTAAAACATTATGGAACTTTAAAATACCAGTGTGATATTTTGTACTACATTCCCCCATCTTTTTCCCAAGAGACCTATATTGCTTTATGAATTTAAAGTGAAATATTAATTTCACAGGTGTAATTAAAGGCTTATTCTTGCTGAATAAGGGTGCAAGAATGTATCAGGATGCAATTATTGGTTGAAATGTTTTATAAAGAAAAAAATACAGATGGATCTGGTTAAACATTGACAGAAAGATTATATTAGCAAGAAAAGATAAATCAGATTTATGATAGCCTGGAGTTAAGAATACCTTATGGTCCAGGACGGGTGGATTTGAAAGTTTTCAGGTAAGGTGACTTGTGTTCAGAAAGTAATGATTATGAATGCTGGGTATGAACATTTAAATCTAGAAGGGTAGATCTAAGAATTTTCAATCCTCAATAATTTTGCTAAATAATCACTTATATGGCAGTGATATAGTTCAGAACTTTAAAAATGAGAGAAAACAAACATTTGTAGGAAGATATCTTTCTGAGTTATACTGAGTCACACAACACAAAAAAGTATACAAAAGTAATTCATACCAAAACTACACAATGAAATAAGCTTAATATGTTATTGGTGAAGAACTGTGTGGAAAAAAAAATCAAACTGTTGGGAGTCCATTACAGATGCCATAAACCTTTAGAAATCTGACATAAACTTTTAAAAACTCAATCAATTATTCCCAGTTAGAAATAACTGGACATAATTAACCAATCCTAACCTTTTGATATGCTTGATTATTGCAGCTTAGTTGGATTCTTCAATCATTCACCTTTGACTAGGCAAAATACATGGTGATTTAGACTTTTGATTAAATAAAGAACAATAAAACTTACTCCTCAGTGAATTTGTGGAAAAAAAAAACAAACAAACCAAAAAAAAAGTGAAGGTATACTCACCTACTTATATATTCAAGTTTCATGTTTTATGTTTAATTTTCAAGGCCCAAATTGGTAAAGCCCTAATCTGATCTCAGAGATCACCCTTCTCTGAGCAGGAAATTGGTCTAGAGACCTTTCAGGGTGCCTTCCAGACAGAATGATTCTGTGATTTTATATTTTTAAATCCAATAAAATCTACGTTTAGACACAAAAAATTATAGGCATGATTTCCAGTTCTTCATATTGAAAGTGCCACATTAATGAACCAGAGCGATGCAGACAAATGTTGGCGTGCTGGCTACCTATGTGTTTCTTATGGAAGACTTCACTCTGTGTGACAGTAAAGTACAAAATTGCAGATTGGGTTAGCATTGAAAGCTGACATGATATTCTAAGAACAGACCTGAACTTAGCCATATTAAATCCCTTTTGCTTCTGTTTCAGTTGTTGGAAGTTTTCTTCTGAGAAGGTTTTCCCACGTAGAATGACTCAATCAACCCCCTGTGAAGGCTGAAGAGTGTATGCCACTACTAGCTTTGTTTTATATGATAGCTTATCAGTTAAAGCACTTGCACACTAGAGGTGAGGCCTGGCTATAATTTTCTTTTCAGTGAGAAACAATTCTTACCCCTGAAGTATGATGTTTGAGGGAGTCACATACAAATATAGTTTTAACAATTCACTGTGACAGAAATGAGGCTGTAAAATCACTCTGAAAGAAATCCAGCTCAAAATACTGGACCCATTTCTCACAGCTGACAATTGTAACTGTCTGGCCAGAGCTCAGTCTCCGTGTTATTTGATGGGATTTTTTTTGTTTGTGCAGTTTTTGTTGGGTTTTGTGAAGGGTTTTTCCTAGCCTATGTATGTTGCATATATAGCTTTCTTGATCCAGCAGGAAAGGTGGAAAATTATCCCATAAAGTTTAAACTATAAACTTCTGGGGAAAAAATATTACTTGCTACATCTCTCTTACAGTTTTTGTTCTGTCAATGTGCTCTAAAAACCTGTAGTCCTCCAAAAGAAATAGGTCTATTCTGCCAAGTTTTGCATATCACATACTGTAGATTAGCTTACTTTCCAGGCATGCTTGGGTTTAATCTGCCCTAGACTTACACACAGTATGGAATTTCATGTCTATGAAACTTTTAGTTCAAATCAGGCATGCCTAGTGAGTTTAGACATTTGATTTGGTAGCCGATAAACTAAAAGGAATCGGTGTTTTAAATTTAGCTAACTATTATCTACCTGTGTTCTGTTTTAGCTGCTTAAATCCTTTCCTTGATTTTGAATATTCATGTTATACAATCCTTATCTGTCCATTTTTTTTATTTTGCTCTGAGTCATTGCAAGACCTAAATCTTTGCAAATGTACACTGTTGTGCACTGTGAGTCCACTGAGAGTTTTTTAAATATTTTGCTAAATAAGAATCATTACAGGAAATTCTGTACTATTCTATACATGGGAAAAAATGTCTTGTCAGTCCACCTAATTAATTGTAACATGGTAAAGAAGGTGAGAATGTATTACAGAAAGCTTAAATGCTTTCAACCTCTCTTGGATCTCAATGTAAGAAAAACAATCCAGAGGGAGACAAGCCCTGAAGAGATCTTGAATACTTAAAAAGACGGGAAATCAATAAGGCCTGTAATTATTGGCACAGAGATCTAATGAAGTGTAAAACTTTGGTGTAACAACAAATTAAAACTCCATTAATGTCCATGGGTAATGAAGAACAAAAAATGCTTTAGAAAAAAAACACAGTGTTTCCTTTTTTTTTTTTCCTGTCCCATACGGTTAATTCAGTTTTGGTTTTTTTTTTTTTCTTTTTTTTTTTTTTAAACGTAAGAAATAGCTAAGGAAAAATTTTAAACAATAAGTTTAATGGGAATTTAAGACTTATTATGAAACAAACCTAAGCACTTTTTAATACTTCCCAGATGGAATAGAATTTTAGACTAAAAACAGGTTTCACTGAAAGAACATGGAAATTAATATGAAATATACTACAGGCAGGTTAATTGGGTTCATTTCATGAAAGTATATTCTAAATTAGCTAACCTTTTTTTTTTTTTTTTTTTCTTTAANAGGTCTTTGAAGCTACTGCCATCAAGCTGGATCCCGAGATGTAGAAGAATCTGACTGATAGCAGTGGGATCTGGGAGGCTGGTAGTTTACATGTGGATCACAGGAGATTCTCAAAAGCAGTTGTTAATGGAGGATGAATCAGACAGTTCTGACAAATATTTGCAGTAGAATGGATGTCCTTGTCTTACTCTATGACTACTGCTGGATAACTCTTCCATTTATTATAGGTCTTTCCTGTTTTCACAAAACCCAAGCTTCTGACAGACGATATTATTTCTTGTGACACAGTTGCACACATATTTCCCTTGTATTCCACAAACATATTGCTAATTAATTTAGTCTGATGGATGTTAACACACTGCTAATGTTAACACAAAAGTTAATGACCTCACAGTAGGATATTAGTCACGACTTGTTCTCTCTGTGCATTTTCTCTATACATGCAATACGTGCATAATGATACCTAAATATTGTAGAACATTATTAGATAAAGCACACCAGGTACAGCACAGTAGTTATAGACCTTAGATTATCTAAATACTACCTAAGAAAACAGAATGACACCAACAACAGAGATAATTTAAGCAAATTGCAATACTATAGAAGCATAGATCACCTTGCTTTTAGGATTTATTTTGAGTGTGTCTGTGTAGAAATCATATGCTCTTAGAATTGAGCATGAAAAAAAAACACCTTGAGAATAAGATTACAGTATTTAAATAATAGCATATAGGTGGCCTGTATAGTTTTCAGACAGTAATCTCACCTCTAAATAGCTAACTTGTATCCTCAATTCTGATTCAGGACACTTTTTTGATGGTCATTCCCTCGTGCTGAGAAATGCCCTCCTGGTGATGGTTGCTGTCCGTGTCTTTCTCAGTGACTGCCTGCTAACCCCTTGTCAGAAAAATCCTATTTCCCCAGTGGCAGCTTGATTTTCTGTCAGGCTTTGAAAAAACGTGGAAGGAAGCATCACTTGGGCAGCTATTTCCCCTTCCTCCTGGGAAAAATGTAGAGAGAGAAAAAAGATGCATGAGCTGAATTTGACCTCAGACCAGGCTGGATTGTGTCTTAGATGGACTTCTAACCATATTGAGAAGAAGATAGCTAAGCACTGTTGTTATAAAGATCAAGATTCTAAACATCTCTTTTTAGTAATATGCCATAATGTTTAGACATATTAAATACCTAGAGTAACTTTAATATAAACTCAGAAATAGCTGCTATCAACCATCAAATGCTTCAGGATATACTGAGCAAAAAAAAAATCTGCTTGAACTACCAGTTTCTGCTGTGGGGTTTGAAACTACTTGACTCTGACAGAAACCTGAGGGACAATAGACATGGGAGAGAAGCCATGCCTCAGAAATGGATCACTGTTGATCACAACAAAAATCTATTTTTGTGGAAAACCCACCTTTCTCTTCCAAAGTGTACAGTTTGTTGACAGAAATTGCCTAACCAATGGCATGTAAAACTAAATTACACTGTGTGATTCCTATCAAGTCAGATTTACAATAAGAGTGGATTCTCTTTCTGAGCTTGTCTAGGTGGAAAATTCACATTAGACATAAGGCTACTACTTTACTGAAGTCTTCTCTTCCAGATCCAACAGTGGATGCCTCTATATATCCTGTCCTAAGGTACACTTTACAGTATAACCTAATTTAAGTTGATTTCATAGTGCAGAAATAGCAAAAGAAAATTTAGGGTTGTTTTTTTTTTTTGCTATACTTCATCAATTCTAATATAAAGTTTGTGGCAAGTCATAGCTCAAGGAAAATGTTAAGTCTTAAATGGCTGAAGTAATCTATCATTTGGAAAATGATTACCTATTATCTAGAAACAACAAAATAAAATAAGCTGTATCCTTATCTATTTTGAAAACTGTCGCCCCAAAGCCAATGTGAAACACTTATTAGGAAAGCAAAAATTCATTTTGTGTTAAATGAAACAATTTATCCCAAATTTTGCTAGAGGGAGGGGCACTTGGCATCGTGAAAACCAGCATTAAATAATCTGACTTTACCTATTTAATTCAGAAACTCCAGGTAATTTAATGGAATGTCATTTGATTGAAATATTCAGGATTCAGAACAGCCAATAATATAAAATTAGGTTAGAACTGTGTCTGAACAATAACATAGTGATTGGATAAATCTAACCAAACTATCTTCCCTAAAACATAAGGTCACTGTCGTAATGTGTCCAGCTGCAGGCCCATCCTAGTCAGTTTTTGTCTCCAGCAAGTGCCAGTCAGAGACAGTTATGAAAACTCCATACAGGGTTATTTTCTGCAGAAAAAAAAATAGAAACATCTCAAGTTTCATCTTATTTTTTCAGAAATCAGAAGCGGTGTAAGCTGAAATAATTTGTTAATTTTATTTTTTCCTCCATAAGCATGGAAATAAAATATTCCTAGTACTTTTACATTAAGGGGTGTTTCCCATTTCTCTCATCTTCAATTATAATTACAAAATGTATCAGGGAATATATCCTAGTTATCTGCCTTCCCTTAATATAATGTCTCTCATGATTAAAGAAAACAAGCATTTGGAGCAAGTCAGCATCGAAACCAAGAGGGCTTTCCAGAACTGAAAACAAATGTGTTGATTTGCTTGGTCAGAAGTTTTGTATGTGATCTTTCTCTGTTATTTTGTCTTCATTGTGTTTGTGATATTTGTTTCTCGATGAGATCATGAAGAAATGCATTCATTTCCTAGCACCTAAAGATGCATTTTCAATGGATTTAAGAACACAAGCACTTATTAGACTTCAATCACCTTGCTTGCTTCCGATGTCATACACCTTTTTATTACACTAATCATACATGTTTCCTAAAGAGGACTTGATATTTTTTGTTCCAATTCTGCTTGCAAGGTTCATCACTATGTCTTTTTTAGCCTCATCATTTTCATACTTGCAGGTGCCCAGGCGCTGGCAGTGGGGGCTGCAAGGGCCTCTGTGAAGCCTAGTCAGGACTGCCCTGAGCCAGGTGGTTCAAGTGGGCTTCAACCAAACCCCAACAGGACAGAGCTGAGCCCTCAGACATGGTGGTGGAGCTTCTGGAAAAGTTTAAGATACATTTTCTGGTCCCAAGTGGTGTTCCCCATGGCTCGGTACTGGGACTGGTTCTGGTTAATATGTTTATCAGTGACCTGGATGAAGGGATCAAGTGTGCACCCTCAGTATGTTTGAAGATGACACCAAATTGTGTATGTGTCAACCTTCTTGAGGGTAAGATGGCTCTACAGGAGGATCTGGACAGGCTGGATTGATGAGTTGAGGCCAATGACATGAGGCTCGACAAAGCCAAATGCTGGGTACTGCACTTGGGTCACTCACTCGGGTCACAAGAACCCCATGCAGAGCTACAGGCTTGGGGAATAGTGGCTGGAAAGCTGACCGGCAGAAAATTTCCTGGGGATGTTGGTCAACTACTGGCTGAATGTAAGCCAGCAGTATGTCAAGTTGGCCAGAAGGCCAACAGAATCCTGACTTGTATCAGTAATGTGGCCAGCAGTACTACAGAAGTGATTGTCCCTCTGTACTCAGCACTGGTGATCTGCACCTTGAATACTGTGTTCAGTTTTGGTTCCCTCACTAGAGGGGACTAGAGGTGCTAGACTGAGTCCAGAGAAGTGCAATGAAGCTCGTGAAGAATGTCTTATGAAGAGTCTTATGAGGAGTGGCTGATGGAGCTTGGGTTGTTTAGTCTGGAGAAAAGGAAGTTGAGGGAGAACGTTATTGCTGTCTGCAACCATGTAAAAGGAAACTGTGGAGAGGTGGGGGATGGTCTCCTCTCCCAAATAACAGGACAATAGAATATAACCTCAAGTTGCACCAGGGGAGATTTAGGGTGGATATTCAGAAAAATTTTTACACTGAAAAGGTTGTCAAGCAATGGAAGAGGCTGCCCAGGGAAGTGGTGGAATTACCATCCTTGGAGGTATTTAGAAGACATGTAGACTTGGTGCTTAGGGATATTGTCTAATGCTGAACTTAACAGTATCAGATTTATGGCTGGACTTGATCTTAAAAGTCCTTTCTAGCCTAGACAATTCTTCAATTCTAAGATTATAAGATGGGGGAAAATTCCAGAAAGCAGAGCAGAGTGAGGAAAAATAAAGTGGGAAACAGGAGAGGGAATATCAAGGTCAGAGGAGGAGATGTTCCAGGCAATGCAGCAGAGGAAAATTGTGGGCAAGAAAGAGCAGCTGAGGAGAAATAGCTATGGACTGACCATAACCCCCCCATTCCCTGTCTCCTTGCAGCACTCAGGGTGGGAGGTAGATGAGTTGGAAGTGAAGGAGAGAAGTTGAGACCTGAGCCTATGAAAGAGGGGAGGAAAGTGACATTTTAAAGTTTTTGTTCTTGTTTCTCACTAGCCAAATCTGTTTTAATTAGCAGTACATTAAATTCATTTTCCTGAAGTCAAACCTATTTTGCCTATGATAGTACCTGATAAGCAATCTCCCTGTCTTCATCTGCATTCATCATCTTTCTCATAGTATTTTCTGCCCCTGTCCCACTGAAGAAGAGAGGATGAGTGGCTGGATGGTCATTTGGCTAATAACCAGGGTTAATCCACCACCACTCATATTTACTTTTCTTTCTTAAAATGCTCTTTATGCTACCTCTTGCCCATGCTTCTCAGTATGTTGGTTGCCCAGTGAAGTTGTAGATGCCCCATCCTTGGAAGTGTTTGCGGCCAGGCTGGATGGGGCTTTGAGCAACCTGCTCTGGTGGGAGATGTCCCTGCTGATGGCAGGGGGGTTGGAACAAGATGATCTTTAAGGTCCCTTCCAACTCTAACCATTCTATGATCCTATGATTCTATATCTGCAAGGTTTATTCTCCTTTTGATATTGTATTCTCTCTATTCGTATAGATAATGCCCATTCCTTTGTTATTTGTGTTCAGCACTACAGTACTCTGTTGCTACACTTTTGGTTTGAGCAGGTTAAAGTTATTGTCTCATGTTATTCCTTATGAGTGCCAGTCATGTCATGATTGACACCGATAAAACTTAAAATGGTGCAAAAAAAGGTTCATATGGAAAATAGAAAATTTTCTATATAGTAATTTTGACTAGAAGTAGTCTTCCTGAAATACATGAAAATATTGAGAGTTACCCTGTTAAATGGGCATGAACCATCAAATTTAAACTGTGATGAAATGAAAGTATTTTAATCACATTATATGACTGGACCTGTTTTGTGATTTACAGTAAGACTGTCTCAGTCCCAAATCCTGAATTGTTTGATCTGCCTTATTCAGCATGATCTGGCTGGGAAACATCCTGTAGCCTCTTTTATTTATACAGAGCAAAAGCAGGCTACTTCACACCTACCTGGATAGCAGATCATAAAGCTGCCCTACATAGCAGAAATTTTTAATTAGAGCTGATTCCTGGCATAAGCAATTTGATTAACAGCCTCCATTAAGATTAGAGAGGATGTTTAATGACTGTGACAGCTGATTTTAGATAGGAACAACAGTAAAACATTGTAGGGCCTGTTTCTAGTCAGCCTCTGTATGTAATTATTTTCATATTGACATTCACAGGTCCATAGCTATAAAGTAGTAATTTTTATTGTTTATTTTGCAATACTAATTATGAATACATTTGAACCAAATTATTCTGTGATCCTGACTGGGAGATGAATATAAAGTCCAGTTCACTTGTATGTTTTGCTAGCTTACAGCAACATAAATAGATCAGACAATGGAGTTTTTTATTGATTATATTCTCAGACACTGAGGTCAAGGGAAGTTTCATCTGAATAAAGCAAATAGGATTAGGTTCCTAAAAGACTTTATCCCTTTGATACAGGTTATCAAATGAAGAAGCTTAATGGCTGATCTATAATAAATTGTCATTGTAAAGCATAGAATTCTAGATGGGATTTTTTTCTTCCTGAGTTTAGTCTATGGTTTACTACCTGTCAAGTTGTGACTTCTTCCAAAATGCCATGCGTGTTAACTTGCCTTTCCCCAGATACAAAATATGCTAATTTTGACCTATTGTTAGGTAGTTTTCATAGTTTCTTCCAATTAAAATTTCTTCACTTTTAACTTATCTCCATACTTCCTGAACGATTGCAATTGTAATCTCCCATTACAACATTAAAACTGCAGTGTGTAAGTAAATACAGTCCCACATTTGCATTCAGTAAAATTTCTCATTGTTTCTTTTTCTTGATGGCAACATGTCCTCTTTCTTTATCTTTCTTCACATAAAAATGAAATCAGAGAAAAAAGAGGCTTCTTTCCCAGTCAGATTACTGCTACTATCAGTGACACAAATGGAAGTTCATTACGCAACCCGTGGCAGCATTTCATGACATTCCTGCAAGTGGATTACAACTACCTTTTGGATAAAATTCATGATCAACCAGATTTGATGGACTCTTTTCTTATTAGAAAACCCTCAAGGTAATAAATAGAAACATAAAAAAGTAACCTGAACTCTTTCAGAGATCAAGAAAAGAAATAAGCAAGTCAATTTGCAGATTTCAGACGCATGTTTTAGTAACGTTATTGTCATAAGAGCACTCAAGTGAATTTGTAATAAGGTTCATTTTTAATCGCAAATATTATAGTTCAGTAAAGTTTAACTTTGTTTTCATAGACAACCATAAAACTATTGAACAGCAAATTGCAACACTCTTGGAAAAGACTTTGATACTTATTTTGAAGCACACCTGCAAGGCATGTTCCTTCTTTTATAACACTTTCTCAATTGTTCATGCTGTACTACCTCAGGAAAAAACAAAAAACCAAACCAAACTAAACAAAACAAACAAACAAAAAAAAAACCCAACAACAACAACAAAATCCATAAAACAACTGGGACAAACAGGCAGATTTGTAGCAGGTTTTGACTATTCATACTTTTCTACCATTTTTTTGTATAGCAGACCCAGGGTGACTTTAGAAATAAATAAGCCAATATACTCCTGCACAGATAGACTTATTATCAAGAAAGCCCAGATGGGACTATAAAATGAATCAAGCATATAAATTCAAGTCAGAGATCTGCATCATGACAACTGAACTGAAAACTGTAGGACAATTAGTAAAGGTAGCGGTTTTCATTTAATGTAAATATATCTCATGTAAAACCTAATGATATTCCTTGTATTCCAACCATTCCATAAAGTTCACAGATTTTATCTTCAAATTAGAGGGAAAAAAAATAAAAAAAGAGAGGAGCTAGAAACTTACTTCCAAATTTATTATTCAACTGGTAAATTTAATTACAGTAAAAAGTGAAAAGACATTCTTTGCATTGATTCAAAGTAATGTCTTACCAAGGATTGCACAAACTATATTTCAGGTAATGGTCAAACTTCAGCTGTAAAGGTAGAAAAAGGGCCCTCCCTTTCAATATCTTCTTCTCTGAATTTTAACTTTCTTTATCATCATTTAGTAAAACAGTTTTTTCACTCAATTTTACTTGTAAAATATTCTTATAAATGTGCGCTTAGAAAATGGTTTCTCAACAAGTAATTTTGTTTAATCAGAATAGTATACAACTTTATAATTATTTGATCAGACTCAAAGTTCAATGAGCTTATTAAGGCTTGCATTAGAAAAAAAAAATCAAAACATTTTCTGGTTTTAATCTGTTTAACATTGTTACTGTATTGATCTATGTCAGAGTGGCTCCAGCCTAAGTAGTAACTGTTCCAAGGAATAGGAAATTATGACCTGCTTGTTTTTTTTGAGGAAAAAGTCATCAGAAAATGTCCATTCCCTGCTCTGTGCACGCATATACTGCTCTGACAGAATGGCTAACAGGAATTATTCACATTCATACCAAGGAGAATATTCCCTAAAGTATTTTAACCTTCTTTTATGAAAGCACAGAAAAGAGACTTGACTTTTAGAGCTTTTTTTTTTAAAGGTGACTCTGTTTGAACTTTTCCAGAGCTAACATATGCAGGCTAATAACCTACTATCATACACCAAAAAAAAAAAAGAAAAAAAATCAGTAAAAAACAGACAAATGGATGAAAAAACGTCTATTGGATACTTACATAATTATGACTGAATGGCAATGCTAGACGTGGTGCTAACTGCATTCATATTTGTGTGCTGTTATCAATTTTTTTAAAATGTAACTTCTCCACAAATTTTCCCCACTTATACAAATTTCAGACAAAACAAAGCTGTAACTTCTCTTTAATCATGAATCAGAATACACATTATTCCACAAATAAAAGATCATTTATTATAGACAAGAATGCATTTTATAGGCATTGTGAATTATATTTTTTTTAACTATCACAGCAAGTTACATTTAATTTTACTTTATTCGAATGCATATGTCTTCAGCTGCAGTGAAGGAAGAAGTATTTTCTGGAAAACCTTTAGTCAGACATTTTGATGAGGAAAAATACCTTATATCAAAGTGATTGCTTATTAAACAGTAACCAGCTCCAATTGCAGATATTTGAGGCTTCTTTTGTCTTCTTTTTTTTCTTTTTAATTAATTATTCTTGTACAACTTGTTTGACTTTATGTAATGTATTGTAAATTTGGTATAATTTTGGTATAAAATAACACCAAATCCTAGTAATGTTCTAATAATAATGTTCAATTCTAATAAACTGTTTAGCATTGTCTTGTTTTTGTTCAAACCCTGGCTACCTAATTCTTTCCTAAAACCTGTCAACCTGATAAAGTTAGTAGAATTAATCCATAGTTAATATATTGAGTCAAGGAAGGAGTAAAATTTGTTCAAATGGCATTCAGATGTTTTCATGAACATTTCATAATCCTATCCCATATGTTTCTCTTTGCCAGGAGTCTTTGGGATACCGGTTGCTTTTCATTATTCTACTAACAATGGAATTCCAGTGCAGGAAAACCAGGGTACATTCAGATGCTACCTGATCATGTGAAGGAAGGTAAATTTTTTGCTGCCCTTAAAATAGAAAATGAACTGAACTGCCTCATGACACACTGTTTCCCGTGGCAGCCAGGTTTCCAATTACAGATATAGGTAGGTGTCATAAATATAAGTCATATACAAGAAAAAAAAGATGGTAAATCATTGCCAAAATATATATTTGGAGAACTGAAGTATTTATTAAGTGATTGATCAAACTTCATAATTTGAAGTTATTCTTATAGAGGAAAATATACTGGGTTTAGTTCCTAGTCTGTTTGCTTAAATTAAGTGAGAAACCATCAGCAAAATGCCCTTAGGGATCACTAGGGCTTCCTAGAATGCTGAGGGATCTCTCTGGGGCTCTAAAGATGATATTGAACATTTTTCATAACATGCTGCTTCTAGCTGTTTCTGTAGCAAATGCCAGAGGTGAAGAAACACAAGGTCTAAGTACTCCTTCAGCCAGTATAAATTACCTAGAAACTGTCTCAGCATTGGATCCAGCTAAAGAGTTGGAAAGGTTGGAAATGTTGGAAGATGCCTTTATTGCTGTCTCTGACTTCTTCTGTGAATGGCACAAAGTCTTTGGCACTGAGCAAAGACTAGAGCACTAGACTTCAAACATATTTAATATTTTTATTAATGGCAGGTAAAAAGTATTCCTGTCCTGGATACAGTACTTTGGGTTAGAAACCATTAATTATATGAATTACTGAACTCCACTTTGACGATTAAAGTACTATCTGATTCTTTAGTGTTTCCTGATCCCAGAGTCTAGACCAAAAATGCAAGATTTTACTATATGATGCCATCTGGTTTCTGCACGAAACAATGAAATTCTAATCCATGGTGCTTTTTTATATATATAAATAACAATAGAAGTAAGAGTATTACATTATTAAAATAAGATTTGTGGCAACATTCTACCTTTTGCCCACTCAAAAATTCTACTCACTATTTCATGTACAGTAATAAAATATCCCATAGCTCTCTGCTATAGTTTTCAGAGTCCTTTAGGAATAGTGTCAAAGGGCATTACCATTTGATTGATGCCACTAGAACAATATTGTTCCTTTTTGACAGCGTTTAATGATTCAGGTCACTAGTCTGAACCATACTCAGTGGCTTTGTCAAGCACACAAAACCTTTCTTCAAAAAGAGTACAGAAATGTGAGCTTTGCCTTTTGAAGGAAAATATGAATCCAGCTCAGACACTTATTTTTCATACCTGCACAAGTGTATGTGAAAACAAATAAACCTACAATAATCAATTCAAAACTGGTTTGTTTTTTGTTTTGTTTTGTTTTGTTGTTTTTTTTTTTTTAAATTTGTACTCATAAATGTTCGTAATATGTTAGAAGCAAACAATGCATTCGGTGGCATATAAAGAAGCCATCACAAAAAATAAAGCAAATTAATTTCAGATCTTTTATGAATTAATTTTTACTGAGGTTGCTTTTTTGAAAGCTGAACAAACAAAACTATAACAGTAATAGTAAATGCTGTTATAATTATAGGCAGAGAGTTATTAAGGTTTTGCTTATAACTATTAGAAAGTCAACAACACCTAATTACAAAATTAGCTATTTTTATCTCTCTTAAATAGTAAAACAAACATATTGCTTTCCAAAAACCAGTATTCTAATAATTGAAATCACCACCCTTTTATTTTTTTTAATGTATTTCGAAGACAGTTACTTTCAAATAATTTTGAAGCAGATCTTTTCAAGAAATACCGTATTTTACAATCATTAAAGATGAAAGAAATATGTCTTTGTATGCAAATACTGTTAAAATGGTGCTTGTTAAGTGAAAGGCAATTTATTTTTTTTTTCTCCCTTGAGTTTTAAGGATAAATGATTTTTCCATGTGACAGTTTATCATCACAGAATACAGACCTCAGAAAGCAATGAGTGCTCAGTCAGCTTGGGTGATGTAAATCCATGTACTTCTGTTAAAAGCACCAGTGCTACATGTATCTACATCAGCTAAAGGTCAAGACCTTTATATTCACCAGGTTGCCCTTCTGCTCTTCAGGTGTCTCTACCAGCACTGCTGTTTTCACCTCAGTTACGGGAATTCCATACAAACTCAACCACAAAAAATAAAAAGTGTACTCCAAAAAGCCCATGAAAATGAGAGTGAGATACTATTTGCAGATGAAGGCAACTGTATGCAGATAGTCACTTGTGAACTAGAGATCAGTTCACTTGCACATTAAATAGCTACTGTCAATTGAAATTCCCTGAAGTACCTTTCCATTCACCATGCCACTAGGAGTCTGCTTTCCTATAGGTTCTGCACATTTATGTCAATGAAGGTATCTCAGATAACTTAGGGCATCTAAATTGACACAGGGTGCCTTCGTGCAGGGAACTGACCCACATGCTTATTCGATATAGCCAGTGGAGGTTAAAGAGCAGTTCAGACCTCTGTAACATGGAAATGTAAGGTGGGATTCCAAAGTAAAGTATTTAATGCCATTATTGACACTTGGGACATCTGAGGCATGCTTTTGTGGCTAAAAGATATAACATAAAAATGACAGAGACATTCATCCTTCTGAAATGAAGAGGCAAGTAAAGCCTAAGAGCATCTCGCTGTGATTACAGTGACAGCAGATGGCTCTAGGAAACTCAGTCCTGTGTTTGGATGGCTGATCAGCTAAACAGATTTTGAGACTCTATTTACAACATTGACAATATTGATTAGATAACTAGATACCCATTGGTGAGCTAAATTCTACCTTGAGTGACGACAATAATTTAGTCATTGCTTTTCCTAACCCCCTTTCAAGTGTTATAACTTCTTCTTATACTGGGTAATAAGTAAATTCCATAGACACGCACAGTTCTCTGATTATTACACCTTGTTTAAGATGTACATGATCTGTAAACACGTATGGGGCCTCAGCTAATCTGTGCTGGCAGTACTTTGCTAATCCTCACCCCCAGGCTCAAATTCTAATTGGAGGACAGGAATAAATGAGTAGGCAGTTTATGTGTTTGTTTTTCGTTTTTTGTTCTTTCATTTCAAACAAAGAAAAAATGTTGAATACCCAGAAAATTAGCTATTTCTGTGGCTCAAATCAGAAAACCATATATTTATTACTATACCTGTAATAAAGGATTTAAGGCATAAAGACCTCATAGACCTACACTAGAAGGTGTACCATCGAGTTGTGGCAAGCTGCCACCCCTCTTTGTACTGAAGTATCAGAATTGAGATGAAATAATTCTTTAGTGTTTTTTCTTAAGGTTTCATGTTCATATTTCTATAGCTGAGCTATGGTTTGGTAGCTACCAATAACCAGCAAACACAAAGATAAATATTTTTGTGAAAAGTAATATGTTTCATTTAAAGAAGTAGTCTATAGTTTGATTTTGTGGAAGACCAGTCAAAACTGCATTCAATGAAGCCATGTTTCCAAATGTAGTTAATTCATATGCTAATAGCTAAAAAACGTGGATGTGATGGACTCACGGTCTTTTCTTTTAACCTCACAAACAGGAACATTAGAAGCATGTAGAAAATATTGCATGAGGCAAATCAAAGGTCAGATAGTGAATGTGAGAAGTTTTGCCTGGAATTTTTGTGACAGAGCCAAGTTTCGCTAAAAAATAGTATTTCATTAAGCTCCAGAACATTTTGTCTAAACTTCCCACTCAATTTAAGGTAGTATGTTGAGATTCTGCGTGGGTTACTCACAAAACTGTCTTAGATTGAAAGATACCAGAGGATGCCTGTTAATAGCCCAGAGCTTTTCATATCCAGCACAGAGACGAACACCCTCAACAGATTACAGGTGGTTTGTGAGAACAACATTCTCAGAGTCAAACAGCTAATAGCAGCAAGATAGCTTCAGAGGTCTAAGAAAATTGGCCAGCAGGGTCTAAGACAATTCTACACATGCTGGAATTTTGGAGGAAAAATACTGTAAGTGGCTTTAACCCACTTTGGACCCCCTCCCAGCTCCAAATGTTTCTGGTATATCGCAAACTATGTTTTCCAACTTGCCTGGATGCAATATAGATTGCATTAATTTGAAATTTCATCAGAAATTTAGATTTGGTTTTAAAAAAAGAAATCTCTTTTTCATATTATTACAAATAATCCCCTTTCCTTCAAACTATAACATACCTGAAGGCAATAAAGTGTGTGGATATTAAGGCCAAATTTGTAAAAGCAAAATAAATTTTGTAATGGAAATCTTATAGGCATTAATAATTGTAGACACAAATCAACAACATTTAAATATGTAACCGGATGACTGAACCTGAAAATTAACTATCTGAACAGTTACATGCAATCGTTTGGTTTGCAATTATGTGTCCACACTGTTGATTCTGGAAATGACTGCAGGTGCAAAATTGAAGCCTGGGTTATGTCTCCTTTTAAAGCGTGGTCCTTAATGTAATTTGCTTTTTAATATGCATTTGCAGCATATATTGTAATTGTTTCTCTAGAGCTCATAGCTATGATGTGAATACATAACGTCAGCAGCACAGATTGCATATTATAGCTCCAGAATACCAATTGTATTTTAAAATGTCTATTGATTGGAAAGTAGTAATTTGCTTATGACATGCAGAAGCTGCTGAAGTGTTTCAGCATTTTTTTACATAATAAAGTTAAGTAGTTCTCCACCGATATGATTTTTGTTTAAAGTGCAGCTTTTCATAAACCAATTTTTCTTTTAATCTTTTATTTATCTTACCTCTTTGTTGCTTCTAAATCCAGTGATAAAAATCTTGATGATAAAGGACATTTCATGAGGACTAAAAGCTATATAAAAATATTCCAACTGTCTTTTCATCACCAATTTGCAAATACATCCCTCTTTCTTCTGTTTACTGCTGTTTTCATTGAGAACCAGGGGAAAAGCTTCAGAAGCTCTGTTTATATTGTTGCATGGTGGTACAGCAATCAGAAACTGAAGTGAGGAAACCATGAAATTCTCATTCACTCAACTTTCCATATCCTGGATGTGTACATTGGTAGGCAAACCTGGCCAAGTGATGCATTTTCTCTTCATTCTTCCCTTCTCTACCCATACTTCTTTTAATGGGAATGAGAAACAAAGCAAAACTATTATAGATTTGTTTTTGGTTTTGTTTTCCCTCCTGTAAGTTGTAGTTTCTAGAAACATATGCAACAGTGCACTCAGAGCCACATCTGCTTTTGAATTTTTACAAACTGTTGTTTCTGGGGGAGCAGCCAGTCTGTTGTAGCTACTGTGTGTCTAATATATGACATTGCTGTTATTTCTAAATGAGGCATATTATTTTAAAGGTAAAGCGGTGATAATGAATGCTGGATTGTAGCACAGGAAGATATTCCTGACTGCTCACATGCAGTACGGGCATTCTTATGATGAATAATTGATTGACAAAGAATTATGCAGCAGAAATATATTAGTGGAAAGATAATAAATACAAAATTTAGAATTTATGTAACGAAATCCTTGTCCTTTTCTTCAAATTGATAGAATTCAACTAAAAAAAAAAAATAGGGCTTAGAAATTACAAACCCCCTCACCTTTACAAAATTCCTAAAATTTCTAGATATATTTAATTGGCTTACCTAACTCTCCTTTAAAACTTTTCCTCCCCCTGTAGTAATGTAGTATTTTTCCTTTGGAACACTGACATTACTTATAGGACTAATTTTCTGAGTAAATTGTTTATATTGAACAACAGAAAGATGGATATTTTCTCTATTGTAATATTTTCAGTGCTACCACTATGTATAGTAGTCAAAGAAATGTGCCCCATAAAAATTTCCAAATGGTGTTTTAGTAGAAGTACGAAGAAGTTCAATGTTTGTTTCAACTGATTGCATTTTGAAACTCTTCTGAAATGGAATTGGTTTTGGTCAGTTTGAATCTGGAAAAAAACTAAACTTAAACTGATAAAAAAGCATTTTCATAGAACATATATATGAAGTATGTACATGTATATATATACTAATATAACTTATAGTGAAAACATAAATGTTGTAGAAACTCTGGTTTCCATCTATAAATGATTATAATAAAATATTTTTAACAGCTTTCCTCCATAGCAATGTTTGAATATCTAAGACCTGATGATCCTAGATGTTTTTGGAAATTGCTCTTTTACAGTATTCAGTCAACTTGTATTATGAAGTTGCATGGTGTGCAACAAATCTCATTTTTATCAGTCAGACATGGTACCACAGCTTTCTTCCTATTACCAGACTTTATTCTGCTGTGATACACAGGAGACCACTGCTGCTTTAGTAGACATAGCATTTCTTTTGAAATTAAGCTTCTTTCCTCATAGTGTTTTTATGAAGTTTTTTTGGTAACAGTTCTAAACTGCATCTTTACCATGTGATTTGTAATTCATATGTTACAATGGTATTCATTTCTTACCAGTTTCCTGAATATCAGAGCCTAAATGCCTGCAAAGTTATTAGTTAATAAACAAGGAAAATACCCAACAGTACAATTGCTAACAAGAAAGATAAAAATAAACGGATTCCAGTGAAAAAAAATGTCTCCATTTGGGGAAAATGTGCTGCAATTCTAATGGCTGATTTCTCAATAAGGATTTACAAAGGGAACAGAGTATTTCTTCTTATGCTTCCACTGAAGATTAGCTTTTTATTTGGGAGGAACGGTTTCTTTAATATGTCTCTTCAACAGCTATCATGATACTATCAGGTTTACTTACAATTGAACTATCAAGGGATTAATTTCCTTGACATAAATTTTAGTTCTAGCGGGTAAATATTAGAGTCTTAGTCTGCTTGAAAATCAGACAAACTGCGGTTGTAGTGAAAAAAAAATCAATGAAGAACATTTTGAGAAAAACACTATAATGAACAAAATGGGTACACAGTTCCTTAATGAAAGGCAAACTAAACTTTTCATTTTTGTTTAACAGCTATATTGATGGAAAAATCTTTAATCCAGTATAACATAAGACTGCGTGGAGAAGGCATGCAAATACATATTTCCATTTCATTGATGGCCATATTTGCTACACACTTGCTGGGTGAGAATAGCTTTACAATTTACTGATAACTTTCTAAACAGTACTGGGACCAATACTATTTAACATCTTTGTTGGAGACACGCACACTGGGATAGAATGCACCCTCAGCAAGTT
>VZRU01008274.1:167930-223164 GCA_013398155.1 Pedionomus torquatus
CCACCTGGAGTCCTGTGTCCAGCTCTGGAGTCCTCAACTTAGAAAGGACATAAAACCATTAGAACAGGTCCAGCAGAGGGCCACAAAGATGATTAGGGGGATGGAGCACCTCTCCTATGAGGACAGGCTGAGGGAGCTGGGGCTGTTCAGCCTGGAGAAGAGGCGGCTCCAGGGAGACCTCATTGCAGCCTTTCAGTACCTGAAGGGAGCTTAGAGGAGAGGGGCTTTTTGTCAGGAAGTGTGGTGATGGGACAAGTGGTAATGGTTTTAAACTAGAAGAATGGAGATTTAGATCAGATGTTAGGAAGACATTCTTTCCTGTGGCGGTTGGTGAGGCACTGGAACATGTTTCCCAGAGAAGTTGTGGATGCTCCATCCCTGGAGGTGTTTAAGGCCAGGCTGGATGGGGTTTTGAGCAACCTGCTCTAGTGGGAGGTGTCCTGGCCTAGTGAGAGGTGTCCCTGCCCATAGCAGGGTGGTTGGAACTCAATGATCTTCAAGGTCCCTTCCAACACTAAGCATTCTATGATTCTATGATTTTCAAAAATAATTATTAGGTGTCCCTGGATACTTAATAATTTAAGCGCTTTAAGGTTAGTTTTTCAAAAACACTTAAAGATGTAGTCAGAGATACATTTAAATTTCTAAATTACCTCCTTGGACATTTTCCGAAGTATTCATTTGCACCATTAACATCTAAGTGTTTTTCATCAATTTAAATGGTGTATAAGCTAAAGTCCTATTTGCCAAATGCAACCAAAATTTAGTCAAAGCCTCTCTAATTGCTCATTTGGATAAATGTCAGCAGAGACTACAGTATATAAACTAAATATATTAATTGTCGTTTAATAGAAAAAAAGTAGGGAAAATATTGAGAAAGAGAAAATTTTAAAAAGTGGCTATACCTCAAATACAGTTACTAATTATGAACATATACAGACTGTAAGTAGACATACCATTGAAAATAGGGTGCGCTTTCCTATCAGTCATCATATCACTAATTCTGGGCACTCGGTTGCTGAATTTGCCGTTATTCAGTATTTCTATTCAAGTCTCTCTTTTTCTCTATTCAAGTCTCTCTTTCTCTATTTCTCTCTAGTCTCTCTAAAGGCTAATATGATGTCTATCTGCCAACTTAACATGCAACTATAGTCTAGCTAGATGAACATTTTTACTATAGTCAAGCTAAATGAACATTTTTGAGGTATATGTAGCAACCCACAGAGTTTTAGCCACCTTAACTAACCTTTTCATTATGAGTTTTATAACAGCTTGGTTCAATTTTATCATTACAGCTGCTGTCTGGGATTGTTGACACCACAAATATAAGGCAATCCAAGAAAACTATTTTTTGCACTGCTTCCAGCATGATTTAAGGATGAAAGAATTTCAGAAAAGTTTCTTAAACTTATAATAGGAATGGAACAAATCCTACAAACTCTGTAAGATTATCCAGTCATTATGTTCCTGCAGAAGAAGAACAGAACAGAAGAAAATATTGTCACAAAAAATTGTACCAGTAATGAGGTTTTGAAATATCCAAGGGCCAATGACTAGAGTGAAACTAATCTGTCTTCCCAGGAAGCTGGTTTTGTGTTGTCTTCTCATATACAAAATACATTTCTTCTCCTAAAATCTTTCATGTTGCAGGCATTTAATAAAAATCTTCCTCATATCAAGATACAGTGAAACATTTTAAAATGTAGTTTTCTCTATCCATCTGATTTCATTATTTTCTATGTTATTATGTATCTGAAGCTTTATTTATTTTATTGATATACAGAAATTATCAGAGAGCATTATAGTCTCAACATAAAAAGATAAAATGAATGACCTGTCTTTGTATCAGTTAGAAGACAAATTTATTCCTTGATCGCATTTACACATTTCTACCAGTTAAGTTCCTAGAATTGAAAAAAAGATTTTTGCAAAGCTATCTTTCAACCTCTGAAGTACCTAGTGAAGGATATAAAGGAAATTCTGACAAGGGAAATGTTTGGAAAGTAGAAAGGTTAAAAATATATTAGCCTTTCTCTGTCTAGTGGAGAGGAAGAAGTAGCTATTCACACTAATGCAAGTAAAAATACTGGTCTTTATGGCAGATAAAGAATCTGTTCCCTAGCTCTAAGGGAGTTTAACTTGAGAATATTTAAGCATTTAAGCAGACATAGAGCCACTGAGGACAATACTGATTCAGCTCCAGTGTAGGAATAAGATTGCTTCTGCTACAGGTGGTCAAGTTCCTCCCCTGCAGAGAAATCTCTAATACCTGGGACATTGCTCGGTCATGACTGAAGGCCAGTGTAGCACTGTCCACCAAGCTCCAACCTGTGTCTTAGCAGAAACGTGTGCTGGTTGCCCCTTGTTCTGTAGATGAGAGTAAGAATAGGATTGACTCAGAGCTCAGCTCCATGTTGTAATTCTATCTAAAGATACATGTATAAGAAAGGTGAGAAAGTGACAAAACAATTACAAAAAATCTCTTATAGTATTTTGAAATATTTTTTTCCAAATTGCCGTTCAATGAGAGTTGAAAATTTCTCCCAAATGCCCAGAAATACATTTTTAACTGATGTGTTTAACTGCAGTTCATTTTATTGGAGGAAAAACTGGAAAATTGACTCAATTGTCCATTGCAATGAAAAGAGTCTAGGAGTTCAAGTGAACTTTTTTTCATGATTGCACATTTTAACATAGTAACACAGTTACAGCATATTTATAGCTGTCAGTTTAATCTTTACTTCTGTTTTTTAAAAGCATTGATGAAGCTACATTTAATTGTATAAGGCATGCACGAAAATTTCTTAAATGACAGAAGCCTGTATCATTTTTTATGATGCTGATATGGTCATCACATTTTTATGTATATAGACACACAACTCACTACTAAAAAAGTATTAAAATAAAACATGGTTTATAAAAAAAGAAATCTGTGCATTTTTGTATTCAGTCAGTCATTTTTGGAATCAAGTTTCAGTTATGTCTCAGTAATGACTGTTTTCTTTTCTTGCTTAGCTTTGGAAATCAAAAATCATGTAAAAATGGATAAAATTTTCTTAAAGTGGGTCAACAAGTGGGTTGCTATGGGAAACTGAGATATTGGAAAAAATCTCTGTACTTCACTGTTTGAGGAAAATGCACGTTGCTTTTGTGTGCCTCCCATGTGGCTTCTCCTGGAGTGACATACTTTAAATTATGTTATATTTTTCAAGGCATGATGCCTAACAGGGGATATAAATATATATCATTCTTTTTTCTATAGAAAAAATGATGTACAAAATAAAGGATTGATGTTTGGAAAATAATTATTTTAAAAACCAGTTCAGCTAATACTAGCTATAAATTAAAAGTATGTTGGAAATGTATTTGTATATTTATCTTATCTATTTAAAATAGTTATCTTTCTTCTGCATAATATCTTGTAGCAATGCAGGGATACAAGGTCGATTGCCTTACATGACAACAACCACCTGTATAGGTAGTGGAAGTGGAATACAACAGTCCTTAGAAAGTGCTTATTAACTTCCTTTCTCTTTCCACTCACTCTGCCTAGAGCACAGTAGAAAAAAAAAGGAGGGATAATTGCAAGAACAACAGTGTCAGTTAACTTGATATATTGTTATGTTATTTTTTAAATTTTGTTCTGTAGAGCTTATATGTTTCAATACTTCATAAAGTGAATTTATCACTCTTGCGAATTACCTGCTTTACAAATTTTTCTGATGTTTTGAGGTTTGAAATTGAATTCAAATTCTGTTTTAAATTACGGAAAATGTTATGGATGTCCATTGATGTACTTATATACATTATAAATGATGTTAGAAACCAGTCTATTGATCTCCTGAGCTGCAGAGAAGTTATCTGCTAACAGATTTGCTTTAGATATATTCTTTCTCCTGATGCATTCTGAAGTAGATTCTTGCTAGAACATGAATACTTTGAATTCAGACTTTTATAGATATTTGTCTCTATACATTGACCTGCCTCCAGGCATGTTAGTACAATCTCTTGCCTGGAAGGCAGTCATATTGACTACTACTGCTGGGAAGGGTGAAGTAAGAACTATTATATTATTTCTGGACAAGCTGTTCTGGTCAACTGCCCGCAGGCTTAAGCTGTCCGGAAAGCACCTACATACCGGCTGCTCTGGGAGGTTATTTTAAGAATCAAATTACATTTCCATATATGTACCTTCAAAGTTCTCCCCAAAAAATCTGAGCTGATCCTGCAGAGTCAGCATTTTGACTTACTGCCTTCCAAGAACAGCACAACTTTAAGATTTACCTCGACATTTAATGAGAAAAACACCCCAGATACTGTACACTAAATGCAGATTTACAGAGAATTAATCAGAGTACAGTCAACGAGTACAAGTATGCATAGCACATAAAGTATATCAAGGGTTTTGCTCAGTCAATGCATTTGGATCACTGACCTTTCTTCACATTTTTGTTACCTATCTTAAAGTGAGCAAGACACTTTGGATACATACATTGTTATTTTGAGCCATCCGTTAGATTGCTATAAAATACTACCCTTGTTTTCTGTAAACCTCCCACCCCTTCACCCCCTACCTCTCACCCTCCCCCGGCAAAACATTTATCTCAACATGTATGGATCTTTAGGGTTTTCCATAACCCAGAGGATTACAGCCCTATAAAGAAAAATTAGGGTCATTACAATTAGTAAATGTATTTTTTTTTCCCTTTTAATTATGAAGAAAATAATTCTAATGATATTTTAAACAAAGGAAATTATTTGACATATAAGTAGCTTTGCCTTCTTTCATACACCTGGATCAGGAAAAATGATGTGACCATGATGCTAAATTTTTGTGCTAATTAGTGTTTATGAATTCAATTAAAGCAGGTAAGAGGCATTTGAAAACCTGGACATTTCAGGCACCCAGGAAATCTATTGTTCTCTTTCCATGCATTTCAGCTGCATTAATGAAAGTAATAATAGTTGCAGACCTCATGCCATTTTTTGCCATATAGTCACAATTTGTCCTTTCCACAAAAGAAAATCAGAAAACGGCTGAAGTATTATATATATTGATGGATGTTAGACAAGTGTAACAAAGGGCTCCTCTTCTAAAGCATTGCCAGGCTTTTATGTTATTATTCATGAATGACTAACTTATTCAGAGGACAGTAGTTCTAATATTCAAGGAAGCAATGATGAGCAGCAGCAAGGGTGCAAGGAAAGTAGTTTTTCACAGGACTCAAATACTGGGGCTGCATGTAATATGTGAGTTGAACAGAAGCGAAAATGAAATATTTTTCATGAATGTTGAGTGGTGTGTCATTTGGAAAGAGAGGTAGGTCAAACCTGTATGGTGGTTGGAATATCTGAGAATGAGAGTGGGGTGAAGATGGGAACAGGAAAGAAAAGAAAGAATGGACAAGATTAGCAGACAAGAGTAGAATTTGGTAACTAGCAAAATAGCATACAGACATTCTTACATGTTGAGCTATTTTGATGGCATGTGCTATTTGAGATCTCAACAAAATTAGATTATTTTTACACAGTACTTAACATTGTTTTAGCAACATATTACAACAGAAGACATGAGCATCAGTAATAAAACGTAAAAGAAACTGTTAAATCAAGTACACTTAATGATTTATTAGCTAGCCAATTGTTCAACTGTATTTGCCTAATTAGTCTGTAAATAACCAAATTTATTCCAAAAAATGCAGTTCCCATTCATTATTATGAAACAGCTGGGAAATGGTGTTGAAATAAGTAGCTAATTGTGTATCAGTGATTGCTGTATGTCATTAAGCACAATGATTTTTCTTTTCCTCTTTTTCTTCAGCTACTATACTATCTTCTTGGTACATCAGAAACAGCAAATGTTTGAGCAAATGCTGAAAGAAGCCACTGGGAATCTTTACATTGACTTTGAAGTGTTTTGAAGTGGATTCTTTATAGGAGAAGAGTGCTCCAGAACCATGAAGCATCCAGTTCACTCTGAAGTCGCTCATAGCATTTTTATAGTGCTTATTGCTTTCAGTACAGAAATTTTTCTTGTGCTGACTTTTGAGGATTTAAATGACATTTAAACAGAGTAGATATCTTAGTGTCAGCTCTGGGGCAGGATATATTTCACACTAAAAATACAATCAGAAAATATTTTTATAATTATTGAGGAAACTCACCAAACTTAAATGAAAGAAATTGGTAAGTGTATTTTGTAGCAAAGGAAGGGAAGCTATCACACATTATATTATTATAGCAACTATTTATAGATTTGAACAGTGAGCCAAGGATTACAAAGTATTTTATAGTATATAGTTATCTGCTACATTATATTAGACTTCTTAAAATATTCAGGATTCTACCCAAAATTAAGGTGGTGAGATTCAAGTATCTACATGGAGGTGGTTTGATGCAACTTATGTTCCCATCTGTGGGGAAATTGGGCATGGGTCACCTCCTTAAAAATGAACATCTCTTGCTGTTTAAGATAACTTAGTTTTTTTATAAATTTACTTTTAACAAAAGTTATAAGTTTTTATATATACATATCTGGAATCTATTTATTTATATCATTATGATTGTTATCAGGTCAAACTGTTAATTTGAAAAATAATTTAAAAACATGGTTTGTAATGATTTTTTTTTCTGATTAATTAGAAGAATCTTTGTTACATTTAATTAATTTTTATTTTTTTATCAGTGTACTGACAAAGGACAAGCAAAACTAGCACAAATATACATAACGCTTAAGTTAGCACATTTTGTTAGATTCATATTCATACGTGAAAAGAATGTTCATACATGTCTTTCAAAAATGATACATTCTAACTAGGTATTACTGAAGGTTAAAAGACTGCATGAAAGACATGAAAAAATTTCCATAAAAATTATGTAAAATCATCCAATATTATTCATATAAGCTTTTAAATACATTTTCTTGAGTCATCTTTCATTCTTTTTTTAAACATGTTTTCCCCAACATGTGTCACTGCTAGTTTATCAGAAAGCAAATTTCAAAGTTGAAGGTACAAGTCTGTAAACAACCAATCTGCAGAGTCACTATGGGTGAAATCAGAGAGAGAAAATTGCTGCCCATCAGGAAGCTGTGTTGTCACTACAGGGTGCAACATAAGCATGTGCTACGTGTTGCTTAATAAAATTATCAGTTTATTGGATAAGGAAGGAATTACTAGGCGTAACATTCAGTTCTGGCTTCATACATACAATGAAATGGCTGCCTTTCTTGTCTAGTCTAAAGCCACACAAAAGTGAGGAACAAATGCTGAAGCCCTCTTCAGAAGGATTTATTAATATTATTATTATTAGGTAGAATTAAATTTACATTTAGTGCTGAAAAGTTTCTATGCTTTTTAAACTTTAAGCTCTAACCAAGAAATACAGGTCTTCAGAGTATGACACAAACTGAAACAAGTAAAAACCTTCAGGTAAAGCTATTAGGACTGAATTCTACCTTCAGATATATCTTGAAATACAGTGATAAAAATAACTTTCACAGAGTTTTATTTATTTATGCATTTTTCTACAGCATTAAGGTGGAAAAAGAATTTGAGACAGAAGACTACCTGGAAGATATGTTGACCAGGTGTTTTGGAGGTGTACTGAACTAGTGCAAGCTTGTTGGGCATTGTCTTGGGATTTGCTAATGGATATTCCCCCAGCTGCCCATGCAGACATTGCCTGGCTTTAGTCTCTAGAACCTGCTAATTTCTACAGTGACATCTGTGAGTTGTGTTTAAAATCAATGGTGAAAAATAGAATAGTAGACAGTAAGATCAGAGACATCTATAAAGGACTAAAGATAGAAATAACAATAACACAGGAAGCATTTTGAGATATATTTGCAGTTAAATAGAAAAAAAAAATCTTTTGAGGGTATAGAAGCCTTTAAATTTTCCTTGGTCTAATTAGACTTCAATGTTAGCTGTTTCCTCAGTCTTTTTGGAACGTTTTCTGAGCCTGATGTCCCTTTCCAGAAGCAAAGATTATCAGATGTGGTGCTGATTTGAGACTGCAGTTACAGTATTAGACTGCCAAATACTGAGAACTTTTTAAGTTTACATTTCAGTGATCATTTAGGGATGAATGCATAAGTTGTTATGGTTTAAGATAGACAAACAAAAACAAAAAACAAAACAACAAAAAAATCAATATTGATACCACAAAACATATGTGGTTTTAAGGAAAAAAATGACACCTTTTTCCCTATCCTGGTTTTTCATCACTTCTTTGAACATGTTGGAGTTTCTTATTTTCATGGCCTTGTTTAAAAAATGAAGGTGTAGCTTCTGTGTTGTATGTCAATTTCCACAATCATCAAGGTGTTGGGGTTTTTTTATTTGTCAGAGCTGTCTGTTTTGCCCTCACAGATCATTTTTACTCACAGAATAATTCACACTATGTTACCACATTGCTCTGCTGATGGAAAGACTGGCCAGTTTTTGTTAAGATTTTATTCATTTTCATTTTATAAGGGGCTTTTTTGATGTTGTTTTTTTTTTTTTTTTTTACTCCTGTACTAGAATAAGTGGTGGTAATCAGTATACATAGGCTCCAGCCTGAGATCCATTTCTTATCACAAAAATCACTGTATGGTAGGGGCTGCTGTGACACTATTTACAGAAACTCCCCTGCTGCTTAGAATCAGAATTATGTCTATTTGCTATATGAAACTACACCCACTACATTATTAATACCAGTAAATACCACATATTGATGTCCAAATGGGACTATTCTGGTTATATATTACACATCCTCTCAAAGCTGTCACATCGATGATGTACTATATAACACTAATAGCTGCTACTCCAATGATATATACCAAGTGCCATCGCTCCAGCTAAATATTTCATCATGGCAACAGAATTTGCACTAAAATACTTCAAGAGTATGGTTGTAAATACAGTATAAATACACAGACCAATCATTCTGTAATGTGCTATAGAATTATTTACCCTATATGTACTTGTATGAACAAGTGTGTGAGCTTGCATGCTTGTAATCAGACAGTTTCTGTTTTGAGGATATGCATGTTTATCTTGATCATTAACAGCCTGATGTCAAGTTCTCTTAAAGATAATCCCTTTAACATAGGCAAAATCTCTTACCACATCCTTACCCTAAATTTTCGTGATCATATTTCTCTATGGCTTTGGAAAACCAGTTTTCCATAGCTGAAGTCTAACTCTAACGCCATGGGTTACCCACTATCAGTGTTCTATTTCATCAGTTGTCCTTCATTATTTCCCTTATCCCCCTGGTTGTATCTCCAATTGCTCTTTCTCTTTTGCTCTTTTCAACACCACCAAGTCTCAAAGCTGAGTTTCACTATTCAGACCTATCCCTAGTATTTAATAATATTCAGTGATCTGCTAAATAACTCATGATTTCAACCCAAATAAAAATGAGTAAGAGCCAAAAATCACAAAAACAAAACAAAACAAAACAACAAAAAACAACAAAAAACAACAAACTCCCTATTTACCCAACAACCAAACAATTAAAACCAGAAGAAACGAACTGAAATACTGCCACATCTCACAATTATGTTCCCCTAGGTCGGGAGTCATGGCCTGTTAGAAAGAGATGTGCCAAGTAAACCCAAATCCCAGTTCCTCTCTCCCAGTTATATTAAATGACCATTTGGAAATGCTACTACTTCATACCTAGGATTCTTCCTCAAAAACATGGGAAGCAACATGGAAACAGAATAACGTGTTCAGGCAGTGACCATTCATAGGATAATTCAGGCAGCTGGAGGTCTCTAGTCCAAACTCGTGCTCAAAGAAGATTCAGCTCTGAGATCAAACCAGGCTGCTTAGGGCTGTATCTGGTTGGGTGTTGACTTCTCACCTCTCTTTGGAACCTTTTCTATTGCTTGATAGGAAAATTGTTTCTCCTCACATCCAGTCAGAGCCTTCTTTGTCTCACTTATACCTATTGTCTCTTATCCTCCCACCATGCACCGCTACGAAGGCTCTGTTTTCTCAGCCTCATTCAAGGAGAGGCACTGTAATATCCTCTCAGGTCCAGGAGCTTCTCCTCCATCTGAATGACTATATTGGTGGCTTCACTGAACTCACTCCAGTCTGTTAATATTTCTTGTATTCAGGGAACCCCAAAACCGTACACAGGTTTTTTTTTATAACTGAAATCTAATGATTCCTCATTAAAATAAGATAAACAAACCAGTCCAGCTTGCCATTGACTGCTTTATTTATCAGGACACACTGCTGGCTCATATTCAGCTTGCTGTCTGCCACAGCCCCTAGAGCCTTTCCAGCAGAGCTGCTTCCACAGAATCATAGAATGATATGAGTTTGGAAGGGACATCTGGAGACTATCTAGTCCCCCCTGTCAAAGCAGGTCCTCCTAAAGTAGGTTGCATAGGAGCTTGTCCAGGCTGGTCTTGAATGTCTCCAGAGACAGAGACTCTGCTACCTCTCTGTTCCAGTGCTCCACCATCTCAGTGAAGAAGTTTCTCCTCACATTTAGATTGAACTTTTTATGTATAAGTTTATGCCCATTTCTTCTTTCCTCCCAAGTCACACCATTCTGGTCAGTCCAATTCTCTGTCACTGGAAGCTGTTACTCCTTCCCAGGCAGAAGACATGCCATCTTTCTCTCCTCTGATCCTGACACATAAGCTCTCAACAAGTCTGTCATCAATCCTACAGAGGAGTTCTCTACAGAGATGCTGTTTAGCTCTGGATAATCTCAGCTTCTGCCACGATTGTGCTCTCTGTTCTGCTAATTCACTTCAAGAGCTTCCTAATCCTGTTCAATGTTCTACTCTCCCTTCCCCTGAGGGAGAACACTGGAGGAATGTTCTTCAAATAAAAAATTAGCTAGCCTAGCTTTTGTCAATCTAACTATGTGCTCTGCTGAATCATGTTCTTGGTGTTTCATTATTTGCTCTGTTTAGTTTTTCATAGTTTCTGCAGTCTTTCTCAGATCTTTTTCATGTATCATTTTTCTTTGCTGTTTCAAAAAATGTTTCAGTATTCTTAAAATTATTTATTTTTTATGAAGCATATGGTTGTCTTGCTTTCTATTTAGTATGTGATGAGGTCTTATTTCTTACAGATTATGACATTGCAGCATCTAAGTGTCTGCAGCACTATAATGGTCTTTTTTTTCAATTTAAAAATTATCTGGAGGTTTATATAAGTAGATTTCCCCTTCCTGATTAAATTAATAGTATCAAATAGTATTTAAAGATGTTTAAACTGTCCAGACTGTTAACATATACAGTAGTCAGTTACTGAAGGCAGTATAGACAGAAGTACTGGGTAACTGTGTCCTGTTATTCCATGTTATGAAATAGTTTCCACTGAGGCAAGATGTCTTGCACTGTTTTTTACACACATTCTTTTCAAATCTTCAAGTTCTTTCCATTTTCTTTCAGGAGACCAAACCACCAAATTAGCTTGAAAGCATTCAGTTTAGTTTATCTTTTTTTGCCTTAAATAATTTATCAAGAATGATGTAAAATATTAAACTTTTTAATTCTCATTAACTTTTAAGATTCTTCAATTATTTTCCTCCTGCTCACAAATCAGATCAGCATCTGAAAATGTTTGCTGAAGATTTATATTCATATCAGTATTATGTTTTTGTAATTGAAATTTTTGTGAGTAAAAGATTTGTATTTTCTGTCTCTGACTAATTCACTCATATTTGATAGTCTGCCTTCTTTACACTGAGACTCCCATGAGCCACTCCCAAATCATTAGTACTTCTTCATGGCTTCTTTTTCTTCACCTATCCATAAAATAATGCCTTTTGAGATATTTTACCAGTCTCTTTTTGGCCTCTTTTTTATTTTCACATTCCTCAAGATGTGACTGATTCTGAAAGCATGCTGTTTGCAATTCATTTTATAGACAGGAAGCTGTAGAAACGTATCCTCAAATACAAATACTGTTCTTCATTTTCATGGTCTCTGGTGTCTCTCTTCAGTATATGCCTGAACATGCCATACAAGATATCAACAGCATCTGAAATCTACATAGCAGTCTTCCAAGCTCTTACTTTCAGCTTGATATTCCTGTTTGTATTTTAGGTTTCACAAAGGTTGTGAATTGTTTCTGAAGCTCATCTGTTTCTCTGACCTCTCTGTCATACCAAGTATTTTTTTAACAGTCTTCTTCGAAGTCAGTGGTCTGAGTATAAACATCCCCTGAGGTTCCTCTTGCTCTTGATATTTCTCTAATGTCAGGAATCAGTAAATGCATGATTAAGCTGATTGATAGCAGCTAATATCTTACCTCATTTAGGATTGCTGATAAGCATAACTTTGTACATGTTTAATTAATTATTCTCCTTCTTCTTCCTTTCATTATATGATAAAGACTCTCATTAATTACAATTGTTTTCTACACAAATACCCTTAATACTTCTCCATTGCAGTCATACGCAGTTATTTGGAAGTTTCACTCAAGGATACTACCCGTTATTTGCTAATACTCTTCATAAAATACTTTGTATTTCAACTTTTCTTCATAAAATATCTTATATTTCATTTTCTGTTCTTCAAGAAGGATCAGTTAAGGTCAATATTTTGTCATTTTGCTCTTGTCCTTAGATAGAGGATTTTGATAGTGTCAAAAGCAATAACTGCTGATAATAGAGTATTGTTCACCATGGATTTTTTTTTTTTCCCTATTTCATGCCTCTGTCTTTTCTCTCCTATAAAACAGTGTGAATTCACTGACTTAAAAGATCCACATCCCAGGTATCTTGTGAGGCTGTGATGTGCATGCATTGCTTCAAAAGCACATGACAGGGTCTCAGTTCTATTTATGTTGTAAATATTCTCTTTTCAAACTCCCTGTCCTTTTTCCATGTCTTCTAATCCCACTCACCACTTTACTTTTGAGCTCAAAGATGAACTTTTTAGAGGGCTTGCGGGACTTCAGATATTAAAGGAAAGGCATGTAACGGTGAAGTAATGGTGATTCACAGTATTACAGGTCCTTTATTTATGACTATTTTTGTCCCAGAGATATTTGGTCTTCTACATGGGGATGGTTATTGCTGAATCAAAGGATTTTGTATTTCTTGAAAAAAAATGTAAGCATCCACTCTCACCATATCAAACTTGTTCATAGTCAAAGGGCAGAATGTGGGTTAGTCATGCAGATCAGCAAACACATAAGACACTATAGAACCACAGTCACTTTAGGGTGATTCTGCAGGTTTGCCTGGAGTATTTCTTGAAGACTGAAATATAAGATAGACTGAAATGTCAGGAAAAGTTACATTTGGGTAAAGACATTGCAATATCTTAAAAGGATAAGGAGGCAATCTTGTGCTTTATCTACTGATTCTGAGGACAAAATGTCTCTTTAAACCAAATGCATATTTGTTACAAAAAGTGAGAACATTACTTTCAAATGTCAGGTAAAATTATTCCTGAATAATAAGGAAATCATAAATTGGTAAAATATGCATGGTTTAGTGTAAAAGTGATTAAATGTGTCAATGCATAATGTTTGATAGATAGGATGAAAATAAGAAAATTCAGTATTTAAAAAGAATCCACACCAAATTAAAACCCAAACTTAACTTTTATTAGGCTGTCAGTTAATATTTCAACAGAAGAAATAGAAGAAAAGAAGTAGAAGAAATAAAAACCTTATATCTTCTACTTTACAAATTTTCATTTTGAATGACTAAATTCTTAAACAGTATTTTACAAGAAAGTTTTGAAGATTGTCCAGGGACACTAAATAGAGATTGGAAGAAGGGGCACAGGAAAAAAAAAAAAAAAAAGGTTTCTCATATGGCAGAAAAAAATGTAAAAATTTGCTTTGGCAGGGAGGGTGGACTACATGATCTTCAAAGACCTCTTTCAGCCCCTACCATTCTGGGATTCTGTGATTATTTCATGGGAGGAGTTTGACATAGGGTTTGCAAAATAAATGCAACCAATTCAGTCAGAGATAGAACAAACATGAATTGGGAATTAAAAATTCAGAATAAGAAATTGGAGATCTTTTTAATAATATTGAAAACATCACTTTATAATCACTGTGATTTGAAGTTAATGGATTATTTTTAATTCGATAAACCTAGGAGAACTATTCTCTAAAGACTTACATACATTCATAAATGTGAAAAAGCTATATTTTACTACATGTAGAGTAAGTTTAAGGAAGTCTTTTAATTCGGTATCCAAGGGGAATTTTGAAGAGATATCTAACAGAGAAAAAAAGGAGAAACCAGCTAGAAACTGACTGCATTTTTAGTAAAAATATTCATTAAAAACTGATATGGAGTGTCATTTGATTATTCAACTGCAGCTAACTATAAGCTTGAGGGGAAGATCTTAAAACTGTTATACTAGACTATCACATTTTATGTCATTAGTGAGTTTTAACATTTCAGGTACTCATTACATTGCAATCCATTATAGTGTGTCCAATCAGAAATTATTCACATTAATATAATAATTTTCACTTATATTTTTATTGTCTGACTTAATATGAATGTAACTCATTATGATGAAAAATTAGCATTACATTTTAATCTCTAGAAATGAATTCTCTTATGTTATTAACAAGTATGTTAAAGCACTATATAATGAATAAAAACCTAACAGAAGAGTATATTTCCATCAGTTCATTATAACATCATCTCATGCAGTATCTTATTAAGAAGTGAGTTTATTAGTAAAATTGTCAATGTATTTGAAACCATTCCCATAACGACCTGCAAGGCAGAAAAGAATCATCATAAGAAAATCAGTAAGGAAAAATGTTTTTCTTTTAAATCATATTGTATATCTCCACAGAAAAATGATTACTTATGGACAATCAGATAAAGAACATCTATCACTTAGTATATGTTACACAGGAGGTAGATCAATTTTTAGATGGTTTTTTTTTTAATGGCAATAAGAAATGTCACATGTAATATGTTACGATACTAGTTTGTTCTTTCATATATTTAGCCTCATAGTACTCTTATAAGTGTAACTATTCCCTCTTACAAACGGGAATTAATGCACAGGTAAGCTACACAAGTTCACACAGAAAAAAAATAAGAAACTGGACAGTTGAAGGTATATGGGCCAAGTCCCAAAAAATAATTCAAACCATGGAATTATCCTTCTTTTCTCATTAATTCAGAAAATGCAGGTGACGTTTCCCCAGGGAAAAATGCTAGCAGAAAATATTTCTATGATAATAAAAAATTGACTTGCTCATCCTCTTGAGATAAACAGATATCTCTTGTTCTATCTATAATCTGTGTGAATCTGAAATTCCGTCCACAGATCTGTTACTCTGTATCTGACTCCAATAAATGTGCTTCCTTATATAAATAGTAACTGGGATTTCTGTTACTGTTTTGCTTCCCTTAGTATTATTATATCTTGATTTTTTCTATAGAAAGAAGTCTAAAAAATCTGCTTGTTTTACTTTTAACTCTAAGAATTTTAACATATAATTAATGGCAACACCTAAAGCACTACTACATATAACCTAACAGTTAAGTGCATCTCTTACATTTGATAACTCTTTCAAGCATCTGTTAGGAATGTCAGAAAATTTAACCACTTTCCTTGGACATTCCTTGCAGACAGTATTTTCACAATATGCAAAGCAAGGGAAATGTATTAGCACAAAACACTGAACATTTTTTGGAGTGGAACATGGAGGTTGTCTTGGGCAAAGTGGTCATGAAAATACAGAGTTCTCAATTTTTGGAGAAGCAAGGCAGACTGAAGGGCAGACTTTGGCCTGTTTAGGAGCGTGGTTGAGAGTGATCCTTGGGAGACAGCCCTGAAGGGTATAAGTGCCCAGAAAGGTTGGTAATGCTTCAAGGAGGAACTCTTAAAAGCACAGATGGTCATCCTCAGGTCCTGAAAAACAAGTCGATGGGGAAGAAAAACAGCTTGGCTAAATAGAGAGCTTTGATTAGACCTCAGGAATGAAAGGAAAATTTGTGGTCTTTGGAAAAGGATGTTGGGAACTTATGAGGAATACCAAGATGGAGTGAAGCCATGCAGGGGGAAAATTAGAAGGGCCAAAGCTCAAACAGCACACAACTTGGCCACTACAGTTAAAGATAACAAGAAGGGCTTCTTTCAGTATATCATTAGAGAAAGGAAGACTAGGGAAAATGCAGGCCCACTGATGAGTGAGGTGGGCACCTTAGTGGTGGAAGACACAGAGAAGCAGGAGTTACTGAATGCCTTATTTTCTTTGGTCTTCACTGCTAAAGCTGTCCCTCATGAATCCCAGAACCTTGACACAAGGGGGAAGGTCTGGAGAGAGGAAGTTTTTCCCTGTGTAGAGGAGGTCTGGGTTAGAGACCACTTGGCCAAACTGGACATCCATAAGTCCTTGGGCCCTGATAGAATGCATTTGTGAATGCTGAGAGAGTTGGCAGATGTTATTGCTGGGCCAATTACCATCATCTTTGAAAGGTCAAGGAGAATAGGAGAGGTGCCGGAGGACTGCAGGAAGGAAAATACCATTCCATTCTAAAAAAAGGACAAGATGAAGGACCCAGGGAACTACAGGTTGGTTAGTCTCACCTCCATCCCTGAGAAGATAATAGAGTGCCTCATCCTGGGTATCAACTCCAAACACATTAAAGAACAGAAAGTTATTGGAAGTGGTCAACACAGATTTGCCAAAGGTAAATCATGCTTAACCAATCAGATAGCCTTCCTTGATGTTATAACTAGATGGCTGAATGAGGGGAGAGCAGCAGATGTCATCCACCTTGACTTCAGCAAGGCTTTTGATACTGTCTTCCAAAACATCCTCTTTAGGAAACTGAGGAAATGTGAGCTAGATGAAGGAGCAGTGAGGTGGACCGAGAGCTGGCTGTGTGACAGAAATCGTAGGGTTGCAATTAATGGAGCAGGGCTAAGTTGGAGGCCTGGAACCAGTGGTGTCCCTGAAGCTCAATACTCAGTCCGGTCTTGTTCAACATATTCATCAATAAGCTGGGTGAGAGGACAGAGTGTATCCTCAAAAAGTTTGCTGATGAGACCAAACTGAGAGGGCTGGCTGAAACCCCCAAGGGCTGTATTAACATCCAGTGTGACCTGAATAGGCTGGAGAGCTGAGCAGAAGACCTAATGAGGCTCAACAAGGGCAAGTGTAGGGTGCTGCAACTGGGGAAGAAGAATGCCAGATGACACCAGTACAGGTTAGAGATGGACCTGCTGGGAAGCACTTCTGTGGAAAAGGATCTGGGGGTCCTGGTAGATAGGAAACTATCCATGAGCCAGCAATGTGCCCTTGTCCCCAAGAGGGCCAATGGAATCCTGGATTGCATAGGGAAGAGTGTGATAAGTAGGTCAAGGGAGGTCACTCTCCCCCTCTACTTTTTATTTATTTTTACTGTTCACTGGTGACTTAGTATATTGCACCTTCCCCCTTTCCCTTCTGTCCTTTGGCAGACTGGACAGAGCTTGAGAGGATTTTGAGAGACTGAAAACCTTGTATATCAGGGCTGCTTGGCTCCCCAGTCCCTAAATTCTATTTTGTTTGATTTCCTCTGAGGGTCCAGGTTTTCCTTCATCTCACAGATACCAGAAAACCTTGAATCTCTGTCCTGGATTTTTTTGACCTCTAAGTGACTCCAAAGTCCAGAGCTTAAGAGTCATCTACAAGGTATCTGTATCTGATAATCAGGTTAGAAATTTGTGTAAGATCTGATGGCTTTGGTATGGGAAGATGTAAAAAAAAATAAAAATCTGATATCATGTATTGAAGATCAGTATGAATAACTGTAAAAACTGCTTATAATTTGTGTGACTGAAAAACTGCTTCTTTTTAAAATATTTAAGACAATTAAATATTGCTGAAAAACAGGGCTACAGCTAATATTTAATACATTTCAAATTTTGAGAAAATATACTGCAAGGAAGAAAATATTCAGAAGAAAATGAGAATTACAAAATGTGACTTGCTGTAGCATATCCTATTTCAAGCAGAACAAATTAAAAAGACTGAATTATAATATAAGAAAATAATAGCTATTAACAATTCACGGTCATGCAGAAACCATGTAGTGGTCACACGTTTAATATACGATGAAAGTAATTATCTTATTTAACTTAGTGGCACCTATAAAAAAGAGACAAGTCACAGGCTTGAGACAGTAATATGATAAACTTGCAGTCTGATCCGTTTGCATGTAAATGACCTCATCTGAATGATATTAATGGCTGCATTTTTGAATTGTTCTGAAAGCACTGCCATTCCCTTTGTTCTATCCTTCCTTTCTTGAATTTTCTTAGAAGAAAAAATAAACACTAATCAAAGGGCTAAAGATTGATTTGTGCTCTGCTGTTACATCAGTTTTGAAATTTTCAGTTCTGAGTGCAAACTTCTACCAATGTCCATCAAAGACATGTTTTGTAAGCAATTTTGATGAAGTTTAAAAATTTGAAATGTATATTTGATTTGAAATGTATTCATGTGCTTGAAAGGATAATTAGATGATATGACCTCACATTGAGATGAACAACACATCACTGAATTTAATTATTTTTTCCATACAAAGAATACCTCCTCACATTTTTATTTTTTTTTTTTACATTTCATAATTAAAGACATGAAGAAAATGGAGTCTTATTTATCTTCATCTATATTTTATTTCTAAAGCTTTATTTTATTTTTCCTGCAAATGATATTTCAGAGGAGATAATATTTTTTCATTTATTTGATATTTGTGCATCTGGTTTTTAGACCTAATGTAAAGACACATAAAATGTATTTTCTCTATACCATCAGTCTGACAGCAAAATACTTTAATATATGCTCGATAATGTAACATGACCACAGCCTAGGAAAACGTTTAAGAGAATGTTTCATTTTAAACACAGGAACAGGCTACACTTCTTTAAATTATGAATATGAAGACAAAAGGTATTTTGACAGGTAAGGGTAAAAAACTATAGAATTACAGAAAACTGAGTGCAATACAAGCTCAAAAATTAAAATTTATAAAGCAAGTGCCTTAAATTTGCAATTAATGAATGTCAGACTAATTCTTCAAATAACTACTGGTATATTTCAGACTCAGTAAATGTTCACTTCTCCCTCCTTAGTTTTTCAGACACAAATGAATGTCTTATTGTAACATAAATATATAGTAACATGCAATTCAGTGATTTGATTACTCTCCCATTTATTAAATACCAGAAAAGAGGAGAAAAAAGTCAGTACATAAAGCAACTGGTCTTCAACCTATTTTTCTGTCATTATTCTGACAAGCTGTTAACAGGATCAACTTACATTCTCTTAATTATCCCTATGATTGGATCGCTCCAAAAGACAAGGATTGCTAGTGAAAAGTCGCAGAAAGAATTTCTCACATACTTAAAGGAATAAGTGCCAGGTTGTCAGGTGTGGTGCGGCCTCTAAATGCCAGAGCTAAGGAGCCCCAGCCCTTAAGTCTCCTGTTCATGTGGTGCTCTAGCAGCAGGCTGTGGAAAGGCTTGCTTTTGGAACTAGCTAAAAATGGTGTTGTGAAATACCGGCAGCATGGCTGGGAAGACATTCAAATATCATCCTAGTACCTCCAGATTTCCTCTCCAATGGAAATCTTTTGGAAATTAGTTTAGAAAAAGTTCAGAAAAAAAAAAGGAAATTACCTTGCCTTAAGTAACAGTAAATTATTAAGGTAAGTAAATTATTAAGGAATGAAAAGCATTTTCAGAGACCAAGAAGAGAAGCAATCAGGAGGAAAGGAAATTACCAAGTCAATAATTTAGAAGTTGTGAGATAGCTTTCATTTAACCTACTAGCATAAGAAAAAAATAAAAACCCCAAATCATAAAGCTCTGTGTATTAACTATAGTTCTTCAGAGATAATGTCCCAAAGAAAACATATGGAGAAAATACTCTTGATTTAACCGTTTTAACCATGCTGCAAAATTCTATTCCATATTCTTTGATCAATAGAAGAAAACCACGAAAACAAAAGTAGTACACACAAGATAAAGGCTGACCTTTAAAATATACTTAAGACATAATGAGGATTTAGGTATTTGAATTAAAAAATGGTAGAAAATAGGAAATGTCAATATAAACTGCCAAATTAACTTGTGGATAAACATCTATAAGTGGGAATTCCATTATTGAAGACCATTTGAAAATGTAAAGCAGAATCGTCTCACCTCTAAAAATCCAAATCATCAAACCAGAAGTTTAAATGCTGTTTAACAATGGCTCAGTATATAACTTCACCATCTTATCTTGGAAACTGAAAATATATATAAAACTTGCCTTTTGCTTGCAAAGGTGTGATGAAGGATTTCTGATGTTTCCTATATGTAAAGCTTTGTTTCAGTGTTTTCTGACTTCTGAGTTAATGGATTATGCTTTTCAGATCATTTCAACTGCTTCCAAAACTCATTGTCATTGGCTCACACAAAACATCAACAAAATAAAGACATTTATATTCTTGCCTGATCCACTTAAAAATATATAATCAGAAAGAAACCAGTCAAACTAATTCTACTAAGTTCATTATATGATTGGAAACAAGCACTTTGTTTGTTTGGTTGGGTTTTTTTTGTTTGGTTGGGGTTTTTTTTAATTATGTAAATGGAATTTGGTCAAATAAGTACAAAACACCTGGTTAAAAAAAAAAAAAAAAAAAAAGTAGATTTATGATTGACCTGAAGAACCATGAAAGTCAGATGTCTATTTTGGCTTCCTAATAACGTGCACCATTAATTGTATATTTTCTTTTCAGTTTTTTTTTTTTTTTTTTTTCAATTTTTACTTTTGTTCAGTTTGGAATCATGTCGGTAGATGCAGAGAAGGACAGATGTGGAAGCTATCTGGAGTTAGGCATAAGCAGAAATAATCTCTCAGGAAGTTGGTAGAAATCTATTCTGAATTACTTTAAGCAGTATAGTGTTGAAAGATAGCAGAGAAGTGGAATAAATTTGTCTTGATGAAACAACATAAAGAAAAATGCAGAAGATGTTGAAAATAATACCTGCAAAAAATAATGTTGTGTTATTTGATTGAAGCAGTTTATGGCAAAGCTTTAAGGAGTGAACTGATTTTGAGCTACACAGTTTTGTGGAAGTTAAACTGAAACTCCTGCATCTTGATCATCATTTGGAAATATGATGTAGGTTATCCATTAAAAGTTAAGGGGCCATTTAGATTCTTAGCACCTTGCAGAATATAGAGAATACAGACTTATGCCAGGTCTACTGATAGAATCAAAAAGAGCAAACAAATTAAGATACAAGAAGTATGAAAGGTTATTTTACAAGAAGGCTTTGTAAGTCTTGTGATTTCACTATTCAGGTGTTGACTCATGTTCCACTAATTAGATACCCTACCAGGTAAGAAACTACTTTTTTTTCTTAACAATAAAATGCTCCAACACCATCTTTCATCCTCCAGGATGGCCTGAAGTGAATCATATCTTCAGAAGACAGAAAAAAGATGACAAACTTTGTCTCTTCCTTGCACGATATAATTCTACTCCGCCTTATTGAAATGACTATACTTTAAATTATTCTATATATTGTTTACAATGGTATTAGTATGATAACACATAGCTGTTAACACAGTTATTTAATGCTATGAAGCATTTTCTATTATTATAAGAATATGATAAATATACATTATTATAAAATACGATTGCTTTCAAAACTATTTCTATTGCAAATATAAATACAAAACTTTACTTACAGAAGCAGTAATAGTCCTTTTTTTTTTTTTTTTTTAGAAAGAAAAGAATAATAAGAAAGAATATGGTCATATTCTTCAGGTATGTAAACATAATAAGATTTGCATAAATCAACGTAATTGAGGACATTCTTCAACCACACATGAACCTGGGGAGAACAGATGTTGGTTACTCCCACAGGTATGCAGAACAGGGGGGAAGAATACATTGTATAGTCAAATATGATCTTCTTATTCATACAATTTATTATATGTCTGCAAATGCTCATTTTCATAGGACTCAAAAAAATCTCTGATAAAAAAAAAAGAAATTTAACATTTCATTCTGATTCAGATATTTCCAAACCTGTTTTCATCTGCAAATGATGCAAAACTCAAATGATAAGCATTGTTTTTTTTAAAAAGAAAAACAAAAGATTTACAAATGTCAAAACTTGTCTTAATATTTTAGACTGAAATTAATCTTTTTTATATAATTGATTCATAATATTCCATTTCAGTTTGTTGAAGTGATCTTATGCATAATTATTTGCCCTGACAAGAGTCAATTCAACATTCATCTACATTTTCTTCCTATGGTATAAAACTTTATTGGAGTTCTTATAAGCCTTCGTCATAAACACTCCGCACATAATGTACACTCTGTTACGTAATTTACCAGGATTTATTCCAATGTTTTAAGTATACAGAAACTTAAGCTGAGGATTGCAGTAGTCTTGTCAACTTGGTTACATACAGTATGGAATCACAGAATCATTTAGGTTGGAAAGGACCCTTAAAATCATTGAGGCCAACCATCAACCTGACATTGTCAAGTCTACCACTAAATCATGACCCTAAGTGCCACAATCTACATGTCTTTTAAGTACCTCCAAGGAAGCCAGTTCAGCCACTTCTCTGTTCTAATTCCTAATACCTAAACCTCCCCTGGCACAAGTTGAGCTCATTTCCTGTCATCCTATCCCTTGTTATCTGGGAAAGAGACCAACAACAAGCTGGCTACAACCTCTTTTCAGGTATTTGTAGAGACAAATAAGGTCTTCCCTGAAACAGTCCCTTTCTTCAGAGTAAGCAATCCCAGTTCCCTCCTCTGCACATCATAAGACTCCTCACCATCTTGATTGCTCTTCTCTGGACTCACTCCAACATCTCAATGTCTTTCTTGTATTGAGCGGCCCAAAACTGAACACATCATTTGAGGTGGGGCCTCACTAGTGCTGAGTAGAGTGGACAATTGCTTCCTTAGTCCTGATGGCTTCATTATTTCTGATATAAGCCAGGATGTTGTTGGCCGCCTTGGCCACCTGGCCACACTGCTGCCTCATATTCAGCTGACTGTCTACAAATACCACCAGGTCCTTTTCTGTCAGGCAGCTTTCCAACCACTATTCCCCAAACCTGTAAAGGTGCATGACGTTGTTGTGACCCAAGCGTGGGTCTCGATGCTTATACTTGTTGAAGCACATAGAATTGGCCTCTGTCCATTGATCCAGCCTGTTCAGAGCCATCTTACCTTAAACAGGTTTTCTTGTGAAGATGCAAATATCTTAGCTAGGTTTTGGGGACTGAGAATCAGTTACTCCTCAACTGCAAAGTAGTCTTGCTCCTGTAAGACTTATTCTTTATTAATTTTCATATTAAATGCTTTAGTGCACTCTGTGTTACAGAATGTCAAGATCTTTACAATTGCTTTTTAAGACTTTGGATATAGTACTCAGAAATGCTGCTTAGTTATTTATATAGCTCTGTATTATATCCAATTTTGAAAGCTTATTTTCAGCAACGATGGGAATAAGGGAAAACAACAACTAGCCTGGCTAAGCTATTGAAACCACTGTTAATGTCATCATAATAGACAACTTCAACAATTGTGTCATTTAGAGTATGGTAATAAAGTGGCAATATTATTCCAAGAACGTGCTTGCCTTTATAAAGGCAATGATAAGGATAGTTTTACAGAGAAACAATAACTTCTCTGACAACTCCAGGATAAAAGTCAATGATAATACCAAGTAAATGAGAACACAGAAGTGGTTGACCAGGAAAGATAATTCTTTTCACTAAGCATGAAAAAATATTTATGAAAATGATAGTGATAGTAAGATCATCCACTTTAGTGTATGGACATGAAGTAAACTGTGTATATAGATTAAAATCCAATACAGATATGTTTGATTTTGAGAAGTCTAAGGAATCTACAGTTCCTACTTTAGAAAAATATATGCTTTTAGAAACCTCAGCTTTATTTCCAAGACTGCTATTATGTCATACTCTGCATTGATCAAATAGCCTGATTCACATTTAAAAGCTCTATATTCCCTGGAAGATACAATATGAGAAACGGTATGATTAAAAATAGAGAAGTTCTGTCATGACTTTGAGTGGTTGAGGTCTTTTTGTTGGGATTTTTGATGTTGGTTTTGGGGTGTTTCAGGTCTTCACACTATTTCCCAAGCCACTAAAAACAGCCACAGTAAATCACTTTTCTCATTAGTTGATTAAGAGGGTTCCAGTGAATTTGAGTTCTATAGGTAGGTATATGAATTAGATTTAACTGTATTTTGCTTTACTAGCCCATCTGGGCTTTTCCCAGGCTTTCACATATACATAACAATATAATTTTAAAAGCTACCTTCAGAATGTGTATTTCTTATTCCAGGCACGTATGGCGCTTGATCAACTGCCTATTTTCAAAAAAGAACCCAAACAAAACTGCAGCAGAGGTTTCAGTCTTACCTTGTCACAGAAAATACAGGTAATAGAGTACTGTATTGTCATTCTAATAAAAATTTATCATAAATAAATGTCTACACTACACAAAACCTCTGAATATGAATAATCAGAGATCAGTTGAACTATTAATTCATGGAGACATTAAATACTTTGTCTGCAGAGTTTCTGTAATTATGTTAATATAGAACATTATCAAACCCTGAATCTCGGCACTACTAGAATGGGTTGATCTGGTACAGATTAGCCACCATTTCATGGCAGTCTTCCAGCATTATATAAAATGAATTTGATTATCTAAACAGTAATGCAAGTAGATGCTAACAAGCACAACAAAAGACTAAGTAGTGTGAAACTGGTGATCCAAGCAATAGATATGACTTTTAGAGGTGCCCAATGTTTTATGGCTCATGGTTTAGCAAGTTCTTCCACATCCCCCTGGCATCCAGTTATTTAATACTTACTAAACATCTCTTTATTAGTTTATCAACCCACAACCTAGGCAGGTCTAGAAATATTCAGCAGACAGATCATTATGTCTGTCTTCAAGCTTTTTTCTTGCTACAACAATTTTAGACAATTGATTACAAGACATTACTTTTTAACAATAATATTAGAAATAGATCAGTGGTCCTGCATCTCTCTTATTGTATATGCAGCATATTCTGCTCAGAAGGTAGAAAAAACACATGACACTGTGAAACTAGAACTTTAGAATTCAAACTACTGAAGCTTTCCATACAGTGCAGACCATATCTTTAGGCATCATTTTAAAGGAAACTGGCAGAATTTTAAATGAAGAAAAAAATCCTCACTTTCCTGATATATAATGTCATCAATATTACTATCTTTATTGCACCCTTCCACAACATATATCCTAACCCTGAAGGGAAGAATAAATTCTGAAATTAGTATAGGTGAGCCTATGGGGCCTAGAAGCCTGTTTCAGAAAAGTAGAACTAAAGCAAAACCAATTACATTTAATTGAAGAAAGAAGCAAAGTCAGAAGTAAAATGCTAAAAGTTTGGTTGGGCGTTAGCCCACATATTCTGACTTATTTTTCTGTATAAGAAAGATTTATGTCATTAAATTCACTGTATGAAAAAGCAGATGTTAACTCCCCATGGACTACTAAACTCCAGATTAAATATTCATGAAAGATAGGGAGTTTTTACAATTAATAGTTCTACTGTTTACCACAGAAATGAGACAGAAATTACAATGAGCACATAGCTAAATGAGATATTGGCTGCTTACATTTCTCCACAGGATCTAACTTATATGTTTCCCCTGCAGCTTATTTTGAAACCTTGCTCTCTATGTGTAGTCCTGTAGTGCTGTGATATTTCTTCATGGAAAATTCAAACCATTGATAAAAATACATTTACAGGCAAGAAAATAGTTGATGTTGCAAAGATGATAGAAACTGAGGAAGACAAAAACATGTTTGAATTTCCTAACCATGTGATTCAGAGCAGAAACTAGAATTTGATTCTGATCTAAGGCTCAAGTTAGATCAGTGATACAGCTGAAATACTTAATAAGCTTAATACTTAAGCTGATGACTAGATATTATTCTTAATTATTGTAGTTCATACAAGTTTGAGGTTTTGGTAATTGATCAATAAAATTAATATTTATTACTCTTGGGATTTCTACAACTATGCCAACATAATTGAAATTAATGAGCTTTGGATAGTAACCTGAAACAGCAAAAAAAATGTGGTCTTAAGCACCATAGTTATAGGCATACAACAGATGAAAGAGTGTGCAGGATTCAACATAACTTTTAAAAATGGGGTGTTTTCTGGACAGTTGATCCTTTCTATTTATTTTGACCTTTAGTAATTATTGTTACTTCAAAGTTGAAAATTCGCAAGTGCATCAGACCACTTAAGGTTATATTTTGGGGAAACTATAAGCATATGTTACCTAATTACATGAAGGATGGCATTCAGAGAAGAACACGGTTATCTAAAATACAGTATGGTTGTTACCTGACAATAAGGGGGCAATAATCAAACTGCAACCCAAACTTTTATCAGAGGGAGAGATGTTCAGGTACACCTTTATTTGAATTCCTAAGATCAAAGAAAAGGAAAGAAGGAAACATCTCTTGTAGGAGACTGATCCTTGCACAAAAGCCAAAATCAAAATGCCATAACCATGCTTTCTTTTTGAGAGACCCTGTTCTTGAAAGTGCAAGTGGAGATGTAGGATGTGTGGCATCAGATAGACTTACTTTTGTACATGTCATTTTTCTTTACTAGGATATAGTGGGGCAGAGAGGAAGACAATTTACTCGCCTTTTTCTGGCACTTGCTCTGCAGGTCTTCCTGTGCAGAGTGCACAGGCATATGAGTGGGTGGTGGTGACCTGGAAAACCACACCAGCATGGAGACTGAGGGACTCATGAGAAGCTCAAGGCGCGTATCTAGATCTAAGGGTCCTGAAAGTAAAAAAAATTGTTCTTAGGAATCTGTACAGGAGTGTGTCAAACATCGCAGTTGAGACAGCTGTTGAAAAGATGTTGGAATAGGAAGGAACCTAGGCTAAAGGACGTTCTTTTCAAAAACACAATAGGCTTATGATAACAGAGTAGAGAAGACTGGCTTTCAACTCTGTGTTGACTCTAATTTTTATTCTGAGCTTTATACAGAAAATACCTTTACTTAGCTTACAGGCTGACAGAACTTATTTTTAAATGCACACTTCTGGGGTTTTTAGGATGCTCATTGAGCGTCCAGTTCCCTCTCTGCTTTCTAACTCTCTTTTGGTCCCCTTAAAAGGGATCATATTCATTGTAAGTCTGGTCTAGTGGTACTTCAGAATAACAAGCCTACATTTAGGCCCTTCTCTGTCAAAGCACATTCAAATCCAAAATGTCTTTTGCTTTCACAGAGAACAGTCTAAAAAGTAAACAATAAACAGTATTCCATTTATCGTGCAATAGCTGTGCCACAAGCTGAATTAGCAATTGACAAAGTCTGTAGATCCAGATGCTTTTAGGCTGAGGACCCAATTTCCACATTATATGCATATCTGGCATGGGGTACAGTGGTGGGGAAGGGAAGATTATTTCAGATTAATTCTACTCTGAACCTCCAGACTGAAAGCCAATAGGAAAAGAATTTAGAATGCATAGGGTGAGATATTTCTGAGGTAATTTCTAGGAAGCAGAGAAAATAATGCAATTCACTTCAAAAGCTCTCTCCAGATCTAAAATAAAATACTAATATAGACGTCGATTTTGCAGCAAAGTATATTAGAGACTGAATTTGGAGGGAAGTTCCTGATTTCCAGTACTTGTATATGTATTTTATTAACTGATTACTTGGTATCAAGTTTGTAAAAACTTCTATACTATAAATGTAATGCCATTATCAGACTATATTTACATGCTTTTTCCCTAGTCTCTAGAGGTCATTGAGAATGAAAACTTTATATATTTGCTGTTGGCAAATTTTCATACTAATCCATTATTTAAAAGTTTACATGACTTAAACAAAGATGTATACCTTTTCTTTCCAGCAAACTTAGTTTTGAGTCTAAGTTGCTGCTTTTCCAGCTGTCTCTTAGCATGAAATATTATTGGAAATAGCAATCTTCAAGGAAGTACTACTACATTTTTCTTAGGGGTCATACATATTCACACACAGACAAATTTCAATAGAAGTCTCAGTGAGAGCCATACCATGAGGTCCTCTAACAGTTTAGAGAAGAAAATGATTCTTGCAAAAAGAGCCATAAACTTTCATTTTATGAGCTTCTGAGGGGCTGGATAGGTCAACAAAGATGTGCTTAGACCTTTCCTCCCTGGTTTCTAAGACTGATATATGAAAAAGTTCCTTCCGTTTTTGAGTCATGAGTATTTCATGCTATAATTTCTATCAGTGTAATTTATGTTAATAGTGAAATAACTGAACACTGGTCTCAATAATTAAGTGGTAAGCTACATTAAATTCATTGGGAAAGAATTCAATTAATGCATACACAAAGGACAATACTTCTTTAAAAAGAATGAGAGGGTACAAAATCTTCCAACTACATAAAAAAAAACAACAAAACTTTCAGAGAATCATGGTCTAAGGCAAATTTAATAGGTAAAATCAATAACAATTTTGCAATATATTTTTATTCATTAAGATTTCACCCCCAAAATACGGTTTATAAACTGTTTATATTGAGAAGTATAATAAAATAGACCATCTCTTTTCTGATAGCTTTCACACCCTGTTATTTATGATAATAACAGACCACACATGTAACAAACAGAATTATTTTGATGGTCAGGAAAGTGTACTTTGCAGTGCAATTAATCCTCTGTAAAAAAGATTTCTTTTAAAACCCTGTGATTAGAGCCTCTTTAGAAACACTTCCCCCCCCTCCAGTTTTCTGAATTCTGTTAATCGTATCTGTCTGAATCTCAGTCTGCAATTTTTCTGCTTATCAGAAAAGATGTTTAATGCATTGTGATTAATCCATTGGATGGAGATTTATAATTTACATTTTGTGAAAGAGGTTCACGTTGTTCTAAACAATTATCTCCATTATTATATTTCCAGAATACGCTAATAACATGAGAAAGTGTATTTATTCTTATCACTGAATAAAAGCATCACATTGGTTCATGAAATGCCTTAAGCAGAGGCACATAAACCAGTCAAAACTGGATCAAAAATAGACAAGTAAAAGCCTGAAAAAAAGTCTGACAAAAGTCTACATGATGGATAGGTTTGTATAGATTGCTGAAGCACACCAGGAGTTCTGCTTTAATTGAAATCACACTTTCTTTTCAGCCTTTTATGTAGAATTTACCATTAAGTATATGCAAGAGCCTTTTTATTCTTTCCAGAGAAATAATCAATCCCTTGTTTCTTCCACTGAACAAATCTAAGTAATATGGTTCTTCCCCTAGATGACTTATAAAAACATATTTTTAACTTTACAGGTATTTAATGTGTTCATTTTATTGTCTCTTCCCCTCACCCACCTCAAATTTCCAGAATGTTTTGTTCTTCCTATACAGCTTTTTCTTCACACTTCACAAAAGGAATGGCATAGCAAAGAAGTTTCTAGAAAACTTTGACTACTATACTTGCCTTGGGCAATAACAACAGGTGTTGCCAGGCTATTTTCTGGAAATGCTTTAGTTATTATCTCACAAAATAGATAAAAATCTCAATAGGATTTTCTAGTCCAGTAGACTGTGAGTGCCCAGGGAAAACGCAGAGGACACAGGGCAATTTCAGACAGTTTGGTCTGGGCGACTCACAATGTCCAGTAATTCACTTTTTCTCTTTCATATTTTGCAAATCTTTATGAAAATTTCACTTTTTATCCAATATTCTCTTTCATATTTTGCAAATCTTCATGAAAATTTTTATATGTATGTACACATTCAACAAAACCAACATACATAGACAGCCTATATCTTCCATACACAAACCTGTACTGTTACACATGTAATGGCAAATCTTGACACTAGAGCATGAGTAATGTTTCTGATACCTGTTATTCATAAAACATGCAAGATTTTCAGCCAAATGACAAGATTTTACCTTACATTCACTGATACAAAGGCAGTCTTATTTTCCAGTGTGATGCTGGATGCCAATACTTTACAGCAGGACAGGTAGCTATTTGTGAAATGCACCGATTTCCCTTTTATCTTTCAGATATTTAATTTTTACTGTAAGTTTACAGAATCTTATCTTGCATAGAAATCTTGAACATTAAGGGTGGCAGTGGACTGTAGGGGAGAATTAGATAGTAAATACTCAGGAAGTAATTGAGGTATATTTACTTTAACTGTCACCTTGTGTATATCACAGTAGACCAGACTATGCTGAGCATGGCACATATGAAGATACTTTATACTAGATAATTATCCAAAGGTTATCTGCAAAACAGACGAATTGGAAAAAATTGCTGAATTAGTAAGTACCGAACATTGCAAACTATTCATCAAGGCTAAGAAATTATAGGGCAAGCAATTTATGGGGTGAGATGCAATAGTATCTTCTGAATCAGTTTCAGAAAAGCTGCTCGAATCAGTAAGGTGATTTCTCTTCCCAGGATACCAATGGACAAAAATACAGTGTTTATACCTAACATCTGAAGTCCACACTGTTTGGAAAAAGATAGAGCTTCTGCCTGAGGTGGGTGTTCACATTTACCTGAAATACTGAGAAAAGAAAGGAGTTTGTACGTGCTTCATCTCACTTCAGGATAAAACTGGGACATAATTAAAGAGTACACCTACTCTCAGGCACTTGAAAGAGCTCATGAGTTTTCTAATCTAAAGCATATACTGGCCTTTGGAATCTCCCTGTCTATTAAACTAGTAGTTTTTGTTGCTGCTTTGAATTTATGGCAAACATTGAGATAAACTGCAACCTTGAAAGATAAGACCAGATGGAAAATGATTGGAAGCAAAAAGAAAATGAGGAAGACCCTTGACAAAAATGTTTCTGGCCTTTTGTGGTTTAAAAGTCTGAGCAGTAAAAAAGCTTTTAATTGGCAAATTTCAATTTATTGTCTGAGCACTGGATTAATTTTTGGTAATTCTAATGGGTTCCAATATATATGGGTCTGCATTTCTTTTTTTTTTTGTTAAACTAACTATATTTTGATACGTTTGTCCACCAGGAAAAAATAAATGCAAATGTCTGCTGAAACCCATAGTCTGAGTAAAGTATCAGCATTAGATAGAAACCTTGGTGGTCAGGACTGAGCTTTTTAGTTTTGGTTGGGTTTTCTTGTTATTTTTTTAAAAGCAAAATGCAAGGAGTTTTATGTTATTGCTCGATTCAAAATAAAGGTAAATGGAAAGTCCTTCTGGAGGTATATTTCAAAAACTCTTAACGAATGAGTTTTCATGCAGACTCAGGAATATGAGGTCATCAAAAATAATTTAGATGTCAGACATCTGTTTCTATGCAGTGGTAGCCATATTTTTGATTTCCTATATCCTTATCTGTTTAGTTTCTTAAAAAAGAGAAATAGAAACTATTACAGGAATTTAATGGAATAAGTTCTATATTCTGGGCCTTTCTCTCTTGATTTTCTCCCCTTTTTTCTTTTTCAAATCATTCTACCACCAGTCTACCACTCACATTCCCAAGGCCCATTTTCCTTATCAACCTGAAAATTATCTTCCTGAAAGAAATCAGAAAGAAAACAAAAAAAAAGGCATTGTAAAGAAATTCACTTCCAAGCTGAGGAGCAAGTAAAATGCCAGCAGCTAAAGTGCAGACACAATTTTGCTGCAAACAATGAATTTGTTTTCCAATTTATTTCTCAAAGCTTTCCTCCAGAGTTTCTCACCTAAATTTCCTTTCTCCTTGCTAGCTGGGGAATAATTTTAATGGCAGGAAATCTGTTTCACTAATGTTAATCCCAGTAGATACATATATTGTATGTTACTTTTCAATCACATTGCTAGGGAAAAAGTAAACGTGCCTGGAATGCTCTGTGTCAAACCGAGTATCCTTTTATAACAATGCAAGAATTTAAGCTGCAGAATTATTACAAAGTGGTATTTCTGTGTTTTGGTCCCTAAAACTCACTAACAAAAGAGTACTCTGTGGCATGGAGTGTGTATGACCTCTGTCATGAGGTGACTACTGAAATAAAGATGAACTGTTCGATTTTTTCCCCATTAAGAATAAAAAAAAATACTGGGTATAAAGAATATTACCCTTCGTCTGTACTCCCTGTGCACTTCTCACAAATGTTTGGGATCATACAAGCAGTCATGTTGCTCAGGGTGCTTAAAATATCTGTGCAGCCACAAAACCTTGGAATAAAGATGTCTCCTTGGTTTTAAATATTGATGCAGTCAAAGGTAGTAGTCAGTATCCCCATTTCAGTAAATTAAAGAGAGAAGATATAGCTGAGTTTCAGGAAAATAATACCAAGAGTGGCAAACTATGAAACAGAGAATCCTTATGATTTTGGAGCCTTGTAACTATTCTGGGGTAAAACTTGCTTAATATATGATACAGAGTAAATTTGACTGGTAAAAATTTGATCAAAAGTGAGACTCTGTGATTCAGATATCATTTCCTGGCACACTCTGATAACAGAGAAAGAAGTATCTGTCACACCTGACTGCACATTTCTGTTCTTTTATGATCTGAAGCATCTCTTATATATACTCACTTCTAAAACATTTATAGATTTCCTAATACACCAGATACATAGCTTCAGTTTTCTGTTGCATCAAAAGATGAAGTAGGAGGGCTTCCTGAAGAGAAATACACATCATCCAGACTAAATCCATTTAGTATAATGATGATGTGAAGTGATTGGAGTATATGCTGTTCGCTGAAGCATAGCAATAACTCTCTGGAGGGAGAAAAATGGGAGTGAAAATTGGATATGTTGTGATGCCATAAGGGCAAAATAAAAAAAGTTGTTAACTACAGATTTTAAAACCCCTAGGGATGAAAAACATTACCTTTTCACTGCCTTTTAAGGGGGAAACATGTGGTAAGTCCTTGCTACATAAGTAATTTTTAAATTAATCATTCTACGGCATAGAATAAAGTGTGTTTTTTCACAGACATATAGAAAAGGACCATTATCTTACTGAAAGTAAACTATCTGAAGATATTTTATTTATATATGTGATTTATATATAGAAGCTGCCTGTACACAGCAATATACATTTCAGGTCCAGTTCTTCTGTAGATTAATTTATTTTGACCATGTAAGAAAGTCTACCCCATGATGTCAACTTGCTGCCACACTTTAGGAAGAAATAATTATTTTGAGAGTCATACAAAGAGGAAGAGAAGGGAGAGCAGGGGCAGGGGTGGGAAAAGTTTTCATTCTCTTATTGAACCATCACAATATTTTTTTTCAGAGAAACAAAATTGGCAGAGTGACTACAATTTTCAAGGAACTGACTTCTTTTTAGAAACTGAGAAACAGAGATACTCAAGTGGCTACCCAGTTGGAAAAGAAGTGTCAGAATGAAGGAAGCAAAATAACATATGTGGAAAGCAGTTTCATGATGAAAGAACATTCAAAGAAAGCAAAGAAGAATTAAAAACTAAGATGAAACTAGGAAACATCTATCTAAAAACTACATGAACAAAAAGTCAAGAGACTGACATTATAAAGGAAAATGCATTATTACAGAAATTCTATTTGGTGGACTAAAACGCTCACCTTACATATGTCACAGAATAATTGTAAATATTTATTAACTTCCTTGACAGGAAATTTTTTAGGAAGACTTTCTTGAAATATATTAAAATAAGCAAAACTAAACAGCATCAAATAATCAGAAAATTGAGGTGTTTATTCTTTCAGAAATAGAAAGTAACAGTCCATTTAAAGTTAATGTAGTTAAAGTAATGGCTGAAGATCTGTTCTTGAATGCCAAAATAATATAGCAATACAGGCAGAGTTGTCCATTATCCTCCTTTAATGATTCTGTCATGACATTTCAATTAGTGAGCCAAAGAATAACCTTTTTCAGTTAATCAAATGGGGGGCACACTCATTCCTAAACTTATCTTCTGTTCTGAAGTATGAGATTTGATTATATTGCTTTTTACGTTATTGCAACAATTAGGAAAATCTTTGATCCCATATATGAATCCAAATTCAGTGATAGAAACATGAAAGAGAGAAAATGTATATTAGTAAGGAGTGAGATTTTAACACTGTACTGTCACAGAGTTTTGCAGGGCTGATAATCCATGCACACAGATGCACAACTGGTATTTGCCCTCTTAAGTACTCTCTAAACAGAGCAGAAAGATCAGATCAGCCCTACAGATGCTGCAACTGAGCAAAATTGATCCTCAGATGTCACTTCACTACTTTTGCCCCACAAAAATAAGCCTCAGATATTTAATATATAAAAGCCTAAAATAAAAGCTATATAGGTTGGGATNAGGATCTGAATCTAGCGGTCTTGGTCATTGGCTACAGTTGGAAGAGAAGGTTAAATAATTGTAAACGTAGCTACTGGTTTGGATTTGATTAAGAGGAAACAGGCTGAAGAAGGTGAGCTGTCAAACTCACGGGTGAGCTTGACTTGTTTTAAAAGTTTAGTCTGTGCTCAGCAAAGAAATATGCACCAAGAGGGTGGCAAACATTACAGGTAATATATTGCCTGAAACAACAACAGTTTTAATTGATTGACACATAGAAGCAAGGAATAAGAAAAGTAAATGAAAACACTGCAACAAAGGACAGCTTTGTAATTGGAAATTGCAAAGGTCACTAAACAAGGCTTATTGTTATCTGTTTGAATGGAATCATTACCTTGTAGAAATCTTTATTTAGAGCCTGGATATGAGGAACTCACATGAAATGAAGGGGTCTTTTTATTAATGTTTTGAGCATGAATGGACACAGCAAATGTGGAGTGACGCTGTTTCTGTAAAAAGTGACAAGACAGTTATATGCCATTATGAATGTGCACTATGGGCCCAGTCTGAGATCACACAATACATTGTATTTCTGGGGAACATTGTTAATTTGGATAACACAAAATAAAAAATATTAAAATATTTTGGAAATCAAGTATCAGACTAATATTAATTTAATTTAAAAATATTTTTAGCAATTGAAATAAATATTTATGATATAAAAATGAAAAGGATTGATGATTTTTCATATTCATAACCTAAATATAAACAAGAAATTAGATATTTATTTCAGTGTTTCTAATATTATTAAAATACTACTTTAAATATCCCAAAAAACACTGTTTAGAACATTATTGTCCCAAAACTGACGCCGATACCTGAAATTATTTCAATTGGAAATGTATATAAGTCCTTCAATCTCCATTTTAAATTGAAATATTTTCCATTATGCTTTCCTTTGAGTATAGATATATGTACACACACATACCTGTAGGTATACATAAGCTGTTCAAGAGTTTGGAAAAAAAAATATTTCCTTTGGGAATTAGTTTTAAGCTAAAAAGATCCCTTTTTTCCAGTATTTTTTTCATGATATTTAGAACATTTACTTCAATTCATAAACAAAGAGCTGGTGCCCCTATAGGTATTCTTTAAGGTTACAAATTTTTCAAGACAGAAGTCTCTCTGTCCTTTTGCCCTGACCAACGTATTTTTGTAATTATTAGTATGTGATGTAGTACAAGTTTAACACAGTTCTTTGTCTGGAAACTTGTATTGAAGTTTCTTTCAACTGATTGAGATTTGATTCTTTTATTCTGACTGGGTCATCTGGTACGAAAATGAAATCACCCCATCATATTTCATTGCCCTGAAAGATGATTCAATATGCAATTTAAGATGATGTCAATTTTCATCAGTGCAGGTTGGGGTACTTCATCAGAGAAAACCCCTATTTACATCAAAAGTATGAAGAAGAGCATGAAAAGTGAAAATAATCTTCCCAGTCCCAAGTTCGGTGTCCTGTCACTTTTTCTTTTACAACTTCAACAAGCTAAGCTTTCACAACACAAAGTTGTTATGAATTACCTTTAGCTTGCCTCCTGAGGGATAATTATTTCATATCACTTGAGTGTCAAAGATAGGAGGCTTCAAATCAATTCTGAAATTGGCTGCTCCTCCTAATGAAATAACATTTACAGACTTCACTATTGTGTTATGCCATTCTTCTAGACCACAGTGAAGGATTAAAAGAACAGCCCTACAAGTAATTCCATTTTTACTATATGAAATGTTTTTACCATTTTAATACATTGCAGTGGTGTTCCCTTTGTGTGCTGTCCCACAGCAAGTTTTTACTCCACTGAAGCAGAAGTGAAGTGGGCATTCTGAAAATAAGTTTTCCACAAAGAAGATTGAGAATCGTTTCACCAAACTTCTCAGTGTAAGTAGTTATGTCAGACCTAGTTTTCCAGATTTGTTTTAGTGTTATTGGGGAAGATGACACATCTGGACTATTTCAAATATCTACATGAGAATCTGATAAATTACTCTCAAGCAGTGCCTATTTCTCTCACTTAACCATAAAGGGAGTTCAGATGTTCGATATGCTAGCCCACACACAGATGGCCAATGCAATGGAGATACTCTGAATATCCCACTTCATCCTCCACCAGAAGACCACAGGCTCAGTGTCAGGCCACTCCCAGATAACCTAGGGACCCTTATGTGCTTTTGTGCTATCATAATTAGGCAAAGGACTCGTGATCCAACTAGCTAGCTCAAACGTAGGTGTCTAGGCACCTGGAGTGCGATGCAGTTCAATATTATTATCTTTCAATGTAGATTTACTGTAAATAAGTGAGCTCTTTTGTAGGCACCCCTTGTAGTCAGAGGTGATCTATGGCTTCACAGACCTCCTTAACAGAGGCATCTAGTGCCTGTTGAGATAGCCTAAGACATGTGAGAGCTCTGCAAAGGGCTGGCAGATAGGATAAATTCTTCTTTCATGTCTCTCTGGCCTGGCAGGAAAGGCCAGATAGCCAGAGACAGTCCAGGACTTCTCAGGAATCCACAGAAACCCAACTGATTCTTACTGTTACTTAGCAAGAGCAATGTGCTTTTGCAGAGAATCTGCTCAAACTGTGGTAGACACCTGGTGTACGTTCAGCTGGATAACCTCCTAAGATTAATTGAATAGATGGTCATTATTTTATCTAAACATAGAAGTTTTGAGAGGCCCTAGTATTCCTTGTCCAAGGGTACCCATAATATTCCCATTCACTACCACCTTCCAGTGAATCTCAACATGATGATTTTCTTTTTCTTGTGAAATATTCAAACTTATTTTCTGAACTGTAAAGGTAAAAATCATTGTAGAAGTCCCTTGACAGTTCTTTGCCACTAATTTAATCTACTTTATTTATTATTTTTTTCTCTAATACTTCTTTTACCAGTGCACATTGATAAGAAGCTTTTAGATTTATGCCATACGTATTTATTTTCCTGTAAATTAACAGACTGCATATTCTTGTTAATAGCCTACTTTTCAATTCCTGTTATATTCCCTTTCCTCTCCCCTTCAGTCTCACAGCAGTCCTTTCTAATGTCACATTTTGCCAACATTCTTCCTACTGTGAAATATTACAGAACTAGAACTGTTTTAATGAGCTGCTGACAATATTAAATAGTTACAACTCTTTGATACCTCACTATACTGGGAAGACATTGCTTAAATTTCAGTATGTGAAAGTGTAACATTGACCTCAAACAGCTATTTCTACCTTTATTTCTTAACTTCAAGTTTTACATCTCTTTGATATATTTTCAGCTGAATCCTGTTTTAGCCAATCTAACAGGCTCCTTGCACAATGAGTTTACTTTTGACTCCCTCCTTTTACATTTAATTAACATGATAAAATATTTATACTGTTGTCACAGCCTATGTCCCTATCAAGATTGGGGTCCTATTGTGTTAACTGCTAGGTACAGTACAAACAGAAAAGTTCACCGTATTAATTACTTGTGAAAAATGTTGTTAGCTTTCAATGAAGAATTACTTGCTATATGAAATATTCTTCAATTTTCTGAATAGAAAATAACCTTACTATATATAAATGGGTTTAATTTGAAAAAAAAATGATATAGATTTTCACACTTAAGGATTAAGATGGTTGTCTGATTATGGCAGTAGTCATATATTACCTAAATTATAATTATGAATATTATTATTATGTTCAATCAACATGACCATCAGTTTAACACTGCAAGGTATGCAGAATGAGAACTACAAATAGCTTTATAAAAAATAGACATTCATATGCATTGTTAGTAGCAAAACAGACCATAAAACAGAAGTTTATATTCACAGGAAGAGTGAATATGTTCCTAAAGGATCTCATACATTATGTATCTTACATAATATAGAAGCAAAACATCAAAAACAAAAGTTATGTAAGAACATACACAAGAGAAAATTCTAATCCTTATGCATATTCTGCTACATATACTAAGCTCATATTATTTTTTGGTATGTTACTGACATAGAAAACAAAATGAGTAAGTGTATAGAGGGACTGGTGGGGCCAGATAGCAGGCTAAGCATGGCAAAATTCTCTGTTCTACTAAATTGACAGAAACAGCGGTAATCTTGATTTAACCCAAAATTAACATTACACAGTTGTGTTTTAGAATTGCAAGAAAGAGAGAAAAACAATCTGACAGTTAGTTACTAACAATTTCCGAACCTCTGATATTTCAGAAAATAAAAAGGTTGTGTTCAGATGACTTAAATCCCAGTTTTTGATGATGCACGAAAGAATTATGGTTACACTGACTATTTCCTTCTAAGAAGTATAAAATACTTCATGCCACAGGTTTTGGTCACAAACCTCTTCAATACCTATACTCAGAATTACCTCAATTTAAGGGATATATTATGATTTGTAGATGTGTTCTTTATATTCTGCCTACGCACCTGCATGCGCTCAATCCATACTCCTATTTTAAAACAAGTCCATTGCTCAATTATCTGAGACAAAATGGGCTCAGGAACTTTAATGGAATATGTTTAAGGATTAAACACAACTAATGTAGCCTGAGCACAATTAACAGATTGGGCTTCTGTAGGAATTAGGGGAGTGTGATCAAGTTCATGTATCTGATCCTTTGAAAGAAAATTACTGTAACCAGGCAACATTGAGCTTAAAGCAGAGATTACAGGCATTTTCCTTCAAAACCACCAAATGGACAAAAACAGTATTTCCTTTAACTTAATACTTGTTTTTTTAGAGTACCTCTAAAAAGAAAAAACTTTAGAGTCAAGTGATGAGGATCTAGAAAAAGAAAAGCCTATGGTCAAGGATATCTGAGCCTTAATATGCAAAAGAAAGATTAGAAAGTTATGATTTCCAAGCTGAGTGATGCCAATGTCACCTCTGAAAGAAGAGGTAGCAGCAGGATTTGCCTGATGCTCCTTTCTGCATCTAATTTTGGGGAAAAAATGATTTAATTTTTTGCTCCAAAATGATTGCATTTAGAACCCTTCAAAGCTCTCCAGCTTGGTAACTCAACTAAAAATATATATTTTCCAGCAGAACAATCTGCATTAGTCACATAATGGAGTAGCACTAGTCATTTTTAAGACATAACACTTGATCCTACAAAACCATCCAAAACCTTCAAATTCAGTAGAAGCAGAAAGAAAAATATTTTTTCTTTTTCTTTTTCTTTTTTTTTTTTTTAAAAAAAAAAACCCAAAGGTTTAAAAATCCATTTCAAATGTCTGAGTATTTCAATACATGTTGAAATGACTAATATACAGTATAGCACTGTACGAGCATGTTAAACTGGAAATAAGCTACTTTTTCCTAGAAAACTTATTCACCTGAACTGCTGACATCATTTCCTTGAACATGAACTAAAATGCTTTCTTAGAGATGATGTTGTTTGATTTTGTACTTACTTGATGGTATCTAATCTTAATTTTATCAGATATCGTACAGAAGTTCATTTTTTATAGAGACATTTAGCTTCCATTTCTAGCAAACAAGTATGTTCTACTCCACTAATTTTTTTTTTCTCCCATTGAAGCACTATTTCTCAGTGCACAAACATTTAAAGACCTTTTGCTCAACATTTAGGGAATCTGTAGATTTCCTAGGACTCCACTCAACTACGGTATTAGTTCACCTCGTATAGGCTTAGATATGTGATGTTGTGGACATTTAAACATACCCCTAGAAAAGTGTCTCAGTGTCTACCATTTGTCAAGCAGCACAATAACAGAAGGAAGAAGAATTAAGTATAAGTTGCTTTCACTTACAATTATAAATCTGAGTATGATTTATCTCTAATCTCTGGAAAATTTTTATAATACCAGGTAATATTTTTTGTTTCTTAAAAATTTTCCAAAGAAGAAGCATGTACGTTGGAGCTTTGTAGAAGTGTTTATCATTATGACCATATGATTTCTGTGAAAATGCAGTAAAAAATCTTATGAAAAGAGAAATTTTTTGCTTAATTGAAATTACTTGGGCTTAAATAACTTGAATAGTTGATTCATTGTTGCAGTCTTTTTACCCAGAAATTAATGTCTAGATACATACATTCTATGTATTCCTAAATAATGAATCCATTCCTATAGACAAAGGCCACTCCTTGCAGTCACATTTCTATGTTAAAAATACAGTTTCTCTGATATTCACCTTCATTAATTCTACCCAGGAATCACACGACTGAATATTTGCAAAATCTAACCAGCAAATACAGAGTAACATCTCAACTTTGCTCCTTGTCCTTAGTTTTCTGTGGTGTTTTCTACTCGTCTCTTTCTTTCCTTGTCCTCTTGGTTATCAAGCCTTCTTGTTCATGTAGAGTGTTTCACTAGCTCTTCTCCCAATCACCATATGAGGAGTTTTCCACTATGATTAGCCCTGACCAGAAGAACTTTGACTGGTTCACCCCCACATTTGAAAATTTTCCTGTTGCATCCCAAGTGAGAAAAATATGAGCTTTCCACTCAGTCTGCTTCTCCTTTGAGGAGAAAATCAAGGAGACATCTCAGCAGCAGAAGGAAGAGAAGGAGTAGTATGTAGAAAACCATGGTGACCACAAATGGAGTTAAAATAACTTACTAAAGAAAACTTGCCTGCACCATCTCATCAAGGCAAAGACAGTAACTGAATAATGAAATCTAAGTTCCTGCTCACTAAGCACAATATTGAACAGAGTCTTCTGTTGATAATAAGGGTGAATGCACAAACATTCCTACAGCCTTTCCCTGGGACAAGCTTCAGTTTAGCATGTTTTCATTGCAGGAATCAAATATTAATGACAATCACGTGTCATATCACTGTTGGGATATCAAACTTTTCACTGTGGCTTTTCACAAAGAGTGTATTTCTGGTTACAGATTATATTAAAAAAATAATGCCATGTGTTGCATGATCTTCTTGGCATGGTTCATCTTTTATGCTAAAACATTGTTCAAATTAAAAAATTTCTTATATTAATACTTCTTAAAATAGACATTTAACTCCTAACTGAAATTATGCTGTTTGAATGTCAAGGCAATTTAAATATTAATTATAATTTTAAAGGGGAAGGAGGAACCCAAAACAACAATACTCTTTTCCTAAAATGTTCCAAAGAAGGATAATTAAAGTACTTGATCTTTATGGTCTTCCATCTGTAATGCCCTTTAAGTAATTCTCCTATCAATATTTATGAGATATATATAAAAATTTGGGGTGGGGTTGCAGAAAAGTACAGATTAAAATGCACCTGAACAATCAGTATAAGAACTGACTCACCCAAACATTAATCCATTTACTTAAACACTGCAGAAGTTCATAAACCTGCAATGAATAAAACTTTTACTTTCGATTCTATTTCAGATGCATGTGTAAGTGACATTTGAAACCCAGCATATTTAAACTAGTACTTTCAGCTTATCACACATTTAATGCAAGATGAAATTAGGTAGGATATTTAACATTCATATTCCTTTCTTCTGCAAAGTCTCTCAATTATATATATTTATGAAAAGGTAGAAGGACTCCCTTAGATCAAATGATTTATTATAATAGTATTTAGGACGGAATGACTAGCAGTGCTGTGCACTATGGGTATCGTGATACTCTCCTAACAAATGTTGAAATGTAGAAGAGTTGTCATTTCAGTGTCTTTACTAACGTAATATCCAAGACGATGAGGAAGAAGCAGAATGATTTGAAACATGGGATGAGTTTGGAAGTAGTAAGAGAACTAGCTTCCTTAGAAAGTAATATTCTAAGTTCAGTGATGGTGTCAAATAATAACTGTATTGAAGTCATTGGGAATTTTGTGACTGACTTCGTTGAAGAAAGATTTTTCCCTTAGTCAATGGAAATTAAGCCTCTTTCCACTCACACTGGCTACTCTCCTCACACATACTTTCAGACTTTTTTCAAAATGTGAAGAACTAAGCAAAATGTAACAAAAAGAGATGGAAAAAGGTGTTAATTAATGTCATTTAAAGTGGAATAGGTATGAAAACCAACTTCCTTTAAAATGAGGTAAGCAAACAAAAATAAAAATAACAGTCACATGAAATACAACAGTGTGAGCAGTATGGACAACTGAACAGCTTTAAAGAGTGCAGAAAGAAAAACTCACAAAGTGGCCTCAAGATACATATTACATACATGTTATTTTATAACAGCTATCATGTTTCATGAATTTATTTGGATTTCTCTCTGAATAAGTGATCGGTTAGTTATAGATAGACAAAAGAGTCTGTATTGCAAAAGTTTCCCAAAGCTAGGATAATCATTATTTTAACATTATCCTTACATGAAAAAAGAGTGGGAAAAAAAAAAAGAAAAAGGTGACAAAACAATAGAGCTTAAAGAATAGAATATATTTTATGAAGTGTTTGTATATATGGATCTAGTATCAAATGATATGTAACCAGTAGTAAAACAAGGACACGTAGTATCTTGGCATCAGCCCCAAATAAGTAGTATTTAGATAATATTCAAAGTTTTCAAAATGCTGTAACCATATTAACTAAACTATCTTGACTCTGTTTGGTAAGTAAATCACTAGTATATCTGTTGGAAAGCAGTGTGATAGCTGGAGCTATCCAAGCTGTGATACATTTACAAGTAGTACGCATCCCCGATATAGTGACAAGGTTAAATATGTTCTTTTAGCTATTCTGAGATTAAATTAAACACCTCATTCAAGATGGTAAGTAAATAGAAGTGCTTTTGAAATTGTCTGCATTTAATGAATTCCCCATTTAAGTAAGGTAAAAAAACCAACACATGTTTAATGATTAGAATTCAGTCTTAAAATGAAGAGTTTTAAAAACAAGGTTCTCTTTGGGGAGAAAAAAGTGCTGTTAGTTACACAATGCTGCTTTGCAGATATTTCTCAACAGCCTGAATTTTTAGGTTTTGGGGGTTTTTTTTTGTTGTTGTTTTTTGGGTATTTTTGTTTGTTTGGTTGGTTGGTTTGTTTTTGGTTTTGTTTGTTTGTTTGTTTGGTTTTTTAAGTACAGTATTCACCATACAAAAGTGAAATAAAACTTGAGGAATACACCTCTAGTAAAATACTCAGAATGGCTTAAAGGAATTAGAGCTCAAAGTCCTTTGACTGTAAATGTTGCACAGATTCTAAAGTAACTAAGTCAAAAGACCAAACTTTTGTCTTCAGAAACTAGGAAAAAAAATTTGTTCAGTTAATATTGCTGAAGTTTGTGACTTAGAAAAAAGGAAATTCCCCATGCAGCCTCCTTTCTGAAGAGACATACATCTCTGGCAAAACCTGGAAAGACTAATTTCTGAATGAGTTTGAAGTGACTGTCTATAGTGATTTCTATGAGGATGATACGCTATCTGTTTTCTCGCTCAGCTGCTGGGACACCAGACTATTAACTGTTTGTACTAGATGGGAAGATAAATTTGCTGCCGGAGGACATCTTTGTAATTTGCTTGTGATTTCTGATAGTCTTGCCCTTTTGGTATCTATCACTACTGATCTAAATTGACAGATCAGTCAGGTTACAGAAGCACACAGTTGCCAAGCCCTGCCTCCGTGCAACCTGCCTGCTCCCTCCCTGGTGAAGGTGGGAGGCCCAGCTGGAGTCTGTACACGAGGCTCAGCAGTTCTTGCCTTTTGGGCATAACAGTTATTGCAGACAGTCCCATTAAAAAGAAGTGCAGGCTGGCATGGGGTGCAAGGTGCACTTTCCTGTCAAATCAAAAGATACTAGAAGTGACACGGTAAATGGAAGCGGCCAGTGTTACTGTGCTATGTGTAAAATTGTATGGACTCAATTTTACCCTGTTTTCTGAACTACAAATAAAGTAATCTCAGGATCTAAATAGTTTCCTCAGTTAATTTAAAGTACTTTCTGGCCTAGGATATATATTAATTATGCATTTTGAGTTTAATTAATTTTTAGTATTATCACATGGTCCAGTGTAGACTGTGCCCAGCTTTTCTTGCATTGTTATTCTGCTCCGGCTGTTGTTATAGCTGATTTTAAAACCCTGTGCACAATAATATTTTGGTTTTATATTAAAGATGCTTTGAGATTCTCTGCAGCAAACTGACACCTCTTAATTCCTAATGTGATTTTCAATTTGCAGAGACTCTCTCCAGAATGCAAAGAGAGAGTAGACCAAATCATATCAAATAAGAAGGTCAAGTTTCTCCACCCAAAGTAGAGAGTAAAGAACAAGGAGCACTCTACATGTTATAAATACAAGTATAAAAAATATTTTAAAATACAATTTGTGCTTTACAAATGATAAACGTCACAAGAAATAACAAAGGTTAAATAAAAAAGATCTTTATTTCTTATATATTTAAACTATTACCTTCTCTGCCTATGTATCCTGCTGGCCATCAAACAATAGCACTAAATGTTCATAACCGATTTGATTCTGCTAACTCCAGTTCTAAGAAACTATAGTGATGTTTATTCTTTCTTCTGTCTTTCAGACATTAACACTACATCTCATTTTTCAAATATATTAGCTGTATTTAAGCATTTCCCAACCATGAGACCCTGGCTACACAAACAAGCTCCAGAAACAAAATATGTAGCTTTCAGGCCTAAACTCTTCAAATCTTTCAACTTAGGAAACACTTCTGAGAGCACTATTTCTTTAATGTCTTACCCTAACTCAAATCAGAATCTGCAGTATATAGAGATCTGTGATATTCACAAAAGTGTGTGCAATTACATTTTTGCTAAAAAATATCCTCCTCTTCAGACAGACAGGAGGCTATCTGAAGGCTTATACTTCTGTAAATATGACTCGTACCCACTTAACAAATAAATACAAATATTTTAAAATTCTGTCTTGAACCTTTACTGTTCTAAAACCCTGCTGAAACTGATAGTCCTGAAAAATTCAATTGCAGGTTTTCTCCGATGCAGCTGAGTAACAAGGCCAAATTTTTCCATGTTTAGACTGCTATGATGAAAAGAACTGAGATTTTACTCATGAGACATCACCAAAAGACCTATATAATGGATTATGATTTCTTTTAAGACACATAATTGTTCTCTACAAAAATTATCTTAGTTCATGTTTGCATGCAGGATCAGATTAGACAGGCCTCAGTATTTATACATTCACCAGTGCTTAGGGAATTCGTTCTTGTTAGGATCAGCAAAGTCAGACTAGACGAACACATTCTGTGGACTGAATCCCCTAGGACCTGTTCCCAGACAGTATGAGAGTATGAGAGTGCTATCAGCAATTATCAAAGACACTGTCAAGAAAACATGAACTGTGGCTTCTTATGTCTGGAGTGATCATGAGATGCATTTGGATATGGGGGAGAAATAAATGTTTGTTGTTTTGTTTTTTTAATAATTTATTAATACATTTGAAAATTTTACGTGTAAACTTAAATATTTATAGTATTATTTGTTAGTATTTTAACAGTTGTGAAGATAAATGGGTCAGAAAATAACAGTTGTGTTATATTGCTACACGGCTACTCAGGAAAATCTGAATAAAATTTCCTACCCACTATTGTTGCCTTTAGCTTAAAACGATAGATTCCTGCATGTTTATCAGAAGAAACTTTAGAAAAATAAATATATATATGTTATGAAGATGTGTGAAATTGTTATGCAGGTTTTGCACCACCCAGCCCCTGCACATACCAGCTATACTCAGGAAGTGATGCTAAACAGCAATGTGGGAGATCAGTCCTTTCCAACAGGATCCCAAAGTAAAACTTACACTGGGCAACTGAAAGGGGGAAATACAAATATACAGCGATAGTGTCAAACTTCTCTTTGCTTCCTTTCCTGGTGGCCTTAGGCACACTATAAATGCAGCAAATAAATCCCCTCTGTATGACCACTCCTTTAGGTTCTCAACAGTCATACTGGGTGAGACAGGTTCACCAAACCTTTGCTTTGCTTTCATTCTGGTTTCACCTAGAGATTGCAATTTAAGAGCAAAAATTAACCAAACAACAAAGTTTTCATAATTAAATTTTCTTTAGATTTTTAAAAATTATTATTTGTTTGTTGATACACAGGATTAAAGCTTCCTCTTGTCGCACAATCAGTTTGGCTTTCTCTATCAGTTTGACCTTTCAAGAGAGAGAGTCTAGTTTTATTTGAACTACTAAAGCATTAAGCAAAAAGCTTTCTTTTCATGAACTCAAATGCTAAATACAAAATAAATAGAGATAGTATTGGCTCAATCAGAATGTGGTAAGACTACACAAGAAAATAATAACTTTTGAAAGATCCAGAGGACTTGGAATTCTTCCCACAAGTGCACCATAAAATATCGTGCGTGTTTTGCAAAAGCTAATGGTATAACAACAGCAGCACTGTAGACTACTCCATCATATACATCATGATTGTTCCCAGTTCTTCCCAGAAGGACCAAGAAACATGTTCAATGTGATCACACCAATGCCAGAATTGTTGCTGAAATATTTTTTTACATTACAAAGAAAGGTAGATCACAGTTTGTCTTCTATGGTTTTACAACACTGACCAAAGTCAAGGTTTACTACTTTTCACTCAGAATAACGTAAAATATTTTTCAAAAAGGTATCATAAAGGCAAGAAATTACCTTCTACATTGTTATTTGTCAAAGTAAAATCCAGAAACTTTGATATCACAAGCTAGACAGCAGCTTGGGACAGTAACTATCTATGAGCATGGCAGAGCAAATGTTTTGTCATGTTTTCAATGACTGCATTGTACAAAATATTTTTGAAAATATTTTGACAAAACATTGTTTCTTTTATTTTTTTTTTAATGAAATATTGACAAACTAATATAATTTTTTTCTTCTTAAGACTGCATTGATTTCTTCCCAGTTGAATGGGGCATAACTGAATAATCTATTTCCATCAGTTGAAATACTGCATATTTTTATAACAAAATATAAATTTAAGGTATGACTTATCAAACCAAAATATTCCAGTAAAGTAAAAATATTTTGATTATACTATACTGAATTATTTTTTCTTATTTGTATTCCAAGCGGGAAAATTAAAGATCATTAGTTTCAGTCTTATCAAGGTGAAGATAGTCTAATATTTCTTAGAGTTGTATCATAAGATGACTTCTATCATTTGAAATTATTTAGGTTTAGAAGTTAATCTGAATTCCAGGATTTCCTGCAGTTTTTCCCACTAAGTAGAGCTATGTATTAATGAAGGTTTATAGGAAGTACCACTAGGAATAATGTTTTTTGTCTTAATATTTAAGAGGCCAAGCCTGTGATAGCGAAATGACAGGTTGTAAAGATAAAAACAATCCCATTTTAAGTGATAAATTTCCACTGTTGGGGTGTCTTAGAATGCTCTGGAAAGCAAAGTTAAAATCTCTAAAACAAAAAAAAATATAATTTCCCAAGAGTGTGAGGGAAATGTGTCCTGTTAAAAATCTTACTTTCTTGACTAGAAATATGTATTCTATTTTTTTTAGATGTAATAGAAGCACTAACCATAGCCATGCCAGTTCATCCATCCCTCTTTGACACCTTATAGCCTTAGAATCTCTTCTAACAGAAACTTCAACCAAACAAACACACTCCTAGCAGCTGTGAGAGAGAGATAAAGTGAAAAGGAACATGGTGTTCTCTTTTGTTACATTTGTAGTAAAAGACATCACTGGAAATTAGACCTGTGTCAGGTGATTGCCTCACTAACCCATCTACTTCAACTATTAATTTTTTCCTTAATTTACTTGTGAAGTGGGGAGACGGTATTAGACCATGGAAAATATTTCCTCTCCAGGATGTTTTTCATAGTGAATCCATTCACTGTGGTGAAAGAACACCAGCACTTTGGTTACACTGAGCACCTCTACAGAAACAAAAAAGCACATCTAATAATGTAACTTTAAGTTTTCAGTGCTTTAGATAGTCTTATTAATTAAGTCTAATATATTGGGTATCTGGGTTGCTTATAAAGCAAATCTTTCCCCCAGAAGCATTCTAATTTATTCTCTTTGTGAATAATTTGTTCAGGAACCAGGAAGGAATTATACTTCTGACATAATATATTAATAAGACAGCTTTCAACCAACAAAGGAAATTGAATATAAAGGTTAGTAACCAAGGATGAAGCAAATGAAAAAGAATACAGAACCTATTTCTCTGGATTCTCTGAATTCCTACTTAGAAAAGTATATAACATTTCACTGACCCTCTGTGGTGAACTAGTGTTTTCTTAAATACTTGAATGAAAATAAGCTTCTCATGTAAAATATATATGTATGTTTGCATTTACTGAACATACATATATTTACTGGAGAATAAAAGTAACTTATTCTGGCTTGTAAGGCTGTTTTTACATGTATGCTTCTTGGCATGTGTGCACACACTTAAGGAAGAATTTGTAGAGAAGAAAATGTTCATTTAATTTTTGATGAACATCCAGGAGCTGCAATCTTCGTTGTTGGTTAATGTGTCTATTTTCAGTCTAGAAATTCTGTGTGATTAGTCTCTTTTAAGTGTGTCTTTTACATAAGTCAATTTCTTGATTCACATAGATAAAAAGTAGGCAAAAACTTTGTTATTTAGATTCTACTGTTTTGGAAAAGATGGGAAAAGACAGAAACGTAAAGCAGCTGCATTTTAAGTTGGAAAACATGTTCACATTGTTCAGTTCATTCAGAATCTGAGAAACCTCTTGGAGAGGTGGGGATCCAGATTTCACAAAACACAGTTTCCCAGAAAGGAAAAATGCTTTCAGCTTTCCCCCTGTGTAAATATGTATATGAACCCACACATATGGTTTTGTATAAACACAATCATCTGTCCTTCTACATATCTAGAAAGCTATTAGATGGCACCTTTGCTGAAAAAATATATGCTGGACAGTAAGCAGAAGATGAGCCACTAGGGAGTTCTGCAGCAGAGAAAGTGGCTGCTTGCAGCTTGACTGTTTTAACAAATACCCTGCCAGCAGCAGGTCCAGGCAGGGGAGGGGAGGAGACCACAGCTTTTGATAACAGATTATTTTGTGGGAGGTTTATGAGTAACATCCTGTTTATAAGCAAAATAAATGAATGACAAAAGGAACTCAAGGTAGTTGAAGACATTAGACATTTCTTGTAACAGGGAAGGAGCCACCTGGTTTAACTCTGTAGAAAGAAAAGTATGTTAAGTGAAAATACTGGAGTTAGTTTGCCACATTCTCTACAGCTTTGCCTGCTTTTATTGTTTTCCTTTTTCAAATGCTAAAGTAAAGGAAGAAGAGTTGTGTGGTAATGAGAGCACTGACAAATCTCTCTTTTCAATTCTGATTTAAATGAGCTAGTGAAAAAAAAATAATCAGTGGTTTGTTCTGAGATTGGAGAGGAAGATTCATTTCTAATTAGTATTGAAAAATGTCTGCTAGTTTCCAGTTCCCATGAGGTTTTGCAATAGAGTGACAGTTAATTGTCATTAATTCTAACAAAATGTTTCATCCCTAACCTACCAGCATATTGCAATAATCAGAAATAATTAAAATTACTTTTACATTAAAACTTTTATAAATATGTAGAAACCTGTTAATCGATTCATAATGAAATAAATGAGGACAGAGAGTCTCTTTTTGTTCTGTGCAATAGAGAACGAAGCTCATTTGGAGTCTATCACTGGACTCCTGGGCACTATCACAACACAAGAAATAAATTATAACAGCAGAGTAATGCAAATTCTACAGCTACAAGCCTGTGCTGTAATTTTTAATGATGTGTGTGAGCCTACTGCACTGTTCATAACAAATATTCACACAGTCTTATGCACGTGTACTCATCCTGTTTACAATGCTTCTTTTTCTCCTGAGATTTGTTTTTCTAAAATCATTGTCAATCTATAGTAATGCCATTCCATTTTTTGAAGTTAGGAAAATCAGTTTACAGTAATTTGTTACACATCAATGAATCAAGTGCACTTTGTATTTGGGAAAGGGAGGGTTAGCTGTGTTTGCTTGACCAGCTTGCATATTTCAGTAACTCACAACAGGTTTCTCAGTCATTAGTCTGAATGAGTGAGGTTTTCTGGTAATAATAAATTAGCAACATGGTCTGCTAGTCGAGACAGCAATCATGCTGAGGTGGAGCTCTGCTGTTCTTAATATTATGAAAATGTAATAGGGCTATAATATTTCTGTACTCTGTGGTCTCGGGAGGACTCTGGTTAGAACTCAGAGGTCACAGATGACCTTCAAAGTCACAAAAGATGAAAACAAGGACTAAAAAGGTGGGTTTCTACTTGTTCATGAAGAGTCAGTTTTCCTTCCAGTGTCTCTGGCAGATCAGTTTTGAATAAAGACAAAGTCCCACAGCATCACATTTGCATTAACACCTTGGTGTGTTCCCCTCACAAGCTCTAGCAGCAAGCCACACAAATTTAAAACAAATAATCTCTCCGATGTCCAACCATTTTGGAAGTACTCATTTGAAACCTGTTTTATTAAATTCTTTTTCACTAAGTTGATTATCAAAATTTTCCTTCTTTTATTTCTTTTAGAAAGAGAAAAAAAAAAACCAAACACCTCATAAACAATTACCTAACAAGTATTAGATAAAACTAAACCTTAAATTCACAAATGCCACACACCCGTAGTCAAGGCTTGGTGTACCTTGTAGAAAATTGCCAAAATTCTGGATATACAGAAAAAGCAAGTAACCAAAAGTAATTTAACAGGAATTTCAGACACAGACTTAAATTCTTACTTCTCATTTTTCTAATGTTAATTTGTATGTAATATTGCCAAAGAGTAATACCAATATTTACAATACAGAACCTTTTTCTTATACCTATCAGAAAAATATTCAGATATGTATTTAGTCCTTGAACCATTCACATAAAAAAAAGGAATATTATTTCCAGTTTATACAAAAAGAATCTCAGTCCTGGGTAGGATACACACAGAGTTCTCGGAACTAGTTAATGTGTGATTCTAATAATTAATACTAAAGTGGAAACTCTGGCTCTTCCAGTTGCCACTGGAAGTTGATGCTGAGAACCCATGAAAGACATCATCACTTTAATTCAAAGAAAACAGTACTTTTCGATAACATTTCATTGCAAAGATAGCTCTGTAAGCATGAAAATCAGTTTCCAAAATTCTCAAGTCAAATAATCACCATTTTTATGTCTCAAAAGACAGAATGAAGATTCCTTCTTCCTTCTCTCTCTCTCCAAATGTCTTTGTTAGTGCAGCTCCCACACAGGAGAGTGAGGGTGTAGAATTTGAGATGTCTTCCAACCTATTCAATTAACTGTTCTCTTCTATTATATGGCAAGATTGAGAAACACTTTAGAAGAAATTTTTAAGGCAAAAGTCAATCATATTGAAATCCAAGCTGGCATTTCTTTCATATACTTGCAACAATATATTGTGCTTTTATTGCAACAGGTCACTCAATCATATTTGATTTTTTTTTTTTTGAGACAGAGTAACACTTCTGGATGTGGATTTTAGATTTAATATAGTCATTAAATGCATTACTTTTTAAAAAAACTTATGTGGTTCTTCACTGTATTAATTACTGTATTATTTTATTCTTCAGCTATATATTTATGTCTTAAAAGAAAAAGATGAAGTTATGGAAGTCATTATCATCTGAAATGTCAGTTCTTCACAGGATCAAGCCTCCATATCGAAATTCATTCTCTGCTGTTTGTCAGATATTAGATTAATATGTCCATGTTTCCAAAACGGCTAATATCTATTGTTACCTAGCAACAGAACAACAAACTTATCTAAAGATTAGATGTATTGTTGAGTTAGACAGAAAATAAAAAAGGTGCTTCCATGTGTATGTGTAAATGATGAAAGAGCAGTATCATTAAGCATTTCCAAGGCATTCTTTTTTCTCATATGATGTATCTGACAGTACGAACATATGGAAACCAAAACAGATACTCGATACACACTCAGAAGAGGGAAAGAAGCTCATAAGGGATTCTTTCCCTCAAACTCAATTCTAACAAATTGAACAGTCTAACTCCAACAATTTAGTTTAGGTCAAGGGAAATACATTAGTTAATGAGGTATCTGTTATACGAGCTGTATGGGCAATCAGTTCTATATTTCTCATTCAAGAAAGACCTCTAACTGATATACCTGAATTAAGCAACACTCAAAATTAAAGGATAGAAGAAAGTCTTTACACTCAGCATAATCTATAATATTTTTACTAGGATATCCTTCATCCCATAAATATTTAATTTATTATTAATCTCAAGAATGTTTGCAGTAGTCAGAGATATAACAGAACTTCATTACTTACAGCTTCAGTGAGAAAGTAGGCTATACTACTAAAGTGGAAAATCCACTGGTGCAAGAATTTCAACTTGTGCTCAATACTCTGTATAACACATTTTATTTCACTGCATTTAATCTATGAAAAAGGTCAGAGAAAGATGTTCTTTAGTGTATACAAAAGTGCCTTCTACAAAAAAAAAAAAAAAGGAAAATAATTCTTTAATGTGCTGAAGTTTATTTCCAATGGAAGTAGAAATTGGCTTCAACTGCTGAATTCTATGCTTTGTTTTCATCTTGTGATAAGCAGTTGAAATTTTCTTATTCAAATAGCATTTATAATGTCTGTTATATTTTGGCATTGATTGAATACATATTCTGTCTTCATTCGGCTGACATAATGAATTTAGCATTCAGTAGTCAGAAAATAACAACTCAGTTTTATATTATGTTTTTAAAAATATGTGTATTCCATTTCTTTGTTTGCACATATTTTATTCACATCTCAGTTCCTAAATCTTCAGAAGAAAAAAGTTTACAGTTCATATTCATTGGAATACTTGGACAAATTATGCTCTTGCTCACAGAATATTCAGCTTCATTAATTTTAAGAGTCACTCTAGAGTGCAGGAGATCAGATTTCCTTTCACTATTTACAATGTGTTACAAACGTCTTAAAGTTCAGTCCAATTGGGAAATGTCATAGCAATGAATTCTGAGAGGTTTGAGGTTTCCTGAAACAGGCTTTTCAATCCCTTGTGAATTAGAGATGAGTTTAAAATTCCATTATAATATCAAGGCAGCTGTATACTATTAACCAAGGTACAGAGGTTAAGTTTAAGAAATCAAAATTTTCCATCTTGTCAATTCAATGAAGAAACTTCTTTAGTTACAGAATGATGTTTGATTTCATCACTATTCCAAGACAGCAATAGCACTAACACATATTAATGTTATATAACATTTCATCCCTATCCTGTGAAAAATCACAGAAATCTTTATCCCTAATTATTGGACCTAAGCAGAATTTAGCTCTAACTTTAAAAATAATTTGCTTTGCCATTGTGTAGAACAAAATATATTGCAAGATGACTGGGTGCTTTGTTCCATACAGTCATGTTACAAATATTATGAAATACAAGTTACAGGCAGCACGCATAAGGTAAAACATGTCCAATGGTTCTTTATGCCATGAAGCATCTATGACTGCCTGCAGGAGTATGCTTGGAACAGCAGTGGGAAAGGGTCTACAGTTTCATATGCTGGCATTACCACAAATTTTGGGTGGGTGACTGTTATAACCAAAGTCTCATAAGTTTGTTGCATTAAGCTGAGATGCCAGAACTTTGTTTAGACAATGGAGAAGAGCAGAATTGTAGATTTATAGATGCTTATACAGGTATGAGTGTATATTAACATATACAAAGTGGCTACGAAGCTAGAACCAAAGAATCATAGAAATATGTAGATTGTAAGGGACTTTTAGCAGTTCAGTACCATGCTGAAAGGAAAGGCCAACTAGAGGAAGATGCTCACAGACATGACCAGCAGAATTTTGAATACCTGCCAGGAAGGAGAATCTACAGCCTCTCTAGGCAACCTCTTCAAGCATGTGATCACCCTCAAGACATTTTTTGTTTCCTTGCATCCGCTTGGGATTTCCCATCTTCCAGATTGTCCTTCCATTGTGTCCCTCTTGGAAACATCTGGCTTTGCTGTTTGATCAAGTAGCAATACGGCCTCCCCTGAGACTTCCCTTCTTCAGGCTGAGCAGAGGCGGTTCTCAGCCTTGTAGGGCAGGTTCTCTAGTTCTCACATCATCTCAGTGAATTTCTGCTGGACCCACTCTAGTCTGGTACTGGGGAGCCCAAAACAGGTCATAATCCTCCAAATGAGGTCTCACAAGTGCCATAGAGCCGGGAAGGTTCACCTGCCTGGACCTGCTACTGGCAGGGCACTTACCAAAGCAGACCAGGTCATGGAGGAGTTACAGCACTCAAAAAGTATTCTTTTATCACCTGTTACCCTGATAGAACTAATCTTATCTGGAAAAAAAAAAAAAAAAAAGGCAAAATACGCTAATTTGAGTACCGATGTCTATCATGTACTTCATCTGTCCATATATTCTACATTAACTTCTGTTTTTCAGTTTCTGGTAGCTTTGTCAATCAGTAAAATTATATTGGTAAATGCTTGTAGGAAGTTTTGAGGAGCTGTTCTAGCCTTTAAACTTGGTAACTATTACATGAAAAAATCTGTAGCTTTGAGCACTCCCTCAGCGATCATTCTTTATAACTATTGGACTAAAACTTCAATAAATAGTGAAATATTTGATATGTGGTTAAAAGGCATCTTAAGAGTATTTCTACGGGCTCAGAACTATACTATACAAATTTCTGTGGCCCCTTGAATAGTAGCTACATGAACTTATCTTTTTCTTTAGAAGATGAAAGGAGTAACCTTGTCCTTAGCTGAAGACGTGCATTGTGTATCTGAGCACTACTCTTGTCATACCTCCTGCTGAGAATTAAGTTCACTGCTTTGGTCAGGATCTTGGGATTTGTGCCAGGGGTCTGGCTTCATGCACTGATTTTATGGTACTGATGCATCTCCACTATCTACCATTTCTCAGCAGCTTTTTAATTTACTAAGCTGAATTTATTAATTAATAACTAATT
>VZRU01008274.1:226902-298553 GCA_013398155.1 Pedionomus torquatus
TCAATATAGGAAGGATATGGACCTGATGGAGCAGGTCCAGAGGAGGGCCACAGAGATGATCAAAGGGCTGGAGTACCTCTGCTATGAGGATAGGCTGAGGCAACTGGGGCTGTTCAGCCTGGAGAAGAAGAGGCTCCGGGGAGACCTAATCGCAGCCTTTCAGTACCTAAAGGGGGCCTACAGGAAGGCTGGGGAGGGTCTGTTCACAAAGGCCTGCTGCAATAGGACGAGGGGCAAAGGACTTAAGTTGGAGAAGATTTAGGTTGAATATTAGAAAAAATTTCTTTGCTCTGAGGGTGGTGGAACACTGGAACAGTCTGCCCAGGGAGGTGGTTGAGGCCCCTTCCCTGGAGAAATTCAAGACGAGGCTTGATGAGGCCCTGGGCAACCTGGTCTAGTTGGGGGTGTCCCTGCGACTGTGGGGTGTTCAGACTAGATGACCTTTGGAGGTCCCTTCTGGCCTGGATGATTCTATGATTCTATAGTTCTATTCTCACTGCAAGGCTTAGCAGGAAAAAATTGTTCTCGGCACAGAACTGATGAAGAAACTTTCCTATAGATGTGCAAATTTTGTTTCCTAAAGTGTCTCTACATAAAGTGGACACTTGTGAGATCATTGCTAGGCAGGAGACAGGCTGAAGCGTTAGGCACACCACTTCACCAGCCAGTCTGCATGTGCTAATTGGGCTTCTGCCAGACAGTGTACAATGATGGAGGTTTTCCTGCCTTTCTTTCAGAGTCCCTGCCTCCTGCAATTAGTTTTCACAAAACTCAAAGTGTTCTTTTCTAAACTTTGGCTTTCTCTTTTAAATTAGATAAAATGCTCAAAATTAATTAGGAGTTGGGGAACGGAGTGATAATTTGTCATAAAAAGCAGCCAAATGTTTGGAAAAGACAGGTGCTCTTTGAGGGGGAACATGAACTATAACTAGCTTATTTGGAGTATCTTAGACATTAATTAAATGTTTTTCACTGTTATAACTGAATACTGACTTTTGAAAGGTAAGATGGTATAAAGGTTGAAGTGTAAAGTATATAGAGATGACTGAGGAAAATGAGATTCATGAATGAATAACTGATTAGTTTCAGAAAGGAGTATGTAAGTCTGTGCCTCTGGGCATGTTAAATTGAATTTAGCTACATTTCTGCTTTATGCAGTTGGAAATCCACATTAGCACAAAAATTGGCATTATATAGGCAGTATTTTCAGATGAACAAATTATTTTTATAAACCTGAAGCTATATTGTAATGATACTTGTGATGAAATTGGAAGTCAATCAGAAGATTTCATCTAATATCTCATAAATCCTATCAAAGCTTGCTATTGAAAAAGTAGACAGTGCAGTGCTACAAAAATACATAACTGTATCATTAAAGTTGGTCCTTATTGGACCACTCAAGAGCTGTCACCTCTGCAATCTGACACTGAACTGGAAAGAAACTTCAACAAAACTCTTCCAAGGCTGCCTGAATTACCTCACTAACCTTTACCAAATCAAATCAGAATGAAAAAAGTAAACAACAATAACAGCATTGCCTTTATCTGTCTTTCAACAAGCTCTTGTAAGTAAGTTCTATCAAGGTCTTATCCTCATAGTAACATAGAGTATTATATTTATAGTGCATCATTAATGTTGAAAGTGAGATGCAGTTAACAAAATAAACTATTTTACCAGACATTGTCATTTTCTTTTTTATTATTTTCTGAATTTTTAGCAGAGTACTACTGTTAGATCAGTGAGCTTTTAGAAAATGTGAAGAAAATTTAAAAATGGTAGGTGAAGTGTAAATTTAAGAAGTGCTGATGTGAGTGATTTGCAGTCAGTCATTGTCCAAGACAAAGGTTCGGTTTACATGGTTCTACTAAGACAGCAAGTACTGAATGAAGTAAAAGTCTGTCAAATTTCTAGGCTCTGAGTGATTGTTGACCACAAAAAAAAGGTACAGTTGTGTATCACCAAATCTAAAATTTTACTGACTAAATCAGTCAATGTAACTAATAAGCAGCATTTCCAGGCTGCATATGGATGTGTCACCTGGTGAAAATTAGACATAGGAGAACCCAGGCTTGAAACACAGTACTGAAAGGCTGCAACGTTTCCCAGGAACCTTCTCTTCTCCAGACTGAACAACCTCAACACTCTCAGCCTGCCTTCCAGAGTGTTCCAGCAATCTCATCATTCTTGTGGCCCTCCTCTGGACCCACTCCCACCAGTTCATGTCTTCCTTATTCTGGAGACATGAACTGGTTGGAGTGGGTCCAGAGGAGGGCCACAAGAATGATGAGATTGCTGGAACACTCTGGGCCCACTCCAACCAGTTCATGTCTCCAGAATAAGGAAGACATGAACTGGTTGGAGTGGGCCCAGAGTGTTCCAGCAATCTCATCATTCTTGTGGCCCTCCTCTGGACCCACTCCAACCAGTTCATGTCTTCCTTATTCTGGAGACCCCAAAGCTGGATGAAGTACTCCGGGTGGGGTCTCACCTGAGCAGAGTAGAGGGGCAGAATCACTTCCCTCTACCCACTGGTCACACTGTTTTTGAGGCAGCCCAGGATACAATTCACTTTCTGGGCTGGAAAGAGGCTTTCAGCCAATACAAAATCTGTACAGGAAATCAATGAGGAGTTTAAAAAATCACTTTGAGCTTTATAATTCTCAAGAATCTGAGATTCTAAACTGAAAAAAAAAATAAAAAATGGCTGCAGGAGTGAGGGGCCACAGGTACTCAGGAAATGTGTACAAAGATACTGGCCAGAACAGCGTGAGTCAGAGGGCAAAAGTGGCTTTGTACTGCAGACACAGGATGTTACCTTTCAGAGTCTGTAACTTTAAAAAAGGTGAAGTCAGGCGAAGCAAAAGGAAAGTTGTTTTTTTCCTAATATACCAGGCACCAAATTGTTTGTACCCAAAAACCTGACTACAGAGAAATATGCTTTCACTTTAGAAAGCGTTCCCATTAGTATATCCCCAGCCAATTTCTCTTTCTGAGGAGACAAATATCTTTTAGGACATCTTTGCATTTAGCTAGGGCTTAGAGGCTTTTCTCTGACAACAGTCAGTTAAGGAAATGTACAAGAACTAATGGTCTTTCTTATGTGCCGAAGACCTATCCCTGCTCCAGTCTGCAGATGATTAGTGTAATCACAAACCTCTACCAAGGGAAAGATATCATACCAAATATTGTCAAACTGTCTTAATTTACTCTGTCCTTCATAGAATAACTTTATTCATTGATTGAAGATCTAAGGAGTAGTAAAGTAGACATACAGGTAGGAAAGACAGGATAGTGTAGGAGAACTTGGTGCCAAATATACTATTATAAACACCTTTTTGTGATTTAAGCAATGATGTTAAAAGCGGCATCAAAGCATTTAAAAAAAAGAAGAGGATTAATCTGAGTAACATTTCTCATAATGTATAAGGTCAAGATCAGACTGCTTATTTTAGACAATAAGTTTAGGTATCAGACCACATAAAATACAGGTGTTCAGTGGGCAAAGATGATTATCTATGTTAGATATATATATATCTCTATCAGTTAAGTGTCTTTGAGTAATTGTCAAGGAAGTTTATATGCTGAGCACAAATCTACATCAGGCTGTCTACAAACAGTACCGTGTCTATCTGTGGGGCAGATGTACTCTGTGATTTGAATCACTGTCCTAGTTCCCGGACATCCAGAGTAGCTAGTGAGACCTGGTATTTCAGAGGAAAACAGGGAATGCAGAGGTCTGGGGTTCTCCTCCCAAAGTAAAAAGAGAACATGGTCACGATGCACATAGCATGCATCAGGGAATGCATCTGCTCTGCAGTATGGTCTTTGGAAAATAACTGTCCTCATTCTGCAGCCAACTCTCTGAATCCTCTGTGGGTTTGGTGTATTATTTTTTTTTTTTTTTAATTAAACAGTCACTAGATAAAATTCAGAAATAACCCAACAGTTTTCATTTATCAGAATACTACAAAGCTACAATGCTACTTGTTTTCCTAGAAAGCCAGCATGCCTATATTCCTGTGGTTGCCCAGTGTCCCAGATTCAACTGGCTGAATGGGAAGAACCCTGTCTCCCCCTGTGTCTGCTGGTCATTGTTTGTAGTATCATTCTGTAAAGACAACAACATAGGTCTCCACTCCTTCAGGCTGAGGATTGCCTAGAATTCAAATGTTTAATGTACAATTTAATTACAAGGTTCCTGTCATCTTGTTGAATAATGGAATGGAACTGCTTAAAACGTTTTACCTCAAATGCAGTATGGTCCCTGGAACATACTGTAGAATATACTATATGGGGGGAGGGGGGGGAACAGGATCAATCCTTTCTTGGATATGGAATTCTTAATAAAAATTCACATAAAGGTAAGCCTGCTAATGCTGAAAATATAATAATAACTGAAAATGTGTAAGGCTGTCCTGAAAGGAAGTGCGATTCTAGTGCAAACACACAGATTTTTAGTCTCTGAATGCATATATAGGCATGGAGAAGGTAGAATCTTGTAAATTATCTCCTATTATCCCTATGATTAAGTACGGCTATTTGTATCAGTGATACAATTGTCTGTCACAGTCCTTTATGGTTCTTGAATTTCTTAAACTCTTCACAAAATCGGTCTAACCATTTCTTTTAGTATAACTCTGCTGAAACTCAAAGAGACTTATTGTAGCTCCACTGTGAAACATTGCAAGACCCAGAAGGGAATACACTGGAAGCATGCAGGAAAGTGATACCTCCTCTCTGTCACAGTAAGGAAGTTAACAAGCCCACTAAGGGTTTGGGTCTGCTTATTTTTTGTCTTCTTCCAATTTAGAAGCAACCTAAAGGCCTCTGTCAGATATCAGGAAGAAACAGTTACCCAAATGAGAAGAACCATTTACCTTTTAGAAAATTTTGGTTGAGCCAAAGAAAGAAAGAAACTAACCTTATTAGAGGACTACAGCCTTCCGAACTTTTACCTGTTTTGGAAAGATTTCAATGAATTACCGTTATTTCTGAGTGCCCACAGAACATTATTTGATAGAGAAGATACTTCCATGCCGTATTAAATCATATCCGTGCAAGCTAATTTAGTACATAGGAGAATCTAACTGTAAAACTTCTGTAAGATATACTAGAGCTATAATTACACATGAAATGTTTAGTGTGTTTCTGGAAATATTTTACAGTCTGTGTCCTCATAACACAGTGGAAGAGGATAGATCCATTCTCCAGTGATATCCTCAGCTGATGAAAGTTCCCAGAGCTCTACTGCTACATTTCTAGTGTCCATACATTTAAAAACGCCACCATTTATGTATTTTCTTGAGAAAATAGGCTTAACTCTTCATCACCACCTAATAACATTTGAATATAGTAGTAGATATTGAAGTTGGACATCCTGGGGACAATTCTCTAGTGCTAATTAGAGAAGAACAAAGTAATCCATCTCTTACTGCATGTATTTTGTGTCCAAGAAAGCTGAAAGGAGAGACAGTGAGAAAACACAGCTCTCCTGGTATGTTAGTGAAGGTACTTCATTCTACCTAGTTAGCACAAGCCAGTGCTTGCTCATCCTGCAGGGAGAAGAATGGCTTAATTTTAAAAGCATGTGGCGAGATAACAAGAAATCCCAGTATAAATCACTTTAAAAGTTAATTAATTAAAGGACATAAACCCATAGGAAATCCAGCACTGTTTCCAGGGATCATTAATATACTTAGCTGTTGCTGTTGTTTTTACCCCCATGGTTCTATGGGAATTATAAGATGAAATAATTATAGCAAGATGCTATTATTCCTACTCCTCTTTACACACTGGTTACAGCAACAGTCATGAGGACAGTGTTATTAAATAAGCTTCTTCATAATTTTGGGGATATTGGGCATGGTAAAATTCAGATGTTCTTTCAGAGAGGGAAAAATCAGGGAATCTTGTAGGTATTCTAATATTTCACACTTGAGAAGAATCCTTCCCAAATATTGGTTTTCAAAGTAACTATTTTTTTTTTTTAGGTTAAAAAAGTAAAACAAATTACAAATCATTTTAGAAATAGGGTTTCGAAGAAAAACGAGGACATGGAAGCAAAACATTCCTTTTGAGAAATGAGGCAGTGTCTCTAAAATACTTTGACACAAAAGTTATAATTTCATTTTTATATTAACATGGTAACTGGAACTCCATTGTTTTAAACCCATGTACAGTGGTTTCCTCTTTAGTTCAACTTTACTTTCTTGAGATGTGACTAAACCTCCTTTTGTTTTTCCATGTGACTAGAACTGACATTTTATAAACCAAACCAAAATAACTCCCAAGCTTTTCTCAGAAAGAATGTTGTTTAAAAAATCCAGACATTAAAAAAGTCAAACCTATTAAAAAATTCCACCAGTGAAAATCATGACCTCTTTGTGCTGTTTTCTCTCTAGCTACTGGTATGTAGGATCCAGATGTCTGATCTACCTTTACAACTGAAAACAAGGGTAACTGAGAGAATGACTTCAACACAACCCTTCTCAGTGCTGCAGACCATTAGCAATACTATAAATAGCATGATCAAATCCCAGCTTGCAGATTCACTCATAAAAATGTCTACATTTCATGCTGATTCAGAGGGGCAGCAGCATTATCTGCAGTCATCAAGGAATGTGACATCTCCACAGTATTTTCTGCAGCTCACTGGTCTGATGACAGGACAATTGTTAAAAATTAATGGGGACCATCAGATGTGGATAAGTACAGTTTGGCAACTATGAAAGCCATAGTTCCCATTTGCAAGTGATAATGTAATATTATTCTATGATACATTGTAATGGATTATTTAGATTATGTTTCATTCAGGAAGCAGTAAGTCTTCTTACTCTTTGAAAATTTGACCATAATATTTTATTTGTTAAGTATCTAAGCCAAGGAATAAGAGAAGGTAAGTATTTTCACATTGTTTTATAACTTTTCTCTGTTGAAAGTACACATCCGTCTTCTGTTTATCCAATATAACAATTCACTTCTAAATAACACTCTGACAAAGTCAAGATCCTACAATCCAAAGTTCATGAAGAGACTGACTCTGATAGTTATTTTGCAAAATACACATTGTATGCAGTGATTTGGAGCTCTGTGTCTGGCTTTTAAGGAATAGCACAACTTTGATACACTCTTACTATTTTATGTGTGTGTATTTTTAAACTGCAACAAATTATTTCACCAAAATCATGTGCCTCATGAAGGCTTGACTGGCTTAAATTCTCGGGGCTGCTTAATGCACAGGGTCAGGGGAAACTGTTCAGAAGATTGTTTAACAACTCCTGCATAGAGGCTGATCTAAGAGGATGGACTGACAACTGGAAGAACAGGCTGGCTGCCCAATGCTCCTGTTTAAAAATTCCTGTTTACCATTACAGGCACAGATCATTTGTTTTGAAATCACAGATACTAGACACCTGACACTGTTGCCAAAGAATGAGACTAGACAAGTGACATTTCTTTGTCCATGCTTAATATTTTGTATGTCCGAGGAGTACCTAATGTTAGTGCAGGGAGTTGAAGACTGGCAAGAGAAATAATGCATGCTCTGTATGTCTTTTAGAGAGAAAAATCCAAATCACATTTAGTCAAACTGTAATACTTCAAAACTATGCAGCATATGTGAGCAATAGGTATACTTTGCAATGATTTTGTGAACAGGTAAGCAAATGCTGAGGGACAGGAATATGAAGAATTTTAAACATGGTAGACAATGATCGAATGAACAGAAAAGATGGAGCATGCTTCCCCCTGTTGCCAAGTTTGGATATAAGTTTTCCAAAAATTTATTTCCTGATTGTCAGCATATACTTGTGGAGCCTCAATATCTTGGGCCAAGTGCTTTGGTCAACACCCCTGCCACTGTAGAGGTGAAGTCCAGAGTCTATCTGTCTCAGAAATAAGTAACTGTGACTCCAACATGCAGCAACTACAGGGCATAATTTTTTGTTTATTTATTATTTATGCTACTGGTGGCATTCACTGATACTCAGAAATCTTAAAGATCTTAATTAGACCAAATTTAAAAGTCTGGAAGTTAGGCACATAATGGACAGTATTCAGGTAGATTGTCTACGTGGAGTGAATTTGACCCCTCCAGACAACGATACAGCTCATCTATCTGAAATAATTATTAAGGATGAGATAAAACCTTTTTTTAGAGGCTCCTGTTCCCTCAGATTTTAAGAGAAACTTTTCTGACTGCAATTAGCTAAAATTAATACTATCCTCACTAAACTACATAGGATTGACTCTATGCATTCTGTATCATTCTCCTATGTGGAAGTATACAGTTACAAAACAAAAAAGACCCTACTATATGTAGAGAAAAGATCAAAACAGAGGTTGCAAAAACACCTTAAAATCCAAGTTGCAAGTCCTTGGCCATGATTTTTCAGTATGATATTTACTGTGTAACAGGACATCCATTGGACTTCATTTAGGATTCAAAACAAAATAAAGCAAAACAAAACAGAAAATTAAAAAGTTGTCAGCATTTGTACTGTGTGACAGATGTGTGATCTGCATTACTGGTCCTTTAATCATCCAGACAGGTGTCCTACTGGGAGACATCCAAAGTGTGCTCTCCATGTGTGTACATCTGGATTTCTTTCCAAAGGAAAACAATGACTAGGAGGGACAGCTGCAGATCCACATCTCGCATCTCACGTCTCCCTCATCAGAAATACTCTTTGCAATCTCTGTTTCCATTGACCTTACCAACAGAGCAATGAAAAAAAAAAAAAAAAAAAAAAAAAAAAAAAAAAAAAAAAAAAAAAGAGAAAAAAAAAGAAAAAACCCAACAATAACAAAACCCACACCTACTCCCCCAAATCATCTCCCTATAATTATGTAGGTAAAAATGATTGGGTTTTGCTTGGGCAAAGGATTATAAGCAGTGAAAATTAAGGGAAAGAGAACAAACTCTTGAGTTTCCTTCTCTGCCACCCTTACACATAAAGAACCCCAGTGATGGACAAGGAGGATGGTTGCAGCAGAAGGTTTTTTGGCTGTTTTTGTAATTTGGAAGTTCCTAGAGGAGCTTCTTTGTAATCTGTCCCAGATAAACTGAAAACCTGACCCTTTGACCAAAGCTTGGAGTATAAAGGAACTCTACTGTCTCCTATACATATTGTAAACTGGATACAGAAGAAAATGTGCTATTACAATCCTACTTTATTTTGCATTTTCTAAGGACAATTTTCCTTTGTCAGTTATAGAGGAAGAAGAATTACTTTTAGTTAATGTTTTTACTACTGGTGATATGGATTCTTTTTCAGCAATCATTGTAATTATCATATTTCTGCTCAGCTGACACCTTTATTTTCTTTAAGAAATATTAAATGAAATGAATTTTTGTAAAAGAGAAGAAAAAAAATCCACTTTTGTCACTTTGCTTGAAATTACCTGACAAGACAAGTGAATATCTTGTGTAGGAGGAATGACTCAAATCTTCGTTGTATGGGTTGTTACCTGATGGCACTGTGAAAGTGTATAAGTTGACTCATTCATAGAGAATTAGACCAAAAAATAAAAAAATAAAAAAAATTGTCTGTTCTTACAATCAAGCAACCTGATGCTAATTCTTACTTTAATACAGAGGGTCATTGATGCATTATGGACTTCAAAGAGTATACTCTGTGGACATAATCTGTCATTCAAACACAGGACAAGGACTCTTTCCCAGGCCAATGGGCATTCTACTATGCAGACCATGTGTTAGTATTATCACAGTTATATTTATTGTTGTAATGAAAAAAAACAAACTTTGCAACATTATTTTTAGCTAAGAAATATGGTTTTCATCATTTTTTTAAGATAAACTTAGTTTCTAATTGAAAGTGAGAAAAAAAAACCTACCCATATTTTCCCCATCAAATGGTCTTCCAAATATTATTTCTTTTCATTTTGAAAGATTAAACTAAACTAAAAAGTCTCATTTCCTATAAGAAGTTGATTGCTATCTGATTTGGATTATCATATCATTAAGTTTCCTTGGCTTGCCTAGGTCCATGATTACTATCTAATAAAGTAATGCACATTAGTACTTAAAAGGACTCATATATTAAGAACAGTCTGAATGCTTTGAATCAGAACATTGTGAGTGTTTAGCAAATCAGCATTAAATCGATATTATATCCATCATCCTGTATTTCAGCAGAAGCGGGAGATAATTTGTTCATACGCGAATTTTGTCTAAACCAAGGAGGAACAGAAATATTGTGAGATCTGACATGAAGCCTAGTAATGAAGCACTGATAAATTACATGGACCTGTGCAATGTGTAGGCATGTAAAACTGGGAGAGGTTCAAAGACTTTTCTTTTTTAATTTTTTTAAAAAATAATATTTTAAAGGCATAGCTGCAAGGCTGGCATAAGATAATTTTTAGTTAAATTAGATAATGATCTAAGCAAGAAGGGTAAAGTAGTAAAATGCCAAAACTGTCCCTTATAGGCCATGATCATCTCACCTTTGAACAGGAATATCTGCCTTTTGCTAGCAAAAAGGTAACAAACCATACTGAAGATTTCACCTTAACAAAATCTTGTTCTTCTAAACCCATCCATACGGGATATGACATTTAATAAGAGCTTGGGATTGTTTGGGCACACTAATATCCAGAGCTGAATTAAAAATTATAAACACCAGGAGCTGCACAGACAGGACCCGACTAGTAAAAAGTATGGAAGTATAATACACCTGAGAAACCCTAGTGTCTTAAGTGGGGTTTGAGCTGAAATATCTATTCTTCTGCTAGTGGTTGGAGCAGACCTAGTCATAGGTAGATCAAATGACAATATATCTCAATTTTATAAGCGCTTGTAATACTCACTGCATATGTCATTACTGAAAACTTTGTATTGTGTAATCATGAATTAATGAAATAAATGTGGAGACTTTGTCAGGTCTAGGTATTTAGCAAATCCTAACCACTATAAAATAAATGTAATCAAGATTTTAAATTAACTGGAGTCTGCTCTTTATTGTTTCCTATTAGGTAGACTACTTGACTAGTTAAACTGGTTATTGAATTCTTCATACAGTAGCCCCTGAACCCCTTCAGTCAATTAAATCCGTTATTGCATCTGATTTGTCAATGCCAGTGTCACTTCTAATCTCTTAAATCCACATGAGTTCAGAAGCTTTAAATGTACTTATTCTGTTGCAAAATTAGGAAGTTACACAGACAGAATCCTTTCCGTCTCCCTCCTCCCTCTGTGCAAACCACAAAGCTGCTAACAAGGTAAAAGACAGAAAGACTTGTTCAGCTTCTATTTATGCACTCATACAGCTACAGAAAGAGACATTCTTTGATACGAGCTACAGCAGGTAAAGGGGAGAAGCACACAAATAAACAAAATCCCTACTTTGGGTGGTTTGCCACCAGCGTATTGAACATTGAACACTTTTAATCTTTGACTCAGTTTCTTATCACTTTAAATTATGAAAATTAGTAGAACAAAGTACTTATAACTAATTCCAGAACCGGAAACTTGAACATCTTGGTGTTAATCACCACAGGTTTTGATTTATCTACAAAAGTATTCCAGAACATTTTTTAAAGTTGGTACAACATTAAATCCCCCCTTCTTAAATCTCCCCATCTCTTTGTTCATCAACAAAAGCTAGATTTCAAAGGAAAAATGCAAGCATTGAAGGAAAAGAAAGGAAAAATACAGGTATTAAAGTATTGTTCTATGAATGGTCTTGTCAGCCTCTCTCTAGTTCACCTGAGGAGCCGCATAAGCATGCAGGCTATTTATTTCCATACTGTAGAGTGGAGTTTGCCAGACACAGACTTCTTTTCCCTTTAAAACGTTCCTTTTCTAAAGGATCTCCCTTTTTTGCCAGTAAAAGCTACTCTTTACACATTCTAGCCGTATAAGCCTCGGAACTGTGAAAGCAATTCCCCTCGCAGGTTGAGGCGCATCACCTTTATTCTGAAAGAGAAGGGTAAACCAGACCAGACTCTTACCAGACACGGGGAAAAACAATTCCTTCGGCTCGATCCGGCAATGCTGCTTGCGAGCAGGCAGCCTGAGCGGTCCTTGGGCCTCACACAAAAGGGAGGTAATTGGCTCTCAAGGAAGAGCTGTAAACATCCATCTCGGCGGCGCTGGCGCGGCGGCTGGGAGCTGCCCCGGCCGGGCTGGGGCTCCCGTGCCGGCTGATGTCAGAGACAGCAACCGGGCGTCCTCTCATTGGCTTCCCTCACCTGGAATCATGCCTTAACCCTAAACTGCCAGCCACGAATTGAAATGTGTCTCTCTAATCATTATAGATACACACAGTTGGGTCTTTTTTTTTTTTNNGTTTTTTTTTTTTTCTCCTTTCTTTTTTTTTTTTTTTTTTTTTTTTTTTTTTTTCTTCGTGGGAGTAAATGAGACTGTACAAGAAGCTCCTGCTTCAGGGACCAGGGTGCTCGTCACTTAAGCAATGTGTCTGAGAATTAAAAAAATAATTCTAAGAACTAATATGCCTAAATTATTAAAAAAAACCCCTCAGGTAACTACATTTTCATAATCTGTTTACTAATTAACAGTAATCATCAAAATAGTGTACAGAAGAGGTATTAAAGGAAAGCTTAATTCATTCTGCACCTAGAGAACTCACTTTTTTAATAATTTTGCATTCCATCCTCTTAAACCATGGGATTAATAGAGGTACACATCAGAAAAAGGGTGTAAATTCAAGACATTACACTGTTGCAGTGTCAGGTTAATTATTGTGTCTTTGCAAGTATTTAAAACTAACAGCAAAAGTAAAGATATGCCCAAATGTACATGCACACTTATTCTTTGAATGCTAAGTAGCATCCCAGACATTCTGTATTAAATGAGGCATGAAACACACTGCCAAATGTATGAAGTCCTAAATATAGTGGCACTAAGTATTTCACTATATTACAGGCAATAACATAAATCATGTGAACTTTTAAGTGAGTCCAAATCAGTGTCTAAAGAATTGCTTTTTCCATAAATGAATGTTTTGATCTCTCACGTTTCATTAAGAAAAAATCTTATTTCTCTATAGAGAAACACAAAAATCTATGGGAACTAATCTTTTTAGTCTTTTCTCTTAATAGATAGGGACTTGGTTTAGTATTTATTTACAGGAAATTATATACCACCCAGTTTATCTAGGGTCTGCTCCCTCTCATGACAAAAACTTATTCAAAAAAGGGAAAAAAAAAAAATAGAAAAGAAAAAGCTGTTCTGTTTAAAAATTGTCTTACTCAGTTTGCTCTCTGGCAAATAAAGGAAAACCAAAGAACCAACCACACCAAGCCAAATAAACAGGAAAAACAAAACATAATCAAACACAATTTAACTTAATATATAAGACATGAAACATAAAATTTGTAGAATAAACTTGATAAACAGCTCTGCCACTTCCTTGTGATTCTTTCACAAAGCTATAGACACTCAAGAGATTAAATTCTGGGGACCTAATAAACAGCAATTCTGTGTGGGGATCTGGAGCCTAACTTATTAGTCAAAATGCACTTTAGGCCAAAATGAAAGCCTCTGTTCATTTATTCTGCTCAGAAAACATGGGAGTTCAGATGGAAATATATATACAAAAAGATTCATTGCCATGCAAAGTGACAAAGCTGAATTACAGATCAGAAAAGATGAATTTGGACAATGGGAATGCCAACTTTGCTTTTGTATGATTAATGATAAAGGTAAGACATAGTAATTGCTAAGAAGATATGAGTCATGAGCAAAAGACTTATTGATGAGATAAAATATGCTTAGATGTATCATATGTGTAAATTATATTCTCCTGAAAATTCAGTGTTATAAATAGTTTAGACCAAACAGAGACATTGTTGACAAAATTTGATTATGTGGGTTGGTTTGGCCTGAAAAATACATTGATTTCCCAGATCTATTTAATCTTGCTGTGATGAATTAAAGTTTTATGCATTTTTTATTCTTACATAGATGACACTTTCTTCCTTAACTGAGTGTATCGCTCACAGATGACCTGCTAGACAGTCTTTAATAGCAGAGTGTAATACTTTTACAAAGTTTTCAGTGTTCATAAATTATGTTATCTACAGTGATAATATAGAGCATATTAGGCTTTATGAACTAAGCACTAGTTTACCTTAGCAGAAAATTTACTAGGAATGGGTAGCAGAAGTGCTAGTTCGGAATTTTAGTGGAGAATACTTCTTAGAAAATGCCTTGTAAAATTTGGCAAGTTTTCTTTAGAAAAGAATTATTTCTTTGGAACAGTAAGATATGATAAATTAATGTTTTTACATTCTATGACTTATGAATATTGGTGATAAATTATCAATTTGTACATCACCCTTGTTTTAAGAACAAAAATTACCTATCATCACTGTATTTGAGAACATGGACAACTTTAGATATTCAGGCTGAGCAAAGGTAACAGCTGGAAATAACAGAGCCATTCCATGATCCTAGTCAAGTCACATAGCATTTTTCACACTTCAACATGCTGTCACACATGAATTACAACCAGTTTGATTTTAGTATTATTTTATGAATAGAAAAAATACAATAGGAATCAAATCATACCTTTGAAGTACATGGTAGTAGCAAGCCAATTGAACAAAACCAGTCATAAGGCCATTTCTTTACATGAAGAATAATTAAAATAAAATAAATATATAGAGTAGGTTATAAAAGCTTAGAGAAGGGTGCCTGTGACTGTATGTGAAATCCAGAAACACACAATTCACATATTCCTATGATTGTGCCACGAGTTGTTTATTTGAAGAGACTACCTTGTTAACTCTCATGCCTGATGTAGACAGTGGGGGTACTTTTTCTGATATTTTTTAGCACCAGGTTTTCAAATACAAATCACATGGAAAAAGAAAGAAGGAAAGAGCAAGGGAATGAAAGAGAAGTTACTGAAGATTTTAATTAACTGTATTATTTCTTTTCATAATATAAGATTAATTGATATACAAATAATGCCAAAGAAACTAACAAGAGTGGATATCTTAGTTTTCAAGCAAAGTGAAACTCAGGTATATTAGTACATATTTCCCATGAGTTGAAATCATTACTCCATTTAATTGCTTGACAATTATTTCTGTCACATCAATTTAATGGTTAAAACAATTATTTATATTACAAAACATAGCTCTGCACCACACACTAATTGAAAAACACAAGCAGTTCTTCAGTGTTGCCTAACGTATACATTATTAATATCGGAAGGGCCAGGTCTAGAGATTTTGGGGGAAATTAGAATTCAGTCAGGTGATAAGAGGTTTTAGAGACTGAATGTGCAAACTCAAAATTACAGCTCTCATAATCCTGTGTATGAGCTGAATGCCAAGTCATGTAGACCTAATAACTATTATAAACATACATTTCTTCTGCATTCTGGCAGCATGAGCCACCTGCTCTTAGCACGGTTTTATCCACCAGATGGCAGCTCTGTTTGCATGGTCAGTACTTCTTGCAATATTCAACTTGAAAGTCATAACATGGTCTTTTTTTTTCATTTTGTAACAGATATGGGTTTTTTTGCCTCCTGAATAATTTTTAAGTAATCCCCAAACAACCCCAATAGTTGAGCATTAACTAATCAGTGTTGAGGGAAATTTTGCCAATTTTTTGCTGAAGCGTTGGCAGATCATAAAAAGAATTATTTAATACACAAAATTTTTAGAGTTTTGAAAGAAATCACCGTTCAACTCTACATGGTTCCCATGTTTGAATTTCTAGGCCATCAAATCCAGTATTTAACAGATTCAATTTAAAGAGTGCAAGAAGTTCTATTGACAGTAAGGGAAATGTTTATACCCCTAAAGGGTATAAGCCCTGGGGTTAACAGGTGTCCTCTATGGAAAGTTCCATCTTTAATTTTGTTAACACTCCAAGTCATCAAGAATCCTTATTCATGTTATTAAAATCTAATAGGTAACTATTTCTATGGTAAAAAAAATTTGAGATGTTTAGATTTAGGGATCAAACACATATAATGAATAACTTTTTGTGCCTTGTAAAATTAATGAACTACAAAGAAACATTAAAAAAAATACAAAGAAGCTTTTTTCACAAAGGATTATTCACAGCTGAAATTATTATAGAGTCCTAATTTCAGATTGGGCCAAAGGTGTATATGAAACATAAAAGCATTATCTTTGTCAAGGAAACACATCAAATTAAAATGCAACTTTACTAAAACAATGCATAATTTAACATGGAAATAGTTTGCTCATGAGATGGCCATTTCAAAGGAAGAGGTTATGTGGCCCAGGATAACTATCTGTGTGCAGTCTTTGATGCCACTTCTGGTGCAGAATCTTTGATCCCTCAGAGAGGGGTAAGCAACTCAGTTACCCAAAATTTACCATTGATCAAGACCCTTGGCACATTATAAATCAGCTTGTTGGCTGTTGTAAATGCAAAATAGCTTGATGTGGCTTAACTCTTCATGAAAAAGCAATAAACTTTCTGAAGGATTGTAGGTAGGAGTGCAGATGTGAATGGTTATCATGGATCAGTTAACGGGCAGTACATTATTAACATGTCAGCAAGGCAGCGATCCATGCCTTGGGGGTGCGTACCGGCTCTCACAGCATTTTATATAATAGAAAGCATAACTTTGGGCTGTGAAATTCCAGAGGACAAGAGCATGGTTGGTAACCTAGGTCACATCAACATTGACTGAACTGAGATGTGCAGCAGAAGAGAAGCAAATAAAAAGTGTATAAAGAAAAAAGGTGATATGATAGAAGGATAAAGGTAATTTGAGGTACTTTAGACTCCTGTGAAGTTAGGGCAGGCTGTCCAATGCATGACATGAGTCTGAACTCAGTCAGTTATCACAGAGCAGATGATTCACTACAAATTACAATCCCACAGTGACTTGTCCATATAGCCACACTGTAAGAGCACACCTCTGCTCTTGTCAGAGAATTGTTATAACAAAAGTGCTGGTCTTTCATCAGAGAATGTCAAAATACATTAATTTCATGTAGCTACATTTCCATTCTATAAACTAAACTGTGAAAAGTGTCAAGAGAAAGGGTTTCAGGATTTCCCTGTGTGCTTGTATGTGGTTCTATATCAGGGTTTTGAGGATAAAATAGTTGCTATTATATGGATTAAAATGCTGCTTAATGGCACCTGGACTGAGAATTTACAACCTTCTTAAAAAAAAAAAAAAAAAAGATTAATTTTGTGCAAAGATGAACTATGAAGAAGAAAATTTTCAGACAAAGTTTAAATTTAAGATAAACTTTTCCAAATAGTCTACATTGTTTAGGAGGCTAAATCACTTTTTTCACAAGTGACTTCAGCTCTAAGTTGCACATATCTAAGACTTAGCTTTCTTACTGCCTAAATTCAGAGATTGCTAAGCTAGCTGTGAATGTACTGGAATCTTCTTACAGAAAGAATGGATGCATGAAGGTGTACTCATCAGGCCTCAGACCCACCAAAGAAATCAAGTGGGTGCCTGTCCTGTATGCTCAATTAAGAACAATACTAGGTTTGTTCAAACACAGGGCCCGTTTGAACTGCTGCTGCAAATGGGGAAAAATTTCACCTTCATTTGAATATGACATGGACACCTTCGAGTATGACATGGACATCCTCTGGAAAGATTAAAAAAGGGGATGAAGACAACTGAAATATGGAAGTATCTTCTAGCTCTTTAATGATCACATCACTGCACTGCTTCTGCTATGAAGTTCTGTTCACAAGCATCATACAAAGTTTTTGCATAAAATAGGGACCAAATAGAATCACGGTCATAGAACCCCTTTAGCACATCAGCTTCCATAATTGCTTTGGAAATTCTTTATTTGTTAGTCAATTGTGTTTTGACTAAAAAATTACTTCATTATTGATTCCTATGTAAGCCATTTAAAGTTTTAAATTTAAAATGTGATTTTGTAAGTACAAACATAAAAGTCTCATAATCACTTCACAGACAGAGGTCAGAACATATCCTAAATTAAAAAAAATATGGACTCCACAGTTTTTTTTTCCTACTTTATATTTTAATAATACTATGTCTGTATGCAAGCTTTATCCCAAACAGAAAGATAAAAATGTTGTCAGAAGCCATGACTGCTGCGTTATATACTTTGCCCAAAGTAAAGGATCACAGGGGTAAAAGAATGAGTAGGACTACCTGAATATAGGTTTTTGAAAACTAAATATTAATTTCAACATCTTGACTTGTAAGACAGTTGACCAACCTGGAGTAGCATTTTCAGACACCACTGCAGTGAAAAGAGCCCCACAAACTTTTGATTCCGTAAGCAAAGAATGATTTTTGCAGGCTCAAGTCTGAAGTATTACTCTGAAACATTGAGCCACTACTAGTGGGTACAGACCTGTGCAACTCTTCCTCATTCACACAGGGATTACATTTGTTCCTGAATATCATCCTAACAAGGTAACTTTTTTAGCAATGTGGTTTTTTAGCAAGTTGAAAGGTCATCAAAGAGGAAATTATTCAGAATAAATATCTCAAAGTTTGATGTTTTATCAGGAGACTTTGATAAAATGAAGAACTTGTTTCTGCAGCTAACATAGCAGTGTACAAAACCATGTCACACTAAAAAGCCAGAGGTGACTGATTGAGATACTGCTCTGTACTGACTGACCAAAAAACCTTTCTGATGTGTTAAAAGTTAAGTTAAATTTGACCTGACAAATAGCTATAGTTATGTTATTTATCAGAAAACGTCATTATGTTTTGCTGATTTACTCAAAAAGGTTACTTCCAAAAATACGTGTAACATTAATACAGCTGTCAAATTATTAAAACACATTAAAACACACACATTGAAGCTATAAGAAAAAAAAAATAGTAGGCAAGGTAGTGATCTTCAGTGTTTATTGAATGCTCAGGGACTAATAAAAACAAGACAAAGACCTTGAGAAAGATGAGCTATTAAGTGACTTTTAGTCTTGAAGACTGTCTTCATTCTGACATTGTGGAAAGGATTTCTGAGAAAAATGGAAAGGACAGCTCACTCTCAGAGGTCTGTGCTAGTGGCTGGACAGATGGATTTAAAAATGACAATGAATTACTGTTATATTAATATACAAAGTTATGTATGGTGTATGATGCATATAGTATGTCATAAAAAGACAATCGGGCATACTTAAAAGGGCACTTTCAAAAGTAGTAAAGAAAATAACAAAAAATATTATTAATACAAGCATTCAATACAGTTCAATAACATTAAGACCAGAGGATATTAATATTGATAGGATAAGGAGTAATAATGTTAAACTCAAAGACAATAGATGAACATAAGGAAGAGATTCTTTACTATGAGGGTGGTCAGTCACTGGAACAGGTTGCCCAGAGAGGTGGTAGATGTCCCATCCCTGTAAGTGTTCAAGGCCTTGTTGGACAGGGCTTTGATCAACCTGATCTGTTGAAAGATGTCCCTGTACAGAGCAGGGGGGTTTGGACTAGATGATATTTGTACCTTTCTATGATTCTATGAGTCTATGACAAAATGCCAGCACAGATGATGTCTTGAAGAGCACTGAGATACAAACTATTTTGACTCTTAAAGAGTTATTTAGAATTAATATTCAGTAAAGCACATGTGCAATTTCACGTAGATCGAAAACTATATACCAAATACAACACTCACCATTACTTTATTAAGCACACTGTATTAAAATGATAACATCTTAGGTTATAGAATGGATCCAGTAATTAAAGCCGGTCAAACCATTCTGCAGAAGATAAAGAGTCAACTGAGTTTTGGGGAGAATTTTCAATTAGCTTACTAGATTAAATCTGTCTTGGTTTAAATCTGTCTGGATGATTTAAAATGGTAATACTTTGCTCTATATGGGATTCAGTTTTAGATTACCACTCACAAATTCAAGTGTCTATGTGTGAGCCAGGTATCTTATCTCACATTATAATCAAGCTAGAGCTAATCAATGCAGTCACGGTAGCCTGGAAGTTAAGTTCAGCTCGCTTTACACTAGGTATTTATGGGAGATACAATTGTCTAAGTACAGGCTTGTTTAATGTTATTTGAGATGGTCAAGGGTATCTGAAACACCAACATGTCTCTTTTCTGAGAAGCAACAGGTGGGCACAGGAGTTGCAGGTGACCTGCACCCTCCTTGTCCATCGTCTGCAGACTAGGCAGGTTACCAAAAGCATCACAGACAGCAGACTGTATTTATGTTCAAACAGCTGAATAATTCCCTTAGTGATTCTCCAGACCAGTGGGAAAACTTCAGCTGTTTGAATATAGGTGCCTATATTTGATGCTTGCTATTTGAGAACCATCTGACCAAGGCTGAGAGGGTAGAGCTCTCCACTGATCTTACTACTTAATCTATCATTTCTGTGCAGATGTTTCTGGTAACCTAAGCCATCATTTCAAGTAGCACTGGATGTTTTGGCAACAGATTTGAATCCTGTCTACCAAGGTGAAATAACACCTTTTCAATGTTACCTGGGATTGCTTGTTTCTCAGATGTTACTTGCTAAAATAAAAATTTACCTCGTTTAGTCCATGCATACTCTGTGGGCAGAAATCTTTTTCCCTCCACAATATATACGTCAATACATATTTTCCCCTTGAGATCCATCCCAAATACAGATTGAAACAATGTAATTATGTGATGAATCTCAACTAAGTAAGTGAGACTTAACCTTATTTCTAGGGCGAACAGGTTTTGGCTGATGTTCTAAAAATAGTGAACTTAAACATGGGCCATTCTCCAACAATATCTTTATTACACTCTTGGAAAAATAGTCCAGGTAAATCAGCTCTTAACAAACAACAGGACTGTGAAACACAGTTCCTATAAGGACTTGCACTAGGAAAGTACAGCTTTAGCATTGCTTTTTAGATTTATTGACAATGTAATATTAGCCAACTCAATAGAATTAATTATTTAAATTGGTGGACTGATAGAAGGAATGAAAGAGGTGAACATCAGCCTACCTTTCTGTGTTTTCTGGATCTGTTACTTTCTGTGTTACTATCCTATATGCAACCTAACTAAAAGCAATATTAGAAAAATCTTTTCTAAAAATGTACATTTTACTTCTTTTCATTTTTTACACATACTTGAAAACTAAACTGTGAACTAAAGTAATCCCATTCATTGTAATTCTAGAGAGTGTGAGCATAAACTGCATATAGATCTTGAACTTCTACATGAAACACAGGAAGACGGGTAGTCATTAAAAAGTTTTATTGTCTCAATAATAATAATAAAAAAGTATACAGCTATTTTTATCAGCAGGATTGTGAGAGCTTTTGTGCTTTCAGAGGTGAGACTTCTCCATAATGTTTACTTCTCAACTGAGAGTGAGGCTGGGGTTGCGATTCTTTTTTGTGAAAAAAGACCAACATAACAATATAAGATTTGCAACATATGCTAAACCTTTGACCTAGGTTTTTCACTCATGTTGCTTTTTTCTGAAAAGTCCATCAAGAAGGGATTTTTTGTACATTAGTGCCTATTAGCAGAATACCTCACTGCAGTTGTAAATTTGTAACATTTTCTTTGGTTCTATGAAACTATATAATCCACCATTTCAATATCATTGTGTTCCTCTTGCTTGTAATTAGTTTTATGAGATATCTTTTCTTTTGTTTGTTTAAAGCATATCTTTCTTAGACATAAAAAAAAAAAAGTACACAGTCCTATGCAGTGAATTTTCAGTGACTTTTCTGCTCCTCAGGGAAATTGTTTCCTACCCTTGTTAGTTATGCCACATGACACACGTTTTGTTCCTATTTAAGCAACACAATTGAGGAGATACTTGAAATGATCTGGATACAAATAACTGAATTGTCATTGAATGTGTTGTCTTCATATGTGGATGTTCTCCTGCTCCATATTTACTAGGTTTTTATTCCTCTATGCTGCTAAAATAAAACAAAGTCACATTTTCCTCCCTACCTTGCTTTAATCTAAATACATTCTAAGATGGATTCTAAAGTCTGTTTTATGATATAACACCTTACCTTGGCTTCCATTAATAATTAACCACTTTTTTTCACTTTCTGCTTCACTTTAAGTTACAAAATTAAATAAATATTATCTATTCTGAGTTTCCTTATTGAAATTAATGAACCATATATTCCATTTCATCTGCTTTGATTGAAATTAATAAAGTTTCAATCCTCTTTTATCTTTTCTTTTCTGAAATTAATAACCTGTATGACCCTTGTAATCTTTCTTTGACTTAAAAAAGTAATCCTCAGGTCTGTTTTTGCTTTCTGTGTCCTGAATTGCTGAACCCCGCTTTGCCTCCTTCAATAAAACTGGCAGTTGCCTTGAATCAGTTTATCTTCATTTTTATTTAAATGAGAGAATTCTTTATTACAATTTCCTTGTCATTCTTCTTTAGTTTCAGTGAAAGTCTCAAACAGTAACCTGCTAAGAAACATGTTACTTTAAACAAATAATATGCTGTCTAACACATTGGTATGTAGCTTCTTCACCTCAGTGTTCTCTTCCCATCCCATATGTCTTTGCCATTTGTAATAATTTTTTATTTTCTTCCTATTTTTGTCCTTTTTCTTTTTTTTTTTCCTATTTTGTCACAGTAAGGTGAACCCTGAGTCTCTAGCTACACAACTTTCCTTCTATATGCTCACCGTGAACAGTCAAATTTGCAGTGTGGCCGTAATTCACCCCTGTGGCAAAAGGTAAGAAGAAAGTATATGAATCATCTAAGTCCTACTGAAGCCTTTAAATAGACTTTATATTATGATGGTGCACACAAGTGAGCTTTGTAATTATAGTGTTGCCAGTTTATTTGTGTGTGACCATTACATATGCACAGTCCAGCAGAAGCCCCCTGGGGAAAAAGCGAAAAGCATAAAACCATCAAAACCATCTGACTTTTACGAAGTTCCAAAGTAGATATAAATGATTTGTCTTAAATAAATAAATAAATAAAACCTTCAGAATACTTGGCAGTATCCTTGTTAATAAGACTATTTTTTTTCTTATTATGTATTTGTTTAACATAGAATTATTAACACAAACTAAATTTAATACTTGAAATAAAATGGCTGTAGTGGATGCACTGAAAACTGCAGGTAAATTCTAAGTCTCTTTTCTGTGAGTTGATGGAAATGTTTACTTACTTCATATTTCAGATCTCTGAAATGTCATTTGGGACCTTTGGCCAACTTCTAGTGCTAAGGTCTGATGTCAATCATTTTCTCAGTTGCCATGTTATCCCCGTTTGTAAGATATCCTCCTGAAATTGGTAGAAAATGTCATTGTTGGCATGACAGAAATCTAATCTGTGTTTAAGATTTGCATGCTTGAAATCACATTTTTTCATTAAATCAGTTTTAGACTACATAACCTATATAATTCCTGACTAGGTAACAATAGAAAATTCTGCATAAAAAAATGGGCATTTTGAAAAAGAAGTTAGAAAGAAGCTCTACCTGGAAGAGGAAAGCTTAGTCCTTCAGCTATTGAACCAGTGGAAAACTTCCCGATGCCTTTATTGAGCTTTGCCTCAAGGTGATAAGGAACACATAATCAATAACAAACTGTCAGTTATTATCTTCAAGTTATATGAGGCTGCATCTTCAGCAGCAGATTTAAACTGGTGCAGCTCTATTTGTTTAAATTCAGTTGTGTCTTTGCAGATCAAATGATGTCAAATTTTAGTTTAAAGATTTCACTGCTTACCAAAACTTCTCTTATGAGTGAAATGTCCCTAAAGGTTAATCTGAGGTAATTTAGAAGAAATATAAAAGATGGATAAAACATTTCTCAATTTTTGATCATTAAAAATATTTTAATGAAATTATCCTGTTCATTATTAAAAGTTCTTTGGAAAGTAATCAGGGAGGAATAATAACTACTTTTAATTACAACACCTATCTTTGTCTGAATAATTTAACTACAAAGCATTTTGCCTGCAATGTCTTGCAATGGGTCATTGATGCTGCCTATTATCCCTTATTCATTAAAGCAGTTTTTTTCAAATCTGCCACCTTTATTTCTTTTCTGTATGTATTATTTAACACCTTTAAAGCACCAGTTAGAGTCACTTATAATGTGGCAATGATAATTCTTCAAAACTTTAAATAAAAATGATCCCCATGCGGTATTTTCTTCCTTTTGGTTGTGAAATGCTGTTTTGGACTTGGAACTGACCATGGTTCATATTCAAATAAATGTTGATCAAGATTATACATATTCAAAGTTGATACCCTCTGGGTATACTGACTCTCCATGATGAAATTTTTTTTTCAGCTGCCTTCAAGAACACCTCTCTCAGACACCCAGGAAAACAGCAATATACTGTGATGGTCAGGACTGAACAGGGCTGATACTGACATAGGAAACAATATTCCAGTCCTGAGTGTCTTTTAAAAGGAAAAATATCTTCCTTTCAGTCCCCTACTGGTTAAGCAGAATGACTGTTTACTCAGAGAGTGCACATGAGGAGAGATGTTATTGCTTAGAAAGGGCTTCTCAGTAAACAAATGAAGTAAAAAAATGAAAATGCCATCATTTTTTGAATAAATAATTTGAAATATTTAAGGGTGGATTGCTTGGTGGTTTGTTGTTTGTTTGCTTGTTTTTTAATGCCTTGATTCAAATTTCAGCTTCCTTCTCACGCAGATTGAAAACAATTTCCATGATTGAAGACAGATATCAGAACATTCATTTCCTTCAAAATTTCTCATAGTGTATATATATGCTATTTTCCCACAAACGTAATTTCATACAGTTTGTCTTTCAAATAGACAGCACTGAGGGACAGCTGCTGAAAGGAAATATATTCATTTCCCATCCTGAAATTTGATTTGAGATCTAACTAGAGCATGTTTCTCTTAGTTATGCCAAGTCCTACTCAACTTGTTAGCTTCTGTGGAGCTGCAGGGAAGGCCAATGTTGAGAACTCATAGTGAACTTTCTTTAAGCACAAGCAAAATCTGAGAAAATGAGGTTTCTAATGAAAAAAAAAAAAAAAGAAGGTCTTTTAGTCTTTAAAAAAAAATTAAAAAAATCTCCATCCTTCAGTGTTTTTTTGTTCTCAGATGAAAAAGAGCAAAAAAAACCCTCTTAGACATGTCATTATAAGAGACTACCTTGAAATTATAAATAGTAAGGTCTGTAGAAGCTGTCATATGTATATATGATGCCCTTAAATTAACAGAGGTTTACATTGCCTACATTGTTTTCCACAAAGAGTGCTGTTTCATTCTATTTGACCTTAATTAGTATAATTGATAGTAGTTTTAGAGCTGCACACCGTTTTAATCATGTAGTTACAGCTTTCATGACAGAAGAAAAATGAAATAGCAGCTGGGAGTTATCTATTAATAGTGAGGGAGCAGAAAGGTAAAAGGAAAGACTCTTCTCTTCTAGGACTTCAGGGCTTTTATGGCGTTAGTAATGAATGACTAATGTATTCTAAGAGGAGCATGCTGATCTCCAAGGATGTAATGAAGGGCAGCAGGAGGTAGGATCAATGTGAGTCAGAAATTTGATATCATTAAGAAATCATATGGGTACAAGAGTATATGGATAGACCAGAGAAAATGTCAGAGCTTGAAAATATAAATCATACATATGCACACATGTATGAATGGGATTACCTGGGCATGTATGTTGGGGGTTCAGACTTTTAACATACAGAGTACTTTTTCCAGTTTCCTGGAAAAACATGCAGTGCTACTGCACGTTATGAGGATGTGAAAATGGCAGAACAATCAAAATTTCTTTGGATATATGATTATTTGGAATGGGTTCGAAACAAGGCAGGGTACAATGAAAAAAACAGAATAACCAAGAGAGTTTCCAAGCTGTCAGCAACATGTCCTAAATGAGATTTGTTCATTAGTTTCAGCTGGTAATATTCTTCTTCAAGGTTTCTCCTATCATTTTTAATGACACTCAGTTTCTGAAGTTGAGAGGCTTTACAAGAAAAGAAAACTTGTTCTACTGTCTCTTTCTCACATACACAGCTTTTTTCAAAAAAAAGCAAAACTAAGCAAAAAGCCCCTGTATTGGTGGCACTTAGAGTACATCATACTGAGAAAAAGAAGCACAGCAAGCTAACTGCCAATTATGTTTAAATCTGAATTTCACTAAGATTCTCTGTGGCGCTACAATTTAGCATACTACTTTTATAAAAATTATAGTGTGAGATGAATTAATTGATAAATACTGACCATATTTTATATCTAATAATTGTTCTTCTTTAAAATAAAAAGGAAAAAAATGATCACAGAGTTCAATTAACTTCGGAAATATGTGAGAGAACAGCATAATTGAAAGTGAAAGAATCTGGGGATATAAATTAGTTTTTAACTGTGCATGTGCCCAGACAACTGTGGTTACCTAAAGAAGACTGGCTTGGTCATGAAAATAAATAACATTACACATCTCTAACAACTTATTCACAATCATCATACTTATTTTGAAGATCATGCCAAAAAAACTTAATTGAGGCACTGACTGTGTGTTATTCATAATGCTAAAGCATTTTGTACTTCCAGAGTTCATGGATTTTACATAAAAACACTGTTAGGAGTATTCAACACGTAGGAACAGTCAGATATTAAGAAAGAAAAATACTTCTAAAGACTTGTAAAACAAATTCTCATGCAGCTTTTTTTCTAGCTTTGCAGAATGGTTTGCTGGCCTTTGTCATTATTTTCTTTTTTACTTGTGTTTCTTCTTTGCTGCCAAAGAAATGAACTTTGACAATGGAATTCTAAGACTTTTGCTGTCTACACAAAGTGAAAAATGTTCACCCTGTGTTTATTTATACAATGAATAGTCACTAAATCTGTTGTTGTTGCAGTTATCACTATATTGTGGCTAGATGATAGAGCCAGTTATATTTTTCAGGTCAATCAATGCAGAAAGAGAAACTTTTTTTCCCTATGTTTTATTGCAACATATTTCAACTTGCTCTATAGAAAAAAAATATGAACCATATATTGAGGTTAATGCATTAGGGTCAATAAAATTCAGCAAAACAGTAAAGCTAAGGTTATACACAGAATTATAACTCTATAAAATATGAACAGTGATTGCATTTATCACATAACTATATAGAATTGGTAAAATATCAGATGACTTTTTGAACATTTTTAAGTACACACATTAGGAGTCTTGCACCAATTAATTTATTCCTAAACGTATATACATTATTTGCATTCTATCTCTGCCTCTGTTCTGACTTAACCTGGAGCTCCTTAGAAGTGGCCATGAATTTCAGAAAGTTAAATCTTGTTCACTTCTAATGAAAGGGCACAGGTTTCACTTCCAACAAAACCCAGGACATATGTTTTGAAATTAGTTCACAACTCTGATGAAGCATCTTCATTCTATTATGATTTTTCCTTCACAAGTGCATAAATCTTGATAAGTGACTGTTATTTCTGATTCCCCCTCCCTTGCCTTATAGAGCAATATCTCAGTTTGAGTACAAATAAAAAATTCTGATGTTTACTGGAAACATTGTGTAAGTTTCTTTTAGATATTAAACTACACTTATGAATCAACCAAAACCTCAGCTTTTAGCCTGTGAACAGTTATGCAGTTATTTGGTGGCTTTGTGGTTTGGATTTTTTGGGGCTTTTTTTGGTTAAAAAACAGGTTTTGGTTTGCAGGATTTAATACTTTATCCTCAACTGGTAAGAATAAAGTAATCCTTTGCTAGGGAAATTATGGAAATATCATTAATACCCTCAATTAAGAACCTCAAAAGGAAGAACTTTCCAAACCACTAAACATTTTAATATCTACAATTCTACTAATACTTAATAATTATCTGTAAATGTTTACACCTCCACAATTTATTGCAAAAATTTTAAAGAAAGGTAACAAAAAAAATCAAATGGGATTTGTTGTTGTATAAGCATGACTTTTAAAAATGTGTTTCAGACCCATCAAGTTGAATAGACAGATTTCAATACAAAGTAGTTTTATTCGCAGACATAAGAAAATTTGTATTAATTTTATAGCTTGTTTGACATTTATCCTGTTTTGAAGATAGTTATTTTGATTCCGCACCTCATATTTTCTTCATTTTACACTCATAAATCACACCATAGTTTACATCATAATATAGCTTTCTTTGGAGGAAAGACATTTGCAGAATGAGACCAATATGATAATAACTTCATATATGGATCCAAACAGAACCATCTAATTCCTGTTCTATTTTCATTTATTGATTTTAGTAGTGAATCATGACTGCTGCCTAATTTCAGTTACTACCATTACAGTTCCATGTTTCTCCAGTTAACTGGAGAAACTTCTGATCTGGATATAAGAGCCAAACTTTCACTCATTTTGTGGCACATTGCCTTCTCCAGCTGTTACTGGAGAGGGATTATTAAGATAAACATATATTTTATGAAATGTAATACAGTGTCATGGTAACACCAGCCAGGCAACAGGGACCACTCAGCTGCTTGCTCACACTCCCTTTCCCCTAGAAGGGTAGAGAGAAGAGGGAGAAATAGAGGGGAAAGGGAAAAGAATGTTGTTTATTCAACATTAACTGTATTAATCAATCCTGTTATTTAGATTATTAGATTTGCAAATGTTGAAGCAAACACAGCTTCTCAGAGCATCAATAGGAGTTGCTTTTGTATTGTTAATAACATTGCAAATCAAGAACATACTGTATAATCAGTTCAATATATGAGTCAGTTATGTTTGAGTGAAACAAATTTTTTACTTTTCAGTTATCATACTTTGTTTCCCCCAAAATAATAAAATATTTAATTTGCATTCTTATTTTATAATCCATACATATCCAAGAAAAAGAATACCAGCCACTGGTGGGACTGATTTACTGAGAATTTTTACTCAGTCCTTGACCTATGGAGCTTTTAGAACAAAATTATATTGACGTTTTTGTGTACATGAAGGATAAATATAAACTTGGGAATAGATTAAGGAGGAGAAAAATAACATTCTCATACAATCCATATTTACTAGAGGAAGGATTTAAGGAAACCTAAGCAGTGCAGTTTCCAAAAGACACCTGTCTTGAAAATATCATGAAAGTTTGAAATCCTGGTATCTGTAGTTTTTTTCACCTGCCAGCTACATTGACTGGATGATAATCAGTGTCCCCTGACTGGCACAGCAATCGTATTTCACTGTAAGGTCTTAGGGTGGTAAAAGGCAATCTTGATCCCTTGATCAGAGAAGAGCCTTGTGTTTCATGGCTCTGTGCCATTAGGCACTAAATGAGAACTACAGGCTATGTCGAACAATTGTTTCCCTATCACTTATTCTATATACTCTCAGATAATTTATTCTACAATCACAAAACAATATTTTGACTGAGCTCATCCAAGCATCAGGGCATTTTGATAAACAATAAGCAAAACTATGACTCATCTCTGTATGACTAGCATTTTTGTCAAGGCCATCTAATCTTTTCATCTGACAGTGGATATAGATGCTGTAGAGGAGGAAGAATTCATCCATGTGGATTCTCATTGGAAAGCAGAACAAAGTAAAAACTTAATTTCAGTTTCAATGTCAGTTGAATTTCATCAAAATTTAGACACATATGTAGATACCCTTTTGCACTGCAATGTTGTGAATCAGGAGAAAAATTCCAGAGGAATCATACAACCACCAAATCATAAAATCAGAATCGGTTGGGTTGAAAGGGACCTTTAAAGATCATCTGATCCAGTCCCACTGCTGTGAACAAGGACAACTTGCGTTAGATCAGGTTGATCCAAGACCCATCCAACCTAACTTTCTTCCAACCTCATCATAACAAAATTCTTCCTTATATTTAATCTAAATCCATTCTATTTAATTTTAAATCTGTTGCCCCTCTTCCAGTCACTACAGACACTGGTATAAAATCTCTCTCTATCTTTCTTATAAGCCCTCTTTATATACTGAAAAGCCATAATAAAGTCTCACTAAAGCCTTTTCTTCAGGCTAAACAACTCCAACTGTCTTAGTCTTTCTTCAAAGGAGATGTATTCTGGCCCTCTGATCAGTTTTGTGGCCCCTCCTCTGGACCTGCTCTAATAGGTCCATCTCTTTCTTGCTCTTGGGACACCAGAGATGGATGCCACATGCCAGGTAGAGTCTTACAAGAATGGAGAATTACTTCCTTCATCCTGCTGGTTGTGCTTCTTTTAATGCAGCCCAGGATGCAATTGGCTTTCTGGGCTGTAATCTCACATTGACAGCTTGTATCTGATTTTTCACCTGCCAGTATCCCCGAGACCTTCTCAGCAGGGCTGCTCTCAATCAATTAACCCTTCCTCTTGTATTGAAATTGGAGATAGCTGCAACTCAGGTGTGGGACTTTGCACTTGGCCTCATTGAACTTCATGAGGTTCACAGAGGCCCACTGCTCAAGCTTGTCAAGGTCCCTAGGGATTTAATCTGTACCAAGTGTACCACTCCACCTGGTTTCATCTGCAAACTTGCTGAGGTTGCACTGAATCTCATTATCTATGTAATTGACAAAGAGATTAAGTAGCATTGGTCCCAGTACAGGCCTTTGAGGGCACCACTCATGACTGATTTCCACTTGGACTTTACCTGTAACTGTTTGGATGTTGCCATCTAGCAAGTTCCTTGTCTATCTAACAGCTCACCCATCATGTTGATACCTCTCCAATTTAGAGGCAAGAATTTTGAACGTGGGGATTCAAAGGCCAGACAGAAATCCAGGTAAGTGGCAACTGGCAACTAGTGAGTCTACTTAAGACGTGCATTAGGATCAGAAAAATTTTGCAATGTAAGTACTTCTCCTAATTTTAGGTCAGTCTACACAACTAGGTCAGATGCAGACACCCATGCGAGCTGACTCTCACCAGAGATACATTTCTACAAGGAGGATTCAGAAGATGTTGTAGTTACTGCTGTTTCTAACGTGATTCGTAGAAGCTGTTCATTATGAAGAACATTAGAAGCTAGAGGGACAGATTTGCTATTTGTTGTTAACCTATCCATAGGCAGAGGCCAGAAGTCATATTCCTATAGTACAACAGCTCATTAGAATTACTCCTTATTTCTTGTTTGAACTTAAATGTAACAGATGGCACGTCTTAACTTCAAACAGATTAACATTTTGTTGGGCTTTGATAAACTTTTGCCACACTTCTTCAGCTGTATGAAATTTGACTCTATGTAGGATTTGGTCAGACTTGAAATATTGCATTATTTTCTTCATGAATAGTTATGCTGTTACATTTTTTACTATATGTTGTACTGAATAGTGAATTGAATTGTGCAACAAAATCTGCTTAGCATGCACATGTTTTTAGTTATCTGCAAATGCCCTCTACTTCCTCCTTTTGGTCAAAGATGGTACTTCTTTACAGAGACTTTTGAAAATAATGGTAACAGGGTATTTCACAAAATCACAAAATTTTCATGGCTGGAAGGGACCTCATTTGGTATCTTATCCTGGAATATTGATGAACCATTTCAGATATGCGAATCTTGACTTTAGGATTGGATTTAAGGGTTTCTAGAACATCTTGATAATTGAATGCACTGAAGTCAAGGAACACATGTTGATTTTTGGCTTGTGAGTACAAAATGGGTTGATTCATATTTCCAGCTTCATATATAAGAGCTTTTATTATAATAGCAGTATTGTTTTTACAGCCCCACATGTTCCATTCAGTTGCAAGCTGTAGATAGCTGGGGCTAAAATATCTGTAGCTGGGGCTAAAATATCTGTAGCTGTAGATACCTGTAGACACCTAAAATAGCAACATGAACAGGATTTTAGATTGTCATTGAGAAATGTTAAGAAATATATTTGAGGAATTTGATATGTTTTTTTCCCTTTGGATGATCATAGCACTCACAGCAGATATTTTTTCAGAAAGGTCACATAAAGTAGGTGTTTGCACGGTACTTTAAATTGCTCTTGCTGAAAACACATTTCAACCTTTTCTGAGTGCCATACAGGAGGATAAAGTCTCTCAAATACATAATACTGCATTTTCATTCAACCCAGCCTTCTTAAACATTAATTACATGAGAAGGTTAAGAGAAACAAGAAACAGAATATGCAAATAATCTGTTTCTAACAGATTAATAAAACTTGCCTTTATTAAAAAAAAAAAAAAAAAAAAGCTAAAAAGTACCCTTTGAGATAAACCAAACCCAAACTTTCCAATGTTCCAGCTTCAATTTACTGAATAAACTTTCTATGTTTGGACATCTTATTTTTTGTTCTGGCCTAACTCTGTCTCCAACGATTGTTAAATGATTTGTAAGAGCCTGTTATATTTACACTGCAACCAATATAAACCCAGAATTTTTTCCATCCCGTGTTTAATATATTACGAACTTTATCTTATCCACCAACCTTCACATCATTATTGATGAAAAAGAATTGACAACTGCTTCACACTAATGATCTAAAAATAAAAATCATATTTTTCCAAAGGGGAATTAGATTTCTTGTATTAAAAGAATAGGGAACCAAATATTTTCTGAGTCAGTAGGTGACATTTTACATGTTATGCCACCCGTTAACCAGAAACTAAGAATTTCTGATGCTTGGTCAAATCTGAAAGTATTGCTTTCAAACAAGAACAATAAAAATCTGATTATTTTTTCTGGTATGCACAAGATTAGCCTTATGACCACCAGATTTTCTCAGAATCAGAGATTTGCATCCACTCAATTCAGTTTTTTAATGGAACAATCAACAGAAGGAGTTATAATCAATTTTGTTGAAAACTTCTTTATCTTGCTTGTTTTGAAAAGATTCCATATTTAGAATTGGACATGTTAAGAGACAGTGGTATAAACATACTAAAATCATGAATTTTTGTATACTTTTATATTTATTTTCTTTCTACAGTTATATCTATAACTTTATTGCCTCTCCTTCCATGAATACTTAGTTTTCTTGATTGGCTGTATGTGAAATCACATGCACAAACTATTCTGAGCCTAAATATAGCATGTTTCAAAATTTCTTTTATTCTTTCTGCCATTGACATACACAGTTAATTTCAAGAGCAGGGTGAAAGATCCTTTTCTTGGAAGAAATCACATGGGATAACTTTCATTATTTAATGCTGTTTGATGTCTATTTCTACTTTTTTTTTTTTTTTCCCAACAGACAGTTGTCTCAGGTAACATTTATAGAACTTGTAGCTAAAATACATAGTCAAACTCATAATTAAAAGAGGTCAAGAGGCAATGAGCCCAAACTGCAATGCAGGAGATTCCATCTGAACATTGGATGGAATCTGTTGGAAAAAAAAAAAAACATTTTTTTACTGTGAGGGTGTCTGAGCACTAGCACAGGCTGCCCAGAGCAATTGTAGAGTCTCCCTCCTTGGAGATATTTAAAAGTTGTCTGGCCATTGTCCTGGGCAAGTGCTTTTGTTTGGCCCTGCTTGAACATTGGGGTTGGACCACATGATGTCCAGAGTTCCCTTCCCACCTCAGCCATTCTGTGTGATTCTGTGAAAGCAATATATAGTTAAAAATTCTACTTTCTAAATGTCTGAGACATTGAGCTGCTTAGAATAAGAAACTGGATCTTTCTGTTGTTGGCTCAGTCACTTCATAGTTAAACTTTTTTAGACTCTTGGGTACATACCATCTGGAGTGGTGAATCTCTGCTTTTGAAGTTGTTGGTTTACTCCAAAAATGTTGTTGCTGACAAGTCAGTCTCTGAGGATTCCTCATCTTAATTATTAAACAAGCCAGGCCCAAAACGGTTCATTTTTATTGATGTCGATAAGATCCACTTCTCAGTATAGTCTATATCTTATTTAGCTGTTTCTTTTAATCCTTTGATATAATCTTCCAATTCACCAATGGCTTTTTTTACAAACCACTGATTTGGCATTTATGATTTCCTCTAATTTTAATCACTAATCGCAAAATTTACCAGGACTGCTGGTAAATGGTGGAAAGTGGCTCAGCAAGCACTTCCACCAGCTCCCTCAGTACCCTTGGGCGGATGCCATCTGGCCCCATAGACTTGATTATATTGAGGTGTTGGAGTAGGTCCCTCAACACCTCCCTTTCGGTTACGGGGGCTTCATTCTGCTCCTCGCCCCTGTCTACTAGCTCAGGGGTCTGCGTACTCAGGGAAGAACCTACTCTACTACTAAAGCCTGAGGCAAAGAAGACATTAAGAACCTCAGCCTTCTCCTTATCCTTTGTCACTATGTTATCTTCTACATCCAATAGAGGATGGAGATTCTCCTGAGTTACCTTCTTGTTATTACTATATTTACACAGAAATTCTTGCTATTGTTTTTAACCTGCAAGGCCAGGTTAAGTTCTAGTTGGGCTTTAGCCTTTCTAATCTTTTCCCTACATATTTTTACAAAACCTTTGAAATCTTCCTGAGTGGCTTCCTCTTTTTCCAAAGACCTTAAACTCTCCTTTTTTTCCCTGAGTTGTGACAATATCTCTTTGTTCAGCCAGACTGGCCTTTTCCCCCAACAACTTGCTTTACAGCACACAGGACAGTCTGCTCCTGTGCTTTTAAGTCTTCCTCATTGAAAAATATCCAACCTTCCTGGACTGCTTTGCCCTTTAGAGCTGCCTCCCAAGGGACTCTGTCAAGTAGGTTGTTGAAAAGATCAAGGTCTGTCCTTCGGAAGTCCATGATGGCAGTCCTGCTGGCTCACCTTCTTGCTTCTCTGAGCATTGAGAACTCTACTAATTCTGCCCAATACTGCCTCCAACTGCCACTTCCTCCAAAAGTCTTTCTCTGTCCACAAACAGCAGATCCAGCACAGCTCCCTCCCTAGTCGACTCCCTCACCAGCTGTGTCAGGAAGTTATCCCTGACACACTCTAGGAACCTCCTAGCCTATCCCCCTCTCAACTGTATTGTGTGCCCAGCTGATACCTGGTAGCTTGAAGTCTCCCATCAGGACAAGGGCAAGTGATCTTGAGACCTCTCCCAGATTCATTGGCAAAAGCATTTTTCCTGTTGACCAGGGAGAATAGTGACCTCTCATAAACTTCCTTAATTTATGGCTCTCTTTGTCATTATTACGTTGTGACCTTTCCTCATGGCAAAGAAATAAGTCAACCTAGTAAGCAATTGCTCAAATATCTTCACACATATTGAATCTAATATCAAAGGTAGCTCCTGATGGGGAAAAATGCAAATCCTTAAATTTTCTGTATTCTGTGTTTGTGCAAATAATAGTTTATATTTTAATGGGATATTAGGTTTGGTTCTTTGAAATACCTTTATTTTGAAGTGTTTCATAGACAAGAGCATCAGACAAGGTACTTTCTTGATTCTAGAGACTTTCTGTAAGTAGTGTTAAGAGCTATTCTGTGTAGCAGTACATCATCTAGTAAGTATAAAAATCAGAGCTCTTTCATAGATGAAAAGTGCTTTTGCCTTCCTTTCTATGAGCCTACTCCAGCTGTGAGTTTTAAAAAGGTGGTGTGTTTGGATTTTAGTTTTTTTTTTTTTTAAAAATAATTATTTCCTTTTTAAATTTTCTCTCTTTTTTTATATCCACTTTTAGCTTCTCTCAGGAAATGGAATCTGTTCAATCCAGATTATCACAGCCTGAACTAAATCGCCACATAAATCTTCTAAAGCGCTCTTTCCCTTCTTTTTTCATCACTATTATGACAGCCAGTCATCACTCTAAGGAACCTACATATTCTTCATGCTCTAGATCTCCCTGTCTAAATATGTTAAGGATAGATGGATGCTTTTCCCTAACTTCGCTTCAGTTTGAACCCACTTGGTCCTCCCTCATGGAATTGAAAAGGTAGCATCATTTGTCAGTTCCTCCATGCTTTGTTTTGACCAGATGTTAGTAGAAAGTAAATTAAGTCAGAATGCACAATAGAATTCACGGAACAGATTTTACTTTTTGGGACCAAGGAGGCACAAAGGCATCACAAAATGATTGCAAGTCCTAATAAATGGAAGAGAACAAACAAATGATACTTCCTGACCAAAAGGACTAGGAAAATATAAAATTCTAGAAACTACAAAGAAGAAAAATCTTAAAAACAAATTTGAGTTTACTGCTGGTAAGTATGGTGATTACTCACTAAAAAAATAAACTATAACAGAAACATACATTTCACTTGAAGTTCAAATGAGTCAAAAATGCTGGTACAGCCTTATTTCAGTAGTCTTTTATACATGTGTTGAAATATGACCCTTCTCTACATGATTACATGCTACTTTTCCATAAATGTCTGTTTCCAGCTGTCTTAGTACATCTTTAGCATCTTCAGTGTAAATGTCTTATTTCTAGCCTTCTCAGCTAAATTTTTTGATCCAGTCTGACTCCTGGACCTGCCTCTGTCCCAGCTACTTTGGCATCCTTGTCAATGTCCCATCACATATATGGTTAACCCCATTCTTACTGCTGTTCCTGAACTTCACTTTCTAAATATTAATTTCTTCCCTTAATTTAGAGACACAGCACAAGTGGGTCCCTCTAAAAACATGTAAAAACAGAGCAAATGTTTCCATACCCACAGCTAAAGGAGGAAGAGACCACACAGCCAGTCATGTAATTATAGAACGGTTTGGGATGGAAGTGACCTTAAAGATCATCTAGTTCCAACCATCATCCATGGGCAGGAAGATTTTCCACTAGACCAGATTGCTCAAAGCCCTATCCAAACTGTCCTTGAACACTTTCAAGAATAGGAAACCCACAATTTCTTTGGGCAATCTGTTCCAGTGTCTCACTATCCTTATAGTAAAGAATTTCTTCCTGGTATCTAATCTAAATCTACACTCTTTCACTTTAAAACCATTACCCCTTGCCCTATCTGTGCATTGTCTGATAAGAGTGCCTCCCTATCTTACCAGTAGGCCCCAAGTACAGAAAGGCTGCTATAAGGTCATCCTCTCTTTTTACATTGTGGGAAGTTTGTTAAAATGGCAGTAATAGGAAGAAAACCAGTAATTAAGAGGAATAAAGAGGAGACACAGAATAATTTACAGTGGGACAAAATAAGAGATTTCATCTCTCATCCTTTTCCTTCCAAGGTCAAAAATTCAGATAAATTGCTCAGAAACTTGATCATCAATAAGACAACTATGTTATTTCCTTCACATTAGAGAAGTTGTCTCCAGCTGCCCAGCCTATTCACTAATCCTAAAGCTGAAGGAGCAGCTTTCTTTTGCCTGTGCTATGAAGCACCCAAAGTTAGTTGAGGTTGCTGTAAACTTGGGAGAGCCTCACATGACCTACTAAATCTCTACAGAATATGAACATTTTTAGCAGATGAGAGTATGAGAACTGATGGATTAATATCTATAAATATTATATTAAATGCAAAAAGCTATGTTAATTCTACTTTAAGTATGCACAATTAAAATCTCAGTCAGCCAAACTCAAAGGTTAAGAGTTCTATACTTCAACAGGAATTCCTGAAAAGAGTATGGAACATATACCAAACAGAATTTCTAAGAGACTATATATAGAACACATATGACAATAAACTAAGGAAATCAAAAAGAAAAGTAATTCTGCAGCAAAACAATCCTTTACAGAAACAATAAAATAAAATTCAAAAAATGGACTAAACACTTGAAATTATAAAAAAACCCAAACAAATATTACCAACTAATCATGCTAGTAATTTCCTCATCTTCTTTCTCTAGCAACATGAATATATGACCACATAGACATCATTCGTATGAAGCCTCTAGAAACATTTTAGTAAAAAGAATGTCTTCAGAATATAGAGATAACTATCTGAATAGCTGAAATCTTTAGTTTTCAGTGTTTATCATAAACTTAAAAAAACGTAGCAATCTCAACCTTTGTATTTTCCTCTACATGATGAAATTAATGCAATTTAAATGCACTCCTTGTTGATATAAAATTATGCTTATATATCAGGTTTTAGTATTGTGACACTGTGACTTAAAAGCTTTTATAATAGAGAACATACATCTAATTTTTCTCTGATAGGTAGTAGAATTGCAATAAAGTCTGTGATGCTCCAGTTTGTTTGTATTTTGAAATGTGTTTAGATTAATTAATCCTAACACTTGGCTACTGATAAGCTTTTTTTAATGAAGTCAGGCCATTTTGGCAGTAAATGTTTGACATACATATACTGTATGTTAAAGTGGCAACATTTAATAGGGCTATAATCCAAACACAAATGAAGCTGTTCTGAACAACTACTATAAAGAATTGTGAGCCCTATCACAGATAACAAAAATAGTGTTATTCTATATGTAAATCAGATTATTTCATACTATAAAACAACATTAAATAACTGCTGGAGTGGTTTCTTTAAAACACTATTTAGATGTCTGTAAAAAAATTGGCTTTTGTACTTGATCTGTGAACCACAAGACAAAACTTCCTCATTCTGCTTATTGTACTTAAAATTTCTCATGGTATTCATATTGGGGCATAACTATAGATCTGGGGCCTTTTGAAACTTCCTAATGAATCCATGTTTGCCTTTCTATTTCAAGACTCACAGATCTGGAATTTCTGCTGTCATGCCTAATCATAACCTTTAGAACCCTGAACTTTTAGAAATTCATGAGCGGTTTTGCAACATCAATGTCACCACTATATTTCAGAAACTGCTTTCATAGTGAGGAACAAACTTGTAAGATTGTGAGCAAACTTGTAAGATTGTGATGTGAAAGAGAAATGTTAAAAAGTAATAAATAAAAAAATCCAATGTATCATCTGGAACAACTGCAATACAGATCTTAATTTGAAGTGTGTTTTTTTCTGTTTGTATACATACATTTATAAGAATGCATCTGAGGTAATAGCCACATCTCATGATATAATTAATCTGCTGCTACTTCTACTCATATCTTTCTTGGTAGGTAAGAATGGTCAGTGACAGCCTGCATGTGTACCTTTGATTGTTGGTATGCACTTACAGGTTTTACTATTTCAGAAGACAAGAACACAGAAACTACAAAGATAAACTACATAGATTTAAATTTGAACTGCTTACTTAACTTCACATGTATATATTTTAATAACATTTTTATTCTACCACTGTGTAGTTTTCCATATGTAGATTAAGGCTCCGGTATTTTATTTTAACTTCTGACAACAAAGGTAATTAAAAGATCGTCCTGCACCTCTACAGAACACTACTAGTCTTGGAATACACCTGTGGCCAAGCAAAGAAATGAAACTGATGGATGAGTCAGCCAACACTAACCTGGCTTACTGAAAAAACCTACATCTGAACACACACACACAACACAGGAATAGAGCGATAGTGAAAAATAAGAAACTTCTACAATGAATATTTTCAGTAAATGGTGCATTTTTGAAGCCATAAATTTCTAATCCACAGTTAATTAGAAGGTTTATCTCCAATTCATCTTCAAATTGTCTTACTTAGTACTATATTTTTACTATTACTATTATATATTACTATATTTTAACTATTGTTACTCTTTATTCCTAAAAACACAAAACTATGCAGGATATAAAATACATGGAATATAAGAATATAAAGTCTTCAGACTTTCAGCTTCCTTTATGAAAGATATAGGCAAAAAACCCCTAAAGGTTTCATTTACATAGAGTTGAGAGAAATATTTTCTCTTTTGAATAACCACTGTCCTCTTTTGGAGGAAGATATATAAGACAGGTATTATGTTAGCTATTCATTACAGCTTAAAGATATAAGAAAGCAAAAATTCTAGTGTCCATGTTCAATTACTAATGAGATGATCTCATTTAAAACATGACATGCAATGATTTAAATTGGCCTTTAGTGTAAATGGAAATCATCTTACCTGTCTTGAAAGTATCTTCTACACACATTTTTAATAGAAAACACTTAGAAAGAAATATGTTCACATAGGTAGTAGTATACCAACAGAAGAGCACGGCAGCACTGAAGATGGAAATGGTTGCTATTTTTACACCAACAGTAGCACAATATATGTATCAAATCCCAGTTGAACCCCTCTGTTTTACTATCATATCTTAGTCTAAAAATAATGTCAGCCTACACTGCTACATTGACAACTGTTCACAGTCACTACAAAGACTAAGTAGCCATAAAACCTGTGAATATATTCTGTATTAGGGAACCAGAAAAGCAAGTTACATGTATTCACTTTCACTTTTAAATATCCAAGGTCTTTTCACTGCATTGCCCTTCTTTTTAACTGCCTTTTATTTAGTCAGTTAATATAAAATGTCATCATTGACTCGTATTAAAGTTTTCCACTAAAGCCACACTTTTACTATAGAGGATATGAGAAAAAATAGTAACTGAGTCTTACACCTGAATAACATCTTCAATTATTATTAAATTGATTAAAAATTAGTGGTAGAGACTGTAGACACATTCCAAGGGAGATTTGCTTTCATTATGTGCAAATAGTAGTACAGAAATGAAATGGTCAAACAGCATGAAAGGCAAGCTTTCAATTGATTTTCAAGGCAAACAAAGCCTATGTAATATCAGTATCTGCCTTCCACAACACAATTATGTCTTTAAAAATTGCTGGGGAAAAAAAAATAAAACAGATGAGAGAAGTTCAGCACACTAGCAACCACCTCAAGGGAACAGGTATTAAACAGAACCCCGAGTCATATTATTAATTACTTTGTAATTCTAGTAAGTGATTCATAGTATGATTTGATCTTGATAAATTCCTTGGAGCAAAAATTATGGCTTTGTTCAGTTTCAGGAACTAAATGACTTTGCTAAAGGTGCTATTGAAAAGGTGCACTTCCCATTTCTGCACAATTTCCAAGGCTGAGTTCCTCAGCACAGATTTTTCAATTGTTCTTACTTAGTTCCTTTTTCTCTCATACCTGATTTAATATATTGTCTTAAAGATCCAGATTTACTCCTTCATTTGAAAGGAATTCCTTCTACCTTTCACAATAGCAGGAGACCATTGTCTCCACTCTTTACAATAAATTGAACTGTATCTTTGTCATCCTGAATTCAGTGGCAGATACACTCATCCTGACAAAGAACTAACAAAGACCCAACAAAAGCCTGCCAAAACTTTCCACCACAGCTCTTATCTTCACCCACATGGTTGCAGTCAGGACACATGTGTTTCAGTTAAAAGGTTAGAGTTCTCAGCCAATGTGAAGGTTGTCCTACAAGACCATATTTGATCACAGATTAGATTAATCTAGGGTATAAATGGAGCCCTGCAAGAGAGCCAGTTTGAGTTGGTCATCCTCAGAGCAGAAGATCTGCAGTTGGGGACACTCCCCTTGGGTGCAATGCCACCCAAGGAAATGCTTCGAGATGTAGAGCCCTCCTTTATTAGGTGAAGGTGCAATCTGAGACATCGACCGCAAGCCTCATGATTTCCTAAGTCAGTTGTGTAGTATTGATTATTGAATGATGTGAACTTGTGGATTGTTAACGTTTCTCTGAGTCTCAAAGCACTTTTTGGTTAGAGTAAGACTTTGAATTTGTTACCATCTTGTAAAAATAAATATTATTGTTTCATTTTTTACAGGAAAATAGCCCAAAAAATTTTAGAATCTTAATGAAAAGATCTCTGAGATTAAAACTGATTCAACAACCACAGTGAGTAAACATTAACTTATCATTTATAGAAAATGTGCTATGTTTTGCTTTTGTGAAGATTACTGAAAGTTCCTTAATTTTAATACCCAACTACCTTGATATCTTAAAATCAGATATTACATCAATCACCTGTTACAAGAAATATATAAATACAACACTAGAAAGAGGTTCCCATTATTAGTATCTGATGCAGCATGTGTGTATTCCTTTTGCACTTAAAATGCTATTGGAGCTGTCTGAGGATAACTTGTCTTTAGGGAAAATGTGTGTTACTTTATAATATAGTTATTGCTATTCAGAGAAATTTCTTAGAGCAGTTTTTTCATGACTTAAATAAGAGACATCTCATAAAAAATAGAAATACCAAGTTTTCCATTTGAAAAGGATTTCATCTAATGATGTTTTGTTGAAATTTTCTGTTCTGTGCAACTACTAATGGAATTAGTAAGCAAAACCAAAGATTTTTTATTTCCTAAAATGTAGAGACATTATCATATCCACAAATGTATTTCCATCTTTCCTATATGGTTTTTACAAACAGCTGATTTCCATTGTTGGCTGCTGCTGTTCCTAGCAGGAAAAATCAAAACATTGTGTGCTTATACTACCACTCGTTATTCACACTTTGTATGCAATCAAATAATTAGCTGCAAATTGAGCAATTTACATAAACTACAGTACTAGTTCAACAAAAGATGTCATGTGTAGAAGAGAACATCTTTAGTATATGTGACTCAGAAATGTATCGCTGAACCCTTGTTTCTGCATCTTTTCAGCTGACTTTTTTTCTCTACTGGCTCATTTACAATGCTGAAGGCGTTTGAAAATTACGTTTGTACAACGAGGCAAATATTTATTTTAGTTTCCTCAGCTTCTTTGCTAAAAAATAATAATAATAATAAAAATCCCCTTCATTTTTTCTTACTGTTGTGTTTGAACAAATAAATCCAATTCTTTACATGCAAACAACCTAGGAGCTTTACTGTAAAGAGATCAATTCATGATATGGAGAGTTTGTTGGCAGCACCAGTTTAACATATTCAATCTTCTTCTTGCAATGGTGACAGGAGGTGGAATTTTTTTTTTTTTTTTTTTTTTTTTTCAAAATGGAATCAGTTTGCTGCTCCCACTCACCAACTGATTCCACCAGTACTCGTTGTCAACAAAATGCGGGAGGTTAGAGAGACAGGAATGACAAACAGTAGTGGCAAGGAATGGAAAGAAAGGTGGGAATATCTTAAATCAGGATTACTGGATGTTTTGTATTAAGAAGTACAGGCAATTACAGTAACATTTTGTATCAATCAGGTACGTGTTTTATAAAAAATATTTGGAGGGCAAGATGGAGAAAAAAATCACCTGGGTTTTCCAAGAATACCTTGACAGGAATACATATGATCTGGAAATGCCTGAATTACTTCTCTTTTCTAAACTGTACAGTGATGAAGCTGGATAAATAACTGCACTTTTCCACTGGAGTTCACGGTTTGTAAAGCTGTCACTGCTAACACTAGGTTGATAGCACTGGGGAAATGACCGCTCACAGCACAACAAGAATGCAGATTGAATTGCTTTGACTATGGGTGTCTTGGGAGCTTGCTAAACGTTTTATCCAGGAATCAAGTCCTGTCACTTCTTAAAACAACCAGAAAAACTGCCATGTGGTACAGATCATATTCTACACATCTTTTAGACTACTAATCTCAATTCTATTTAACAAAAACAATGGTAACTGAACTGACAGCTGTACTAATTCTTGCTGAAAGTATTCTTAAATTGATTTACATTATGTATAGTTCACTGCTGGGCCATAAAAAAGTTGATGCTAAAATTAGATGAATTAATATGTAGAAACTAGATAAGAAATAATGAATTTAATACACAATTTTAGTTTGCACATGAATTAACTTTTGCACATAAACAGTTCTTCAGAAATTTTAAAACATCTTAAACCATATCAGAAAGACTCCAGTTATTCCCCGAAATAAGTCTTTTATATTTGAGCTACACAGTTGTTAATTTTCAGCCAGAAATTGGAGGAATACTTGGGAAAATAGAAACAGACAGTGCTGTGTGATGTGTGTGACACGGCTAACATTTTGACATTAATATTGTGCATCTCTATAATGTTGAAAATCCACAGTCAAAATGTTTCTGTAGCCATTCCTTGTGGAGAATATACGCTGAGTAGAGCTGTGGTTTTTAACTTGGGCTTGTGTAAAGTAATGATCTAAAGGACTGGACCTCCCACTCTCCAAGAGTCCAGGTCCAAGTCTGAACAGCTGCAGCAAAAAAAGGAAACATCATCATATAAGGCACTGGAGGAAAAAAAGAGCAGGTCTGTAATGAAGAAGGTTCTGGAACTGTGCTTTAATAGGTGGTTAAATAATTGAATAGGCTGCTCATCAAATCAGACTGAACTTCTGCCAACAAGTTTGCACTGTTGATGGCTGCAGAACTAGGACCTGGTTTTTTGTTTTCAACTTCAAAAGAGGCAATGAAACAGTATCACTTCTGAATTTCATTAACTGAAAAGGAGTCTCCTATGATGTTGAAGCTGAAAAAAACTCTGCAAAAGATCCCTTTTGGATGGAGGGTCAGAGCGAAATAGCTACCAGAACTAGGACTAAAATGGGAATGAATTCTTCTGGTCCAACTACAAGCAAATTCCACTTTCCTTATTTTAAAAAAAAAAAAAAAAAAAAAAATGCATCTGGCTTTTATGTGTTCTCAGCTGAATATAAACAAAACAAAATCAAAGGATAAAAAAATGAAGAGTGCCTCAAATAAATCTTCATTTCTGTGATGAGGATGTATTCCTCTGATGCAAAATTTGTTCATGATTTCACACCTGATACACATACACTAACCTAGGTAAATACATTTGTTATTTAAAGTTAAAAATAATATGAAAAAATGAAGATAGGGAGATCTACCTGAATAACACTAACTGTAGTGTTCTGAAAATTGCTTTTTGTGTAGTATTTATGCTGTTTAAAATACATACAATTTAATTATATAGTATTGTACCACATTATCTAATCTAAATGTAATAGGTACTCTTGTAATGAGTGTACCTGAGATATATATATACCTTATATATATATACCTTAATGTGCCTAAGTATACATTATATATAATATATATTATCTGTGTATGTAACACTATATTATATATAGATTTAGACATAATTATATATATAATTTATTGATATATACACTTATCTATACCTATCTTTCTAGATCATAAGCAAACCAAAATACACTGGAAAAAATGTAAACCACAATAAAATAAAGGAATTGCACAGCACACTGAGAAGATACTGACACATAAGTATCACTAGAGCTTTTCAAATGTGAGAACACGCAGCCACGACTGGCAAACCATCATCATAAAAGTTCTAAAGCCAGGCCAAGTAAGGTTCACAGAATTATGTAGATATTAATATTACATATCTATATAGATATAAAATCAACCTCAGGAGTTTCCCAGAAAATCAGCCTAACCTATCCAGTGACTATGGAGCCAACTTAGTTGGGAAGAGTACAGTGGGGTTTTTCGAGACCAATATATTCTAATCAAGGGTGAAAGTTCTATCTTTATAAAATAAAGAAAAAATATTATAAATATTATAAAACAAGCCAAGGAGAGAAAGTATTGAGAAAAAATGCTAACAGGGATAAATATTCATGTTTCCTTATCAAACACGCTGTCATTCCAGTGTAGAGTTCATTGTACCTTACAGGGGGATCAAGGAAAGACAGGAAACTGCTATCCAAATTATTTGCTCAAGGGAATCAAAATAGTTTGACTTCTAGGGTCTGCAGATCACAGCTGCTCTCATTTGTTCCTGATAATGGAGTGAAACGTTCTGTGCAGCATATACAGAAATTAGTGTATTTGGCAATATTACAGTATAGGAAAAGAAACGTTGATATTTGTCTAAACCAAACTTCTAAGAATCACTTATATAATCAGAAAAAATGTATAATGGAGAACACTGGGGGAAAGAAGGGGAGATAAAGAGAAAAAATAGAAAAACCTCCTATTTACATTTAACATTTGTAAGTTAAATGTTAAATTAAGTTATATTAATGTTTACATTAAAATTCTCTATATTCAAAACTTTGAACCCAAAATGGAACTTTTTTCTATGCAAATGGGAACTATATTAAACGTTCATATAATGGGATATTGTGCATAAGACCAAAAAAATCTCACTGTATTCTCATGACTCATCATACTGAAGAGGAATGTGTCTGTGGAAATCACACCATCTATTATGAAATTAAATTAAAAATGTTAAAACCAAATAAAATCAAACCAAACCAAACAAATGAAAAATAAAGCAAACCAAAACAAAGCTAAAGAACTGTACTTTTCTGCTGTGGTTCTGTCCTTCTGTAGTTCCAGTTCATTAGAAGCTGCTAGTTTGCAACATTATCGTATACATGTATACATCACAAACATCTGTGTTTATTAGGAGCGAAAACTGCCAATTCCCCAGTTACCTGAACTCATGTAATGATTTTGCAACAGATTGAGCTCTTCACAAACTCTTTACAGGCAGTGGATCTTTAATGATACTTCTTTCCCCTGTGTTCAAGCTCTATGTCAATACACTATCCCTACTATACTCCTGGAACCCTTAGCACAGAAGGCCTGGAACAGAAGGTCTAGAGGAGGGCCACAAAAATTGTCATAAGACTGGAACACCTGTCCTATGAAGACAGGCCCAGAGTGTTGGGGTTGTTCAGCCTGGAGAACAGGAGGCTGTGGGGAGATGTTATTGAGGTCTTCCAGTAGTAGTAGTAGTAGTATTAGTCTTAAAGGTAGCCTACAGGAAAGATGAGCACAAACATTTTAGAGAGGGATTGCTGCAAAAGAAAAAGAGATAATGACTTGAAACTAAAAGAGGGAAGAATTAGAATAGATATAAGAAAGAAGGTGGTTTTTTTCAATGTGTGTGGTGAAATACTGTGACAGGTTGCCCAGAGAGGTGGTAAATGTCTTATCCCTGGAAAGATTCAAGGTCAGGTTGGACTGGGCCCTGAGTAACCCAACCTAGTCAAAGATTTCCCTGCTCATTGCACCAGGTTGGAATAAATGACCTTTAAATGTCCCTTTCAACCCAAACTGTTCTATGATAAAATAATAGATGGGTTTGATATGCTACACTGCACAATTTACAAAGAATCACTGGCCAATAGCACAATGAACTCTTTCCAAAGATCACAAGTTCAGTAAGTCTTGCTAGGCTACTTTCATGGTGCTCTTTTCTATATATTGATGTCCATGTAAATTAAAAATACTAATTAGACACCTGAGCAATACCTTAACCTAGAGTAGTTCTGATTTAGCCACCTCACTAGTATAAGGAATGTTGAGATCTTATTTCATGAAGATTGAGGGTGGAGTGCTTTTTTCCATTGATTCACATAATAGTGCAATGCAAACAATAAATGATTTAAAAATTATTTTTTTTTTCTTAGTGCTTTACTGCATATTCTATCAGCCTCGCCAGCGTAGTCTGCTTCTGAATAATGAACGAAAATTGTAAAATAAAAAATGAAGGTAGTATGGCAATATCTCATAAATCTGTTCCTAAACTGTTTCAACAAATAACTTTTTCTCAGGAAATATGTCACCTTAGCAATAAATAAATACAGAGATCTTCTGAAATTTACCTCTGTGTTAGAACAAAAAATATGTAGGTGACTTTGTGTGTGTGAGCAATATGTCAAAACGAGAAAAACAGGCAAATTTAGACATTATTCACTTATCAAGTGTGTGACATGGAAAAGTACACAGATAAAAATCAGTACTGATGGACAGCTATTCTTGCTATAGTAAGTGTAAGTGCTATGGTTCAACAAACACCAAATTTTGCAGATGTTTTTGCCTACAGTTCCTCTGTACTTTGACCAAAGAATTAACCTTTCTGCCTATCTAAATTCAGTTATGAAAATTAATCCTCAGTAATTAAAATGAAATATTTTGACCTTCATTTCTAACTTTTCATCTTTTTTTTTTTTTTTTTTTTTTAAGAGTTTCAAGGCACAAATTTTAGGAAAACAGACTTCCAGCTCTTCAAGGTTCATCAATAGGGCCTCCTGGAAAACTCCCCTCAGGGACAAGGGAACAGAACAGAGCTGGCAAATCTTTCAAGAAGCTTTCCATAGAGTGCAAGAGCTCTCAATCCCTAGATATAAGAAATCAGGAAAGGAAGGTAAGAGACTGGCATGGCTGAGTTGAGACTTTCTGGTCAAACTGAAGGGCCAGAAGGAATTGCACAGGCAGTGGAAGCAGGGACAGGTGTCCTGGGAAGAGTGTAAGGAAACTGCTTGGCTGTAGAGGAATGGGGTGAGCAAGGCCACGGTGCAGCTGAAGTTGAACTTGAAAAGGCATGCAAAGAATAATAAGAAGGGCTTCTACAGGTATGTCAGCCAGAAAAGGAAGGTCAAAGAAAGCATTTCCCTCCTCCTGTCCCGTCCCCCCCCCCAGCACTGATGAGCAAGACTGGCAACAACAGGCAAGGAGAAGGCTGAGGTACTAGGCAATTTTCTGCCTGTCTTCACTGGCAACATCTCTTCCCACACTTTTCAAGTGGATGGGCTGCAAGCTGGGGACTAGTACAGCAAAGTCCCTCCTACTGTAAGAGAAGATCAGGTCCGTGACCACCTGAGGAACCTGAACAGACTATGTCCATTAAGTCTATGGGACCTAACGAGATCCATCCCAGAGTCTCGAGGGAATTGGCTGATGTAGTTGGCCAGCCACACTCCATGATGGTGAAGTCCCTGCTGCCTGGAAAAAAGGAAACATTGCACCTGTTTTTTAAAAGGGTAGAAAAGAGAACCCTGGGAACTACTGACCTGTCAGTCTTACCTCTGTGTCTGAAAGAATTATGGAAAAGATCCTCCTAGAAGCTATGCTAAGGCACATGGAGGACAGTGAGGGGATTTGAAACAGCCAGAATGGCTTCACCAAGGGCAAGTCCTAGTGGCCTTCTGTGATGGAGTGTGACTACATCAGTGAACAAGAAAGAGAAGAGCTATGGATGTCATCCATATGGACCTCTGGCATAGTTCCCTACAACATCCTGGATATGGATTTAATGGATTGACTGTTAGGTGTATGAGGAATTGGTTGGATGGTCACATCCAGAGGGTAGTAGTTAATGACAGAATGTCCAGATGGAGATTGTTGGTGAGTGGTGTTCCTCAAGAGCCCCTATTGGAACCTGTACTGTTCAATGTCTTCATCAATGACATAGACAGTGGGGTCGAACACATGACAACAAGCTGAGCAGTGTGGCTGACATGACTGATAGATGAGATACCATCCAAAGAGACCTTGACAAGCTTGAGAAATGGACCTGTGCGAACCTCGTGAGATACAACAAGGTCAAGTGTGAAGTCTTGCACTTCAGCCTGACCTATCTGAAGATGTCCCTGCTCATTGCAGGGAAGTTCGGACTAGATGATCTTCAAAGGTCCCTTCCAACTCAAACTGTTATATGATTCTATAATACTTATGTTTACTCTCCCTTCTACATTTATTATCCTAAATATTCTTAGCTATTCAGTGACAAACAGCTAAGAAACATTTTCCCACTATTTATCTGCATTTTTAGACAATCGTATTTTTCATGCTCTAGAAGAAAGGGATGTATTTCCTTATAAAATATACTTTGCAAGCATATATTATATTGTATTGCATCCTGTTGTATTATATGTATTTACTCTTTATTAAACTCTAATATGATGGAAACTTACAAGAGGCATTACTGTTTCAAAGATAAACATTTAAACTTGCACTTCTGTGTGTTTAAATACCTATCTGACCCTTACCATTATTACTTTGGTACCAAGAGTATTAGTTTTTATGTCTTTTCATGCTTTTTTTCCAGTTGGAGGGAACATACAGGTGGAATTTTCAAACCCTGTGAATGACAAGAAAAGTCAGCCACCATTTTGATTTGGCTGCAAAAAGGAATCATATGTATTTTTGAATATCTTAGGAACTATATCATACTTCTCTTTCAAAGTTCAGTGAATTGATCTTTTCCACATGGACAGTATTACAGCCAGTTTTCCAATCAAAACTACATATTAAGAGAATGCTTAGTTCTCTATATCCTCTATATCCTCCTGAATGTAGATTTTCTAAGGTTTTAATTTCTTTCAAATTACTTTCTTTTGGGATTATAGTGCCACAATCTTGTTCCACCCTCAAATCTTGGAAGCAGTTTCCATAATCATGAAAAGAAATTTGCATTTCTACTCAAGTGGTTAGGTAGAATAGAAAAATCACATTTTCAATTATTTTTTGATAACACTTGGTGCATATCTCAAATAAATGTTTCCATATTTACTTGCTAAGTACTATGTTCAAGAGGTATAAAATTTAGGTATCACTCCAAAGAGCAGCTTAGAAAGGTGATGCCCACTATATTTCTCTAAAGATCCACTACCCAGTCAAATATAGCAATATGCACGTTGCTATTATACACAAAACTGTCAGATTGTCTGAGTTCTGATTAAATTATATAACTATTTAAAACAGAAGTTTCCATTTTTATAATATTTTCATGTTTTTTATATTTATGCAGAAATATGACAATAGTAGGCTTTATTGCTTGCTGATTATATTTAAAAAAAAAGACATTTACATTGAAATATTTTTTTTCTTATGTAAAGAATAAAACAATATAGTGAAGTATTAGTAGTCAGAATAAACTAATCTGAAAAATAACAGTGCAAACTACAAAAAAAAAAAAGAGGAATAGCAGTCAGCAAAAATGATAAATACTACATTCTTGGTTTTGTCATATATGATATCAAGTTTGTTTTGTACATGATGCTCACAAAAGGAAACAATAGTTAATCTAATAAAGCTGCACTTAATACTTTCCATAATATAACCTCTAAAATCTCACTAATATATCTGAGATGGAGAAAAACAGACTGAAGACAGGAATGTGCAAAGTCAGGTCTATAGCAGAAAGATTTTTCAACATTTCTGTAGCATAAAATGGAGTAGAAGTGGGAAGAAATCAAGCATCTAATATTCCAGAACCTTGTAACAACAACGATTGAGGAACTAACTTTACATAAGAGGCAAATATTGAAGAGTAATGTAATGCACCCCAGAATGATGGAAGATTTGCCATATATTGGGGTTTTGTTTTGGTTTGGGTTTTTTTGGCTTCCTCTATTCATAAGGTAGCAAAATCTATCTTCTTAGCAAAGTCACATTGGGAGAACAAAGACTTGATATTGACCCAGAATTCCAGTCAGAGGCAGTGAATTTGGAGCCATTTACGAAAGCATGCAGGATGCTGGATCATTTATTAGCTTGTTAAGGGGACCATCCACATCATGATCCATACCCAACTATTAATAGTTGCAACTAACTGGCTAGAGAAGTTTGTGAATAAAGTATATGGTTTTAAAGTCAGAAACTGGCACTGGTACAGTTTATCAACAGCTAATCCCCCCGATCACTTAATGGTGAGAACATTAATGCTATGTTTATATCAGTAAACAGATGTTAAAAACTGAAAGTACTCAGGACTGATATTGACAAAACCAGAATTTGATCTTGATTAAAGGCAGATAATGTTGACTGCGGGAACCTGCAGCGATGTTCTGGGGTCTTTGAAACTCGCTTGATTTTGCCTTAAGGTTAGGTTAGTAGTGCCACCATAAGTTATTTAATAAGGGGGTAGTTGATCTGAGGACTAGGAATTATAAAGTATTTTCACAGAGTTTTGAAAAAGAGCAAATTTTGCTTCAGGGTTTGATATATTACTGAAAATAAAATAATTTTAGTACCTGCAGTTATTGAGAGTAAGGACTGTCAAATCTACCATGCTTAGTCATTTATGTGTATGTTCTCATGTAAGAGAACAGCTGATTGTTTTGAGATTCCAAAGAATATACATGAACATGGAAAAAAATCCATAGAGAAGTATTTGAATGGTTATCTAATCTAATATTTTATAATGGATAGGACCAGCTGTTACCAACACTGTTAAAGAATAGCATTAGTCATATTTTTTATGCATTCAGTGAAAGTTCTGCACATAGGCAGTTTTAATTCAGATTTATGTAAACATCAATAATGTATAAACTAGAAAAACAGAAACTGGTACCTTGAATACAGAGAGGTTATTCTGAATAGAGTTTCAGAGTTTTGGGAGATAAGGGAAGATTAAGCTCATTTTGATCCTGAATGTACGAAAAAGGCTAGAAAAATCCCAGCAAGATAAAGCTATAATGATACAAAAGAAAGGAAAAAACACAGTTTTTCTTAAAGGTGGTAAGTTTCCTAACTTGAAATATACAAATTAGGAAGATCTTGTGGAATATGAATAATTGTGAGTGTGGAAAAAGAATTTTAAAAGCTAGGCTTTCCTGATAAAGAATTTCAATTTATTTTTCCAAGACTGGGACAATAACGTCATTGGCAGATCTGGTAATAAGGGTTGAAATGACATAGGTAACTGGCCCTTCAGTCACATCTGTAAGGAATTTATGAATGTCTTTTGGCAATATAGCATCACAACCCCAACCTAAATGTCCAGTACTACTTAATAGGTTGAAAAGGAAGGAGTCATCTAAATGAACATATGGATTTACCGGCGCAGCGTAATGTACTCAGGTGGCTATGACATGAAGGTCAGACACAGGCACTGATAATGAGACAAGTTTTAAAGTTTATTAAATGAGAAGCAAAGTTTAAGATAAACTGATAATCCTCTTTGATTATTTGCTAGTGTATTGTGAAATATTAATTTCATATTTGAAAATATATCAAGTACTATGCAGACAGAATTTGAGAATATTATTTTCATAAAGTGCACTTGCAATAAAGACTATTATATTCTATTGAGTCGTGCTGGTAAGTAATATGTATTTCTGTATGGTCTCCTCTGATTATATCTAACAACTCACTTAAAAGGTAGAGTTGCCAAAAGGAGAAGTTATTCACCTCTTGTGAGCTAGTTCCAAAGAACATTTATCCTACTTGGAAGTTATCACCGGAGAAGAGTTAAGAGATTTATGGTCAGGTCATGATCAATATCCTTAATTTAACTAATGGAGACAAACTCTGGCTCCTCAGTGTCTTCTTGTCTGCCAAGGAACTTAACCTGGGAGAAAAAGATAAACCTTACTCTCTCAGTTTTTTACAATTATAACATGGTTTAAAAAAGGCTTTAAGTGAGAGGGAGGGCTGAAGGAAACAAAATGTTTTACATTAAGACTTAGAATTTCCAAGGTATAGGTAAGCATAGTCAGAAACCCTAGTAATGAACTGATCTTTTACATATATTTGTATGTATATATATATATATATTTATGCTTATGTGTGTACAGGAAGTAGTTGGAAGACCTTGGAAAGAACTGAGAAACTATAATAAAAGACAGATTTAGTTGCTCTTACACTCTGAGGGTTTGCTTATTGTGACTGGGTTTTCTTTAATGAAATGAGGGTTGATATACACTAAATTTTTGTTGAATTTGATGGTCAATAGAGTATAAAATTTTAATGTTTTGCACTCCATTATCACTTGTACTTCCTAGTACCTATGAAGTATTTCTTCATTTTTTTTCTTTTGCTGAATGTTTTTGTAAAGGAAATAGGAGATGAAGGCTACTGTGAATAATTAGCCATGAACATATTTAATATAGTACAAAGATACCCTTTTCTACCAGACCACAATAATATGGACTAGAATGCTAGACTAAAATGCTATGGACTAGAATTTTCATTGTTTGAAAAAAGTGTAATTAATCAGAAAAAAAATTACTAAGAGGGGTGATACAAGAAGCATTGCTAAGCATAAATTCAGATTTAAACACTTTCTCAACAATGGATAGTAGCTTAGAAAAGTGGCTGATGGGAATATTAAAAAGTCTGGCAATTTTAGTTTTCATCTGTTTCAGCTCATGGCCAGTCTAAATATGGAACTTACTGTAATAGCCCTGATTGTAGGGCTATATAGACAGACATCTATACCACTTTGTGTGTTGCTATCTTTAGATGAACTGTTTATGAACTGGGCAGAAAAATGCATCTTACATTGTTCCATTTTCCCCCCTCTGATAGATTACAGAATGTGGGTTTAGGTAATTTCTCATCTTCACATGAGAAGAGAGAGACCTTTGCTATTTGATTCTCCTTTGAATTGCTGTTCAATATGTATGTGGTGCTGCAAGGAAGGAAAAAGATTAAGTGGATAGTAGTGTCAGCAAAGATGTGAATGAGGCAGAGGTTTGGCACTTTTTTTAGACTAAGATGTCTTTGCTTTATGAGTGCATTGAGTATCTGACTGAGGGGAATGGTTTCTGGAGCTATAAGTAGAAAAGAGAATTGTAACATAAGTATACCAAGAGAAACCTTTAGATGAATAAGAAGGGATTGAGAGGGTGAGGTTATTTCTTCATTATTTATAGTAACCACTTTTATTTCAGACAGAAGATTTTATTATGATGCTGAGTACTCACTGAATATCCACTTACATCTCTATTACTTTACTAACATTACCCCAAATGTCCCTTTTCATTTCTATCTCATTTTAGCCTTGTAAAGTTTCTACAAGTCTCCTGCTAAGACGCAGAAAATTCAGTTTTGGAATTGGTATCAATCACCTACAACTTTTTTTTCCTACATTGTCTAGCAACCTGCCATGTAACTTGGATGAGGGCACGCAACATAAAAATTGTTAATTCTTCAATTCATTTATTTTTAAAATGAATCATCTATAAATATGAGACTGATGTTCAGTGGCTACTCCTGTGTGCTGTTATAGCCAGAAGAATCAGACATTTTGATTACAATCTAGACTTGAGTCATGCTAGAGTTATTTATTTTATAGTACGAAGCTAACTTCTTGAAGCAAACTTCCAAGAGAGCATTATTTTCAATAATTGGTTTAAAAGAAAGTGAAGGATTTATTTCAATCAAAATTACATATACCATGAATAAATGTTATGTATGTAACTAATACTGGATTAATTGCTTTGTAATAAAATATATTCCATATTAACAATGGTCAGACACCTAAAAAGTGGTGTTAAAGAAAATGGGATGCTAGTTGCTGGTGATGTTCAAATTGAACTCAGTGTTCACCAGTCAGCAATATAAAGTGGTTTTGAATGTGGGCTTAAATTAATGAAATATAAAAAATAAACATATACATACAATTAGTCACCTGAGACAAATGATTTTGCATATTAGAGTAACACAGAATGCTAGCGATTCATTCAACTAACAAGCAGTACAACTAATCTCCTTGGTATATTTGCTTATTACCCTGTATCAACAGGCAATTGCCATGCTGGATGGAATGGCAAAATAATACATTTCTCCTTATTTATACATCAAAGCAGAATGTCTCTTTAGCATCTTAGAAAAATATATTTATCACAAAATAATTAATACACAGATTAAAATGTATTAGTAGTTCACATCATCCACGCATTAATGTAATGCTTCTTCCCTGTATTGTTTGGATTATTCCTTGTGGCATTTTGCATTGTCAAGCAGTATGTTCCATGTCAGAAACGCTGCTGCTAATTTTTGTAATCTATATAGATATCTGCTGTGCCTGTACTGCAAATGACTCCCTAGAGAAGATGGTGTTATCAGTGATGACAGAAAAGGCAAAACTATATATTTCACTGGTCTGCCAATAGGCATAGTATAGAATTTGCATACTAATGATTTCAAATATTTGTTTAACTTTCATGCAGGGCTTTTGCTATCAAATGAATATAAGCTTCAAAATTACTTATCTGAAGTTCTCTTTTATGGTTTCTACCACATTACATGAACTTTTTCATCGCTCCAATAAATGGTATTTACATGTACAAAACCTGTGGGGTTTACTATATTCATTTGGAAAAGGTATTAAACAATGAAGGAATATATGATGATGATACCAAAATTAGCCAGAACACTAAAAATAAAAGTTACTGAAGTTCTTTATGATAGTAAGTAATTGGACTATAAATTGATAACAGAAATTCAGTATAATCAGTGTAATGCAAAAACTGTGGGAAAAATATAAGGGTTTATATGTATATAAATAACAATGTATTCTAAACTAAAACAGATATAGCATTTGAGTCATTGTGGAGTTTATGAAAACACCAGTTTTTAGCAACAGTCAAAATGGTGGGGTTTTAGAAAAGAGGAAAAAGCTATAAAATAAAATCACAAAACATTATTTTGATATTTCACATATTTCATATGTGTTTTGAATGATGAATACCTTTCAGGTCTCCCCAGTTCCAAGGAAAAAATACAAGTAAAATCAAGTACAAAAAGATTTGTATGTGAGGAGAGGTTAAATCAACTAGTATTCCTCACTTGGAAAGAGAAAAATTGGAGGAGAATATATTATTGTGATATAGATAGACATTAATAATGCAGAGAGGGTAAAAACAAAGGAACTGTTATTCACTATTTCACGCTATACAGTACCCAAAAATAATCAAAAGAAATATTCAAGAAGAATTCTTGAACTGAACTGAAAGTAAGGCTTTTTCAGCTCAATGTGCAAATGAGTTGTGAAAATTACTGGCAACATGCTGTGCCAATATAACTGTTGTTGCAGTTTTTAAAGTGGTATCAAACAGAAAGACGAAGAGACAATCTCCAGTTCAGAAGGTCCTAAGCTATAGGATGTCAGAAGCTGTGAGGTTAAACTGAGTGAAGTATTAATTTACTCTTGCATCCACAATCGGTCACTGTCTAACACAAGATTTTGGAGTAGATGAGTCTTTTATCTTGCCTATTCTTGTTGCTTTTACAAACATTTCACCATCTGATCCTTTCTTGAAGTTACCTAAAGACAATGTTGTTGCATCTTTGATATGGGCCTGTGTATGAGTAAAATTAATCAACTGAAAGACATGAAATCAAAATTGTTTTATCTGCAGATATGTGCAAAGACCTTTTATTTTAGTATGGCTGTTGTTAATTCAGTGATAATCCTAAATAGTCACTGTGTTTCAGTCTGTTATAGAAAGTGATAGAGATGAGTGTGAAAGACAAGACCCACAGAAATTTTAAGTAAAGCTGTTCCCTTTTGGCCTGAAGTTAATACCTTAGTAAAAAATAATAATAATAATAATAAATGTATATATTTATTAATTGCAATTTAAATAGATGTGTACTTTGCCATAGTAGATACTATATTCTGGCACACTTTTTAAGATCATCACTGAAACTCAAACACCACGAAACCGAACACAGATGAGTTAAGAGAAATTTAAATATATAGAAGCTGCATATATGTTTTTCCTTCCCTCAAACTTGTAGAAAAGCAACAAACTACAGCTTCACAGTTTCCTGTGATTCCACTCAAAGCATTCCTACATGCCTGAAATGTCTTGTCCTGTGTAAATGATAAAGATAAACTAGTATTGACTCGTGTGTTCTGTAAGAGAAGAGAGAAAGAAAAGACCTAAAGGATTGCTATGGCATTTATTCCATTGGTTCAGAATTGTTCCCTGATGTGTATTTCAAGCATTGGGACTAGTCTGCCTTTAAAAGACTGGGCAATAAGTTTGTGAACTACTCATTACAGGAAATGTTATTTTAAAATGAATATATCTTAAAAAAAAAATTACCCCAGTGTACAATACTATTTTCTTGATTTCAATCACATTTCTCTTGGAAATCTCTCCTTCCCTGTTCACCAAGAACATGCAAATTACTGTTATAGAGGAAAACAGTGGCAACAGCTTCAATTAAAATGTCGTTTTTACTACACTTTAAAGCAGAAACCTGTTCAGTAGAATCCTTGATACTATGTCTTTATATACTTGTATATATACAGAAGTGTGTTCAGCAAACATGTTTCACAGCGTTCTTACTAAAAAAATAAAAAGGTTAGGTATGGGTTTTTCTGGAAGAAGTGGGGTGTGAGAGGAAGGAACAAGTATCTAAATGTATTTTTAATTAATTGCATTTTTTACTTCATTTTGTAATTTTTACTTCATTACTTCATTTTTACTTCATTTACCTCATTGACTGTTGAGACCCCTCAAAGAATCTACATGTTTAATAAAAACTTCTTACTGAAAAAGTCAAGATAGAGCATGTTTTAATTTTCCTATGATGGAAAAGTCACAGAATCAGTGGTCATTTAATGATATATTTTGAACACAGTTACATGGCAGCAAGTAATGAAAAAGATATTACTGAGCTGAGATTCATGTACATGATTAAACATATTTCTGATATTCACAGTGGCCTGTTTGACTTAGACACTTTTTTTCTGGATCTAAGATCCTGGCCAAGGGTCAGAAAGTGTAACTTTTGTGCAGTATTTTTATTTTGTCTTCAACATAGGCATAGCCTGTCATCCAGTGCTGTGCATTGCACTGTGCTATTTGCATTTAGAATATCTACAGTAATTAATAATTAATGAGCTCAGGCACAGGTACTTCATGCAGTTTTCATCTTAGACCTGGACTTTATAGTTTTCTGCCAAGTTTCAGGAAGTTCACCAAAATAAAAATAAAAATCAATGTGCTTTCAGATGCTGAATACACTAATTCTTATTTAGGCAGCTAAATGGAATAAAATAATCAACTATGATCTACAAAATCCAGTCTTTACTTATTGGAAGCATGTTTTATACGTGTTTGACAATGCAATATACAGTTGGTGCATGCACAATTCTTCAGAGAATTCTTAAACTGACAGACTGTTTGCACAATCTATTTTTGTCTATACAAATCCTGATTTTCAGATCAAAGGGAAGGGAGAAAAAAATTTTAAGCTGCCTTTATTGCCATGCCAAAACCCTGGTCTCCAAGGCCTTGTATAAAGCTGAACTAGTCAATTTGTAATTAAATCTTATAGGATACAGCAGTGATACTCAATACAGAAAACATTTTATGGTCAGAAATCTTATTTGCAACTAACAGGATGATACAAAAGTCACAGTTCACAGAGGCTTTATGTCTGTTATTGTGTGCTGGAATAATGCCACACGAACCAATTAGCCAGTATAATAGTGTCACTGTGTATTTAAAGAAAAAAACTGAATCTGGCAAAATATCTCTGCTTTTCTCATACTTGTCCTGTGTATTACTGGAACAGTAGTTCTACATTTGAAGGGTCAGTCTTGTAGTGTGCTAAGCAATAAATCTCATAAAGCACTTAGCCTACAAAATTAATTTAGGATGGTGCAACTCCCATTCTATAAATAAGATGCTTCCTACAGCTGCAAACACTGGTCACAGTTCCAGAAAATCCAAACCCAAATAAAAACTACTAAAGAAAAAAATAATAATTGCAGGATTTGTTAATACATCCATTAAGGTGAATGGGATGAGAGACTATTATGTTTTTGATAGTCTGCTGAATTAAGTCAACAATGCATTGACTTACATGGTGGCTTGTCGCATTCATGAGTGATGGTAAGGAGGGTCTTTTTCTTTTGTAACTTTCTTTAAAAAGAGTCAGTGGTATCACAGAAAAAAGAGAGGAAACAGGAGAGGAAGAAGACTGAATGACTAATGAAAGATTCTAAGAGTGATGAATTTCTCAAAAATCCACAGATTTTTGCAAGTTTTACTAAAACAAAATCATAAAATTTAGTTATACTTTTACAATGGCAAGTGGATTTCACAAGATTATAAAACTAAAAAGCAAAAACCTGTAGGAAATATTTATATAGCATAGCTTTGTCCTATGACTATATGACTTTTATAGGAAGATGCAAAGATCTTCATATTGTTGCATCCCTGTAAGTAACCTCAGTATGGAAGTGGAAGGATGAATGGAAGATGTTTTATCACAGATCATGGATACTAATTGCCAGAAAGTATCAATCTAAATCTGTAAATAAACCTCATTTGGATATTCAGATTGCCTCTAATTTCTTATCATAGCAAGGGATTTACTTCAAGCTTCTACCAAATATTAACATATTCACACATATATTCCAATTATATTCTACTATGATAGAGCAGTGACATTTTTTTCTCATTTTAAATATTCATAGAATAGATAGAGTTGGAAGGGACCTCATAGATCATTGAGTTCCAGTCCCACTTCTATGGGCAGAGACATTCCCCACTAAACCAGGCTGCTCAAAGCCCCATCCAGCCTGGCCTTAAACACTTCCAGGGATGGGGCATCAACAACCTCTATGGGCAACCTGTTCCAGTGCCTCACCACCCTCACAGGAAAGAACTTCTTCCTAACATCTCATCTAAATCTCCCTTCTTCAGATTTAAAACCATTACCCCTTGTCCTATCACTATGCTCCCTGACAAAGAGTCCCTCTCCTGCTCTCCTGTAGCTCCCTTCAGATACTGGAAGGCTGCGATAAGGTCTCCCCAGAACCTTCTCTTGTCCAGGCTGAACAGCCCCAGCTCCCTCAGCCCGTCCCCATAGGAGAAGTGTTCCATCCCTCTGATCACCTTTGTGACCTTCTGCTGGACCAGTTCCAACAGTTCTATGTCCTTTCTAAGTTGAGGACTCCAGAGCTGGACACAGTACTCCAGGTGGGGTCTCACAAGCATAGAGTAGAGGGACAGAATCACCTCCCTTGATCACGCTTTTTTTGATGCAGCCCAGGATACGGTTGGCTTTCTGGGCTGCCAGCGCACACTGCTGGCTCATGTTGAGCAGCGCTAACCAAAAATATTTTCATCTAAAGAAGAAAATTATTGTATAAAATACCAAGTGCAGATTTTTTTTAGAAGTCAGTAAATTAAACATTTTGAACACTACATGATCAAAAGTGAACTCACACAAAATATTTTACCTCTCTAAAGGAGGAAAATTGTTGGGGTCTCATTTGATGTGATCTCCTGTTCAGTATTCAAATGTCGTGGTTGTCTTGCAATAGCATTTAATTAGATATAAGTTTTAGTTTTGTGTTCTTGAAAAAGAAGAATTATTAATTTTAGGAATTTAAGAAGACTTCTAAAAATAATTATGTCTCTATAAATGTTTTTGGATATATGTACTTTATTTGTCACCAGTGCTTATTAGACATAGACAGAAGGTTGAAGTTCATTCTTTAATTTAAAGATCAGAATGTGTAGAGGACTTTTCATTTAAATACTGTGAATTCTACATGATTGATCTAATAAGCTGTCTTTCATAAAGCCTTAGTAAGTACTAATATCATAAAAATATAGCTCAAGAAGACTTTAGGGAAGTCTTAGGCTTGAATAAACCTCCACAAAAATAAGTTTGAAATTTACCCGTTTCCAGCAGCACTTTACCCTGACCCTCAAAAGAGAATCTAGTGACAAGACTAGAAATTTAATCTTTCTTTAATATATAGTAATTACTACAACAAGCTTTAGTAACAGAAATTAAAAGACTCATTATGAATCTTGACACGGCAATCAGCAGCCATTCATTTAATCTTACAGAAGCTATACATAAACTCCCTACAGAATGATAGATATCTACATTATATTAATCAGCTTTTCCAGAACAAAAATATTTTTTAAAAAATTCAAATGTAAATTCTCTAATTAGATGGAGATTTCAGCTGCCAAGATCTTGATAGAGACAGCTTGTATGAATCAAGCATGTTCCATCCAGTAGCATGGCTCTGACGACCCCTGAATGTGACCTCCTCCCAGTGGAAAGCAATTTAATGCTCTACTGCACATAGAACAGTATATATGAATACAAAAGAACCCCAGATAAATTACTGACAGGTACATCTGAATAGGGCTGCTGCTTAGTCACTTATCTGTAGTCAGGCAAGCTTGTTTCACCTCACTTTAAAAGATAAAGACACATGGCAGGCTGCCTCTGCAAGTTCTCATTAGGCAAACAGCCTCCATTGTCCATTAGTGGAAAAGTCTCCCTATTATTTAAGGAAATGTGACAGCAATGGAGGTGAAGTGAAAACTATCTGATGGCAGGAAATTCATCAGTGCATTACAAAGCTTTTTGCCTTCTACAACTTTCACCAGCCTCTTTCTCTTTCCACTTTTTTATCTGACAGCTCAAATGCCCCAGGGTTGTCGTCATGGCAAAGGTCAAGAACATAACAGCAGGGCTATAAAATGAGACTGTTTTAGGGGGAGAAGCTGCCAAACACAGAGAAGTTTATTAAGCAATAGACAATGAGATGAGAATCTACATCTCAGCAAATTTATCTTAGTAGCTTTTAAAAAAAAATATAAATTAAGAACCTTAAAAAAACATTCAGAATGTCTACATACTCTCTGAAACTGAATAAAACTAAGAAATATTAAAATATCTTTTATAAAATGCATCTTAGAAAGGTTTCATTTATGCTGTGCTCCATTGTAAATATGCTTAACTAACAGGTAACCATTTTTTAAAAACACATAAATGAAAACTATTAATTTAAAATATTCATAAAATTATATATGGTTTATATCAGGCTCACTTAGTGCATACACAAGTGTGAGTTTTACTAAAGACTAAATTATTTCCTATGATGCTCAATTAAAAATAAACAGAAAGTGCACCGTCTTCTTGCTTCCTTTAATGAAGACAAGGTTTGCAATGCTACAAATGTCAAGATGAAAGCTAAGAGTTTGGTTTAGAGTAATTTAATCCTAGAAATTTATGGGTTTTTAATTTTTCACAATCAGTGGTAGTAATAAGGCAAGGTTGAATTACCTTTCACCACTTCTAGTAGTATACATATCAAATCAAAGAACAGGATGGTTGTCTGATTACAAAATCCACAATGCAAATTCCTACCAAAACAAAGATGAAATCTTAACTTCCTATTCTGTCAAAATGTTAATATTTACACATATACATATTCATTAAGTGCAAGGAATAAAATAATTTTAGAAGGGTGAAATAGCTTCTACACACACATCCATTCAGATATGATTCTACCAATAGATCAAAGACTGTCAACAACTGCCTATTATTATGATACACACATCATATAGAAACATATTCTAAAGCAAGTCACCCATTAAACATTGTTAGGCTCAAACATGGCTGGTTGTAGATAGATATAAAGCTGCATCAACATTTTGCATTCTCCGGATTGTATATTAACATATATGATTCAAGTAAGAATAGTTGTGGTGGATTGACTGTGGCTGGATTAAAAGGTTTTATTTTTAAACTATTTGGATACGGCTAATTTTTCTATCCAGTTCCCACCCATACAAATACCAATGCAATATGTTGCTGGATGAGATAAATAGGATTATGTTTACAGACATGGGGTCATTTTTTCTGGTTTCATCTTTATATTGGATGTATTCAAGACTGATGCTTCAAGTGGAAACCTTCGAAAAAAATAATGCATCTTCTATTTTGAACACCTATATTGTTCTGTATTTTTGTAATGAAGTTATACCAGTGTCTGAGGAAGTTTATGCCATCACTCCATCTTTATCTATTCCACATTAAGAATGTAATAGAAAACATTGTATTTCTTTTTAAAGTTGATTTTTTCAGACAAAATAGCTAATTTTGCAGAGAAAAATTGAATTAATTTATCTCACAATTAATTAAAATGCATTGATTATCTGCACTGTATTATCTGCCTAATTGTTTATAATTTGTTACCTTAATTTTTGTATGTATATAATTCTGTAGAATTTGAATGGAACTTTTTGGGAATGTTAAAAATAACAAGAAATAATTTAACCAGAGTGACCATTTTACTGTCAGAAAATATTGAAGTAAATCTAATCAGCAAATAAGGGCCTTAGACTTTACAACTACTGATATCCAGATTGGTTAGACCTAACTAGTTGTAAAACTCCTTTTTTTGTACATTGCTTTCAATGCCTTTATCTCATCTACAGTATCTTAAGAGAACTTTTTCCTTTTTTTTTTCTTCTTTTTTTTTTTTTTTCTCTCATGTGGAATGGATCCTTTTTAAGAAATGCACTTGAATAAAACAGGTTTTTTATGCTTACAGGTCCTTAGAAATGCACTTCAGACATTTCAGTATTCAAAACCAAAAAACTTTCCTCAGGAAACTTTCCCTTGAGTTGCATGACTGTATTTTGACAGTGCACATTTTATGTTGAGTAAATTTAAATGTGTTTAAAGAAAGGTAGATTAATTAATTTTAACAGGATATGAAAGAAGAGAGGGAGCACTATACTTTTCTTTTTTCCTGTCAACCTTAACACATCTCTGTATGGCATACTGCATCCTCATCTGTAGCATAAGCACACTTAGCTCAGTCATTGCAAGTATTATTGCATACTTTAGAAATCTCATGTTAATCTCTTTGGACCCCACTAGATGTTAACAGAGATTAAGCTGATATGCCCTAATCACTTTCTCATGTGTCCAATGGAGAATAAATAGCATGAAATATCACTGCCAGAGAAGTTTACTTACAAGGATTTGAACACATTTCCCCTTAAATCTTGGGTCACCAGAAGCTTAGAGAACAGCAGATCATAGAATCATAGAACAGTTTGGGTTGGAAGAGACCTTAAAGATCACTGAGTTCCAATGGGCAAGGGACACCTACCCCTAGACCAGGTTGCTCAAAGCCCCATCCAGCCTGGCCTTGAACACCTCTGGGCATCCACAACTTCTCTGGGCATCCTGTTCCAGTGCCTCACCACCCTGACCATAAAGAATTTCTTCCTAAGAGATGAAGGTATAGGTTGCAATACCAAGACACCTTTTACAAAGGTAGCCAAATGGGAATAATACCAAGGAAAGAACTGAGAAGCAAGTAAAATTTCTACTTTGAAAGAGGATATCAAGAAGAACAGGTGACAGGGAAAAGAGCTATCATAGGACCTGGTCCCACCATCATTCCCAATGGATAGCGGAGGCAAAAGAAGCATATGAACTATACCAAAAAAGCAATGATGCTGATGTATGGAACAATCTTCAGAAGAAAAATGAAATATATTAAAGAGGACTAGCAGAATAAGTAAAGATATTTATAGGAACAAAATGGTTTAAAGAAAATCGGTCTTGAAAAATGATATCTGAAGTGGTACAGGGTGAAGAAAAGTGTGTTATATAATCACCTAAGTTTCCTGTAAGAAATATGTGTAGTGTAACCAGATTAATCAGAGGTAAATATGAAAGACATAAGACATTAAGTAGATTCCTATCTCTGAAACAATTAAAACAAAATCATTAATGAAAATCAAGGAAGAAGAGAAGTTCCATTTGTACCAAAGATTTCACACACAGAATTTCTTAAAATATGTAAAAGCAAGTTGATAAACTATAAAAATACTAAAAAGAAAACCCACCCAGACTGCATAAAATAATACAAAATGTTATCTAGTTGTATTGGCTATATGAGCCCAGATATACAATTAGTTAAAATTTGTTAAAAGTTAAAATTTGATAGCCAATTTTTTCATTTGCAGATAACTTTACACTTCTTTTTTAGTGTTGTTATTTAGATCACTTGGAGTTCACTGTAGATCAATTCATGTCTTTGAATAGGTGATGCACAGCTTTATCTAATACTTCATGACAAATGTTTTTCTAGGTTGCAGCATGTAGAGAAGAGATATGCAACTGTGATCATTGGCTGAAAAATCAACTTCTCAGTTAACTGGTTCAAGAATCAATGCACAATGGATTTATAGCAAGAAGACTCTCAGCTTCACAGTTGACCTTGGTAGGTAAAGAAGAAATGAAAGCTTAGAAACATCAACAGGAATTTTTCCAATTAAATTCAGTGTGCTTATGACATACACAGTTTAGAGTGAAGAAAATCCTTATTAGAATGAGTTCTCAGAAGCACTATCATTGCTGAATGGGTCTTTCAGCAAGGCACGTTCTTTCTGTTAATGTCTATGAAAGGAGGATCCTCAGCTCCTCTCATGCTCAATCTTACACCTAAATAAAAGTAAAAAAGAAATCATTATTGTTTAATGTCACGATAAAAACAGGACGCACCCAGCAAGCCTTTTAAAAATAGAATTACATTTTGATTTTGATTATAGGGATGTAAGTCACTCTTGCCCACTGCCAGCTTTGAGTTTTTCTTGTGACCAGAAGCCAGAGCTATACTTGGCCCAGCTGCTCAGTACAGCAGAGATATTCAACCTCCTTCAGTGCGTACCATAGCCTAACCTTCAAAAATTTGGCAGAGTGCTTTAAGAAAGTTTTCTTCAGAAGACTGAAGGTGTAAAACTTAAGAACATTTTAGAATTTCTGTGTATATCACAAGATATACATGGAATTTTTAACATTATATACGTATATCAGACTTTCTCTGTATATCATCAGTTCAGTAAAAATACTCAGACTGTGTATTGTAGGCATTTGGAGAACTATGTTGCAATAATTACATAAATTATATCCCATATAGTCTTATAATCCAATACATATCTGATGGGATGACCCTGGATGGCTGCCAAATGGCCACCCAGCTGTTCTCTCACTCCCCTTTCTCAACAGCACAGGGGGAGAAAATAATATGGAAAAGCTCATGGGTCAAGGTAAAGATAAGGATCTCTCTCATCCATTACCATCATGGGCAAAACAGACTCAACTTGCTGAAAATAAATTTGATGTATTGACAATTAAAGATAGAGTATGATGGTGAGAAACAGAGGTAAAACCTAAAATACCTCCCCCCTGCACTCTACTTTTTCCCAGGCTCAACTTGACTCAGTCATTCCCAACCCCTAAACAGTACAGGGGAAAGGGCAATGGAGAACCAGTCCACAACAACTCCTCTCTGCTTCTCCTTCCTTCTCACACTTTTCCATGCTCTGGCATGGGGTCCTCCATGGGCTGCAGTGTGGATATCACTTATATCACCACATATAAATCTTACACTGAGGAAAACTATTAATTGAAGTAGAAATTTAGATGGGATTTAAGAAATTTGTATTATTGTGCTGCATAAAATAAATGTAAGTAATTTTCCCTTTCTGTCTGAAGAACTTCAGTCTATTAGAAAGGCTGGACTCTTGGCTTGTCTCCTTGCTGCATAACTAACATTTGTTTGCTGTCATAATTTCTCTCTCACTTTATACATCAATCTTCCTGTGTTCCTGTACAGCTGATTTTTTTGTAAATTATGATTTCACATATTGAGGAAACAGCAGCATATGTAAGTGGGTAATACTTAGCATTAAATGACCTCAGACATGAGTAACAGGTATAGTGTTTCTCATCTAAGGCTGCCAGAACTATCTTGTTTTCAATTATGTTTTTAATTACTTCTAAATTAGCAAAACATTTTCAAACAAATATGCCCATGTTCCTGTGAAGTAAATTCAATTTTTGAAAGAATTTTTTCCACTTTAAAGTCAAAATTTCACTGACTTTCATGGAATTTTCCCTCCATATTATCCATAGCTCCATATTCAACCCTGTTTTTCATATTGCCAACCTGATTTCTACCAGCTACCCCAGCACAAATGCAAGAATATCTTGAAGACAACCTTTTCTGATATCTTACACTCGTGTTATGGTTAATTATCCTTCATTTTCAATATATTCAACAAAACAAAAATTAAAAGAATATAACAAATAAAACTGCTGCAAACTTCTCCATCAGTCCAAGCAAAACAAACACGCACCTAAAACTCTAAAACTGAGACTGTACATCTTAATTTTCTACTCAAGAGCTACACAGTAGAGAAACATTTCCAATTTGTTTAGCAGTGTCGTTGCAAGGAAATAAAGTGATTTTTTAATCAAGAAAAAAATAGTAATATTTGCAACATAATGCTTTTGTGATTAATACTGAAAGCATGACAAATTGTAATACATACAATGGAAAATGATTAATGCAATCTTAAAATTCAGTTGGGGAATATTATTTCGATCAAAATTAAGACCAGAAGAATAAATCATCATTAAAGTGACAACAAAAATAAGATACAGTGAGGTAACTCTTCACATTTAAAAAAGCGATTTTAATATGTCAAATAGGATGAAATTAAAAATATCTTAAGCCTCAGAATTATCTAAAGAACAAATATTTGTGGTGAAACTTTGACCTTATTTGAAGAAGCTTTAGTACAATTTGTAGAAAAAATAAAAGATGACAGAGCTATAAAATACATAGGTTCCAGCAATTTGTTAGAGGAACTGCAATATTTTATAGTTGTCAAATCTTTAACAATATTTGTGGCAATAGCATCAATCATAAAGGTTTAGTCAGGTATTTTTGCAAATGGATAGTACCTTTTATCACAATAATTTTCAATTTTGTATTAACTATTAAAAATTATTTTTGGATTAGTGTTGTACGAATTGTATAACAATACATAAACCAATATGAAATACAAATTTTGTGATTTTAAAGTATTGCAGGAAGTCATATAACCCTATGTTTAACAGAAATGCATTTCATACCTGGTAAGAAGATATTTAACTTTTCTTTAAAAATGAAAATATAATTTTGTAATTGAAAAACATAAATAGGTGGAAAAAAGCAAATGGGCTGGTTTATTATTTTTTCAAGGATCCGTATAAGGGAGTAACATGACCATCAGGTCAAGTAACTGATAGTTGAAAAATAACCTGCATGAAATAATAATCCATGGATACATGTCACTGTCAATGATAAGTCAAGGCAGTTGTTATGATAAATACAGCATAGCTCTGCAAGAGGGAGTTATTTCATGAAATTGTTTTTCATATCAAAGCACCTGGTCATATTTCAAAAGTCTAACTCTTACATAGAACCATAGAGTCATTTAGGTTGGAAAAGACCCTTAAGATAATCAAGTACAACTGTTAACATAACACCACAATGTCCACCACTAAATCACGTCCCTAAGCTCCAAATCTACTTGTCTTTTAAATACTTCCAGGGCCAGTGACTTAGCCACTTACCTGGGCAGCCAGTTCCAAAGCTTGACAGCCCCTTTGGTGAAGAAATATTTCCTAATATCCAATCTGAACATCCCTGGCACAAGTTAAGGCCATTTCCTCTTGTCCTACCCCCTGTTGCCTGGGAAAAGAGACCAACCCCCACCTCTCTATAACCTCATTTCAGGCAGCTGTAGAGAGCAATAAGGTCTTCCCTCAGTCTCCTTCTCTGTAGAGTAAACAACTCCAGTTCCCTCAGCCACTCTTTATAAGAGTTGTGCTCTAGACCCTTCACCAGCCTTTTTGTCCTTCTCTGGATAAGCTCCAGGACCATAATGTATTTCTTGTAGTGAGGGGCTCAAAACTGAATACAGTATTTGAAGCAGGGCATCACCAGTGCTGAGCACATCACTTTCCCTAGTCCTGCTGGTCCCACTATTTCTGATACAAGCCAGGATGCTATTTGCTTTCTTGGCCACCTGGGCACACTGCTGCCTCATATTAACCTTCTGTTGACCAAGACCCCCAGGTCTCTTTTGCTACCAGGCAGCTTTCCAGCCACTCTTCCCCAAGCCTATCTCTTACTGATAAACATATCAAAACTCTGTGACAACAGACCAAACAAGCTTTCTGATGATATTACGCAGTGTCTCAGGGACCAATCAAAACATCAGAAATTTCTGCATACATATATGTTAAGAAGCATTACTGTGGCCTCCGTCTTTAATACAAGGTACCCTACAGTATATTGTAAAATGCTGAAAGTGCTAAAAGAGGTGAGAAGGCAGTCTGGGAGATGTGAAGAAACATAACTAGATTTCTCATTCACATGAAGTAAATTCTAATACAAATTTCAAACATCTCAATTTCAAGGTTCAAAAAGTAGATGAGAAAACTCCAAGAAATCAAACCAAAAAGCAGCAAAATAGTTAAACTACATAACCCTTACTGTCTCAGGCAACTTATACTGTTGTCACCTTAATGAGGAATATATTTAATATTCAGATAAAGATCAGTCACGATGATGCTTATTGTCACATCACTTTTTTTCAGTTTTCTACATCTGAATATAAGATGGGAAATAATTACTGGAGAATAGCATTTCACACAGAAGAAAGTAGATGAAATATAGACCTTCCTTTCCTGATTTCATTGTTTGGATTTGAAAGACGTAGAACAGAACAATGGGTCATTCATTTTCTCTAGAAGCATTGTTCAAAGACAGGTCAGTCTAATCAGTCTAAGCATATGACAAGAAATTTGATAGGCTTAAAAAGGTGAGAGAAATTACTTTTGGTTGAAGATACTAAAACGGGCAATTAGCCTAACAATGGTTAGCGTAGTTCTTTCTTTAGGCTTATCTGTAAAACAAATGACCATTTTCTTTGATGCAATGCTGTAATAACTGAATAACTATTAAAAAAACCCCTTATCTTCCCTATTTTAAATAATAGAGATTTATTAAAATTATAGTCTACAAAATTTCCAATCTCTGCTAAGGAAAGTTGCCCAGCATTCCACTCATCTTGGTGTCCTCCCAGGAAGTAGTAGTAATGCATATATATCCACTTGACATTTCATGATTATGCAGTGATCCTCTGATTTAATACTATACACAGTAGGGATTAGATGCTGTCTCCCTAAAGACTTAAAATCCATTTCTGATTCTATGTCTACTCTCATAGGTAGTGTGATAATTACAAGCAGATTAGGAGGTCAAGCCAATGAAGACCCTACAGATACATTATGCGCACTTGGATGGGAGGGTTTTTATGGCATTACAGTTAGTCTGACCATGTCAACTAACTATCGGTGCCAGACTGCTGCCAGGGCCAGCAGCTCCCTCCAGGCTCAGGGCTGGGAGCAGTGGAAGGACCCTATGGGAAACAGTAGATAAAACCACACTGACCCTTTGGAGAGCCCAACAGAGAGAAGCTGGCAAAGAAAGAAGTAAGAAGAAAAAATGCAAAAAAATTAAATGAAAGGGGTTCAGTTACAAGATATAGCAGCCAAGGAAAAGACAAAGAGGGCAGGAAATGCCATCAAGACAAGAACAATTTCTCTGTGGAAGACAAAAGAATGAGCTGTAAAACTTCAGGGCTGGTGGTTGATAGCAAATATTAAAGCACAACTTAGTTCGGTCTTCTTATATAGCCTTTCAGATAAGATGAGAGTTCTCATTGATTTGAAAATCTTCTTTTACTGTGATTGCTTGCTAGGCACCAAAGTGGCAGAACCCCACTTACTATTTTGGAGTCTTGTGTCTGCGCTATGAGAAGGCACATGGTGCTCAGCTGGAGTGGATTTTCCTGTTTACTTTCATCTGAATGGCATCTTGTTAATATACACTTGTTGTCAAAACTGATCACAATAAACGAGGAGGATCAGGGGGTTTGTTCCAGAAGTGCACTACTGCTCCAAACTAAAATGCTAATGAAGATTCATCTTCTGTCAAACATAAATGTGAGGAAAACTGCTAGAAATATGGTCTCGTCAAGATTACTTTTCTCTGCCTTTCTGTTGCAGACCAGTCTCTAGAGAGGCTGTGAACTCTGTTCATCTTTGAATAGCGTGGAACTTCCGCACTTTATTCAAACATTGCCAAAACATTTTGGCTTAGAGTAGTGAAATTTAGAGAGTACAGACAAAGCATAGTCAAAAGAGTCAAACCTTAAGGCAATTTACTAGTCATTGTCTTATCAGATAACATCAAACTAGATCGTTTAAGCTCAAAATGAAGAGTAAAAAGGGACATTAATTACCTCAGATACATTAAAGAAGAAATAATTGATCAACCACATAGGAAAATTGAAAATCCACACACTAATTGCTAAACTGACTTATCTAAATAGTGAGATGTATTTCCTACTCTCTACTTTTGCTATTACTCAGTATAATATCAGCAGCATATGATTTATGAAGAAATATGTCATGATGAGCAGCATACATAGTTCTATTGCCAGATACCAAAACAATGAAGAAAAATTACTGTTTTCTCTTTTCATTTCTTTTTCTTTCAACTCCCTGTTAACTGACCAAGACTTTTATAAGAATAGTAATTTTAAAAAAAATGTCAGTGGGTAAAACAAAAAAACAAAGTGATGATTGAACTCCAGCTATTTTCTTTTTGTAGTGATTCATTAAGAAAAAACCCTCTTGTGTATATGTTATATCAGTTCAACAATATGTGGTTAGATGAATGTGAGACATTCTCTTTTCCTGAAAAATCAGGCAGTTATCGAAGAAAGTGGAAACATATTACTCCATCTGAGTAAACTAAAGTTTGTGACATCAGCAAAACAACAAAAATATCAACATTCTTGCAACAAATTAGGAGCAATCTCATAAATTGTCTTTTTTTTTTTTTTTTTTTGAAG